>NW_010589029.1:193575-204134 GCF_000705375.1 Tinamus guttatus | reverse complement strand
GAAAAGACCAAGAAAAACAGGTGGCTGAAATTCTGGCCCACCTCTCTTTAGGTCTCTGGGCCTTTTCCTAGATCTCTGTTGTCTTCCTGCAACCTCTTTCCTAGACCAGAGAACCTCATAATACTATGGCACTGCTGTTTGGAGAACTGCTCCAAACCAGTGATCACCAATGTAGGCAAAGACTTTCCATGGAAAGAGGCACTATTTTCAATGTTTCTTCCAGATAAGATCTGATAGTGGCAGATATTCAAAGGCCTGAAGTAGCATTTTTTTCATTGCACTGCTAGACCCTGGAAAAACCAACAGGTTGCCTGAGATCTTCTGGTCTGGTAGCCATCTTAGTAGGAATTTCTGCTGTGCTTGAGCTATTACATGGAGTTGAATTTTATCCTACATTTCCTTCCTTTTTTTTTTTTTTTTTTTTTTTCCCCTGACCGCAGTGTGAATATGTATTTCAAAATCTTGGTATTTTACATAGAACAGGTCTTGAAATTTTGCTACGGTCAGGGTCTGCAGCCAGCTCAACAAACTGATTTGTAATGTCTCTTTCAAAGTTCCTGGCAGCTTGCTGGCTCTGGTCGAGTCAAGGTGACCGCTCACACACAGCCTCTTCCAGCAATACCCAGTCATGAGCAGTTGGCCCAGGGATGTGTCAAGTGGCAGAGCTCTACCAGTTCTTCCCAGGTGGATTGATGGTTTGGGAAGCTCCACGAGGGCTTTGGCTAAATCTGAACAGGAGAGATACCCCTTTTATTTTGACTTTCTCACCTTGTGAAATATTCAAAGAGAAGAGACTTCCAACAGTCAGGTCTCAAGGTGCCAGGCGAGCAGCAAGAGGACAAATCCCTGTTTGTTAGGAGGGGGATTCTATGGGTTTCAGGATGCAGTGGGTGGACATGAGTTCAGGATGCTTGCAAGCTGAGCATGAACTTGCAGATATGCTTTACCTGATACATATCTACCTGATAACTTCACTTTCTAGATGTTGGGGCTCGCAATTGCCAAATAGTGACTGCTTTGAATAGTGTGTTCAAGACTGGTGCTGCAAAACACTGATTTTACAAGCAAGGAAACTGTGACACAGATAGATGCTATGCCTGTTAAAGATGGAGGTGGAAATGGGCTTCACAGTCACCTGATTCTCCACCATGTCCATTATTTTTTGATTTCTTTTTATGCTTCCCCAGGAGGTATGGATATCAGACAGGGGAGTCACTAGATCAGTTCTGTCCACTGCCTATTGGTACTGAGGAAAATGGGATCCTGGTGAACAGGCAGAGTGGCTGAACCTTAAACCGGGGAGAAATAGTTTTGCAGACAAAAGCGCCTACAACACACATCGAGCTGATTGGAGATGGGAAAGCTGTTCTGGAAAAGAAGTGGCATCAGGAGAAGCCCATGCCTGGAATACTGTCATCTTGGATTGGCTTTAGGTAATTAAGTATATGAGCAATCAGGTGTAACATTCTAGGGGGAACTAATATTTAATAGTAATATTCTTTCATTAAATATGTATTTTATGTCCTTGGGAATGTTGCTTGTGGGCCCCAGGTGGTATCAGTCTGATGTATGCATCCAATATCATCTATGTTAGCTGCTTTAATAATTGATTCTACATTATGTAAACAAAGGCAAACAAACTTTTTCTGCTTGGATTGAGGACAACCATCTTCAAGAAAACAGAATGTGTCCAATCCTGGGAACTGCCTCTCCAGGACCCTTGCACTTTGGCTGTGGGTTGAGCTAGTGGAGGGTAAGACACAGATTTCCTTATCTGTGCAGTCAGGTGGACATGCCCTAAGGAGCACCAAGCAGCTACTGCTAGACTTGCTCACCATGTCAAAGTGTGGGGAGGGGATTTGATATCTGAGGATGCTTTCTGTGCTGAAATCAAAAGCGAAACAAACTCTCAGAGGCTTTGGTTGCTTGCTTTCCTGAAAATGTCCTTTTGATTTTTCTTTAGTGAGAGCATTGAGAGTTCAGCCTTGTGTTTGGTAAAAAAGATAGGTAAGGGCAAATGACAGACTAAAATCAGCATTGTATAAAACCCTTTTTCCAGAACTAACTCCTAGTAGAGAGTTGAAGAGCAGCTTTATTGTTAATTGCAGGTGCTGGGTGTGAGGAGCATGTGGACACACATGATTCACACATGTAGATGTTCTGAAGCAAATAAGGAAGGACAGAAAATAAAGTAATAAGTGGAAATTTATTGCTTACCCTCATTTAATTTACCTCTCATAGTTCTAATTAGGATCCTTTTTTATTTTAGGGTGAAAATGTTAAAAGAGAAGGGTATTTGTTTTGCTGATAGTCAGCTGTTAGGAAAATTCAAGATCCAGCAAAATCATTTTTTGCCTTCACTATTTTGTGTAGGAAAAAAAAGGCAAATAATCCTTTCCTTACCTATAAATTATTTTCCCCTTCTGCAAAAAAAGGGGGGTTTTCTGTAGGTTATTTCGTTTTTAATTACAGTTGTGGTACTCCTCGCACATTTCTTAGATATCCTTTACATGAAAAATACCACAATTCCTCAGAAATTTTTTGCCATTTTCAGCCCAAATCTCCTGTAGCAATTTGATCAGTTATCAGCTATAATAACCCAAGTTGCTAAGATAAGCGATTCCATGTTTTTCTAAGCACTTGAATAGTAATGCAGCTTTTTAATTGATTTCAATATAATGCGTGTGAATCAATCTCCTTTTAAGCATTTCCAAAAGGCAAGTAGTTCTTCATCTCTCCATGAAAACAGGAAAATGGTTTTTGACATTTAGGTTTATTTGGATGGGGAGGAACGGTGGACTTGTTTTTCTTGCATTTCTGCCTCTGAACTTTGGCTTTGTATTCACTTTAAAACTCTATCTTTACCTTCTGAGTCTTTGCTGGGAACACAAAAGAGGAAAGCTGCACAATGCATAAATCAGAAGACGTGAAGAGAGCCTGAACTATTCACCAAGGAGCTCTGCAAAGCTTAGTGAAGTGCTGAGTAACTCTTTTGGGGGGATTATGCTCTTATTAAAGACTCTTTGTACCTCCTTTTCCCTTGCATCAAGCGCCTTACTTTTGGTCTTAATAAACACCACCATCCAGAAATTTATTGCATAATTACAACATTTGGTTAACTCTGGGGAAAAGTGAAAAAAGGAGTTTCAGTATGTTTTGAAGGCTTATTTTGATTGTTATTAAAAAAAAGAAAAAGGGAAGTATATTTCATTGAGCTTTCACAATCCTTTTTTGTTTTGTTCCCTGAGATTAATTGTGCAGCCTGCCTTTTTTTCCTCCTAAAATCTGGTCCTGCTGTGCAGTTTTGATAAAATTTGACAAAGAGAAAAAAAGCTCAAAGACAAGCATGTTGGCACAGGTTTTGTGAAAAATGACACCAGAGCTGGGGAGAAAGCAAGTAGTTTGGGCTGCTGACCTGGCACAGTGCATATGCTGGCCCACCAGCCACCTGTCGCTCTTCCCCCCCGGCACTTCCTCTGTGACACCTCCTCTTGATCAGGGATGTTTCCTTAAAATCCAAATGAAAAAACATCAGGGTTAAAGGTGCAGAAGATGAAGAGACGCTGTGTCAATTTCAGCACAGCAGGAACGCATTTTATCTGCTCTCTGGAGTCCACAGTAATGACTCATACCAGGAGAAAATTGCTCTCAAATGGGTGTAATAGCTGCACATAGATTGTCCTGAAGTCTTTCCTATTTCTTGTGCTTTGTTCTGTGTAAATGTCTTGGTATGGTTGGAGCAATGTTAGCATGGTTTGTGAAGGTGGCAGTGCTTGTGATTTTTCGTTATTGCCTTGGAGAGACATAACCTGCCACACCACGAAGGGAGAACATCTCAAGAATGGGACTTGCTTTCCACCAGGAAAAGCAACTTTACCCCTGGAAGTTAAGTTATCCTAGTCCCGGCGTTACAGACCAGGTGGATCGGGACCATAGGGATGGACTGTACTCAGCTCATGATAGTCTCTCAAGAGAGACTTTTGACACTTAAGGTGACCAAGGTTAGTTGAGGTACATCCAAGCCTGTGTCGAGAGTGACCCCTGAAAACTTGCTTTCCAACAGGTTTTTGAGATATCCTGGTGAGAGAGTTAACAGAGGCAGACCAGGTGGACCATAAGAGATACTCAGCTCATGTCACAAGAGGCACGGAATATACTTGAGAAACCTAGTACATCCTAGTACTAGAGAAACCTGCAGCAACATCACTGTAGAGATACTTGGCCAGTGCATACCTGTCCTCAGCAAGGTGAGTTGAGCTACATCCTGCCCCATGCCAAGCGTGACCCTTGAGACCGGATTTGGTGAGACCCATTAATGCAGTGCAGCGCTGCAGTGAGTCATACCACACTGAATAAAAATGGTAACCCAGACACATGGTAACTGTGCAGTACTCACTGGCAGGGATCATAGAGTTCAATAGCTCTGGGAAAGACAATGTGGGATTGTGTGTTTCTCTGGGTAATGAGGACCCACACAGTTGCCTCAGGTGGGTGAAAGAAACGATTATCTTCTTCTGTGAAAATATGTAAAAAATATATATTTTGGACAAACTTTACCTTGAGAAAAAAGAAAATAATCAGTTTGCAAAAAAATTCAGTGAGAACTTTCCATTTTATTAGCTACTCTGTTAAAAAAAAATCACCAGTAAATTTTGAAGGGGAAAGGAGAGGGAAAGTCTGAGTTCCACACATCATTTCCTCCCTAATTTAGAAGAATTCTACAAAGTCCTCCTTAAATATCTGTTTGCTAAATGAGGATAGAGGAATGAGATCTTTTTTTTTTTTCTTTTTTTTTCTGAGAAAGAGGCAGAAGAGTGCCTCTCATGAGGGGCTTCTTCTCTGGCTTCTGCGAGATGCTTCACCCCATAACAAATGTCTGTTACCACAGTCATAAAAAATTGGCTTAAACACAAAAATTCAGTCACAAGCTAGTGAAGGTCCATTTGTTGGTGCTAAGGTTGTGAGGTGCCACAGGGCTTTTGCTCGGAGAACTGGGCTGTGTTGCTCTCTGCTTGATACTCTTTGATACCATTTTTTGGGTCAGCAGGGCATAGTGCAGAGTGCTCTGACCTTCATGCACACTCAGAAAAAAAGTGCTACTGAGCTCTTACTTCTAGGGCATTTTGATTCCAGGAACAGGTACTCCATATCTGTGAAATCTTACTTTTACTCACAACTGGATTCAAGAGGATCGTGTGGCTAAACCCCTGAAATCATGAATGTAACTTCCAGATTCTGATGAAAATATGTATATTCTTGTTTTCCTTGTTTTTTTTTTTAGGTTTTGATTCTTCAAAGCCACATTTCCAATTCTCTCCAAAGGTGCTACAAGAAAAACTCAAATTTTTTTAAACATAAGGAAATTATATTTCCACTTAATCCAGTGAAACTGGAAGTAAAATTGATGTTTTTTACAAGAATAAAGTCAGCCCCCCAGATTGGTAGCAAGATGACAGGCAGTGAGGGTCAGCTTGGGCTGTACCCAGCATCTGCTTGGAGAAAGGTCCTGGGGTGCAGTGGGAATGCTTGGCCAATATTTTCCCAAATCCCAGCACTTGCCCACTGTCTAAGACTCCTGCGTGGTATCAGAGGGAGCATGAATGGCTATTTCAGCCCAAAGTTTAATCTTTTCTTCTACAGAGGAAATATGAGGAGTGATTTGCTGCATATTGTCCTTACTGCGGAAAGGCTCAAATAAAACTGGTTTATTTGTTGTGACATACTGTGATATTAGCTTTTTTACAGAAGGAGAGAAGAAAACAAGGGAAGGGAAGCTGCTGTGGAGCTACTGTTGCTGTATTAATCAAATTGGATCTAGAAGGAGATTTGTGTATGTACCTGCGTGAAGAAGCTTCTTTTCTTCAAATTGCTTTCAGGGAAAAGCATTAAATCACGTAAAATGAAAAATACGGAGAGGGCTTAAATTACAAACCTGCCCTAATTTATCTTTTATTTTGTTTTGTTTTTAAATGAGAAATCATATATCATGTCAACCAGAGTGAAAGGTAACTTAATATATTCTCCTGGCTTTCAAGGAGTATAATTTGGCTGTCATGAAAACCCACAGATTACAAAATGTATTTTGTAATGTCATTTGAATTGATTCATTGATTGTTCCATATAAAGAAAAAAAAACTTCCAGAAACGATGGAATATAGCATGTAATTTATTAAAAGAAAGAATCACTCAGAACTCTGTGGCAGGAGTACTGGTGGAGCTCATGATCCCTGAGGGTGCCAGCAAGCCTTCATGCACTTAACCACAAAGCATCAACTTAGCCAAGGTGTGCTGCAAAAGCCAATGGGCCTGGTGGCAGGATAAGCGCTTCTAAGGAAATCTGCTGAGATAGATGGAATTTATGCTCCCCGTGGCCTTAAACTTTGGGTATCCAAGAGAAGGTGTTATGAGTGCGAGGGTTCAGATGGGCTTGTACTTAGGTCTTTTTTTGTGCTCTGCAAATAGGGACTCTGTGGATGCAGGTCAGATTTACTTCCCTGGGAATACAGCAACATATAGCCCAAGCTGATTGTCAGGAACTTGGGAAAATTTGGGTTGCAATGAAGGCTGTACCATGAATATTTCCCAAAGCAAAGTCAGAGAGATTATGACAGTCATTTCCCCTTGCTAAATTGTTCCAGCATCAAACCACCTCCTTCACCTATCTGCAGTCCTGGTCAACAGGGGAGGTCCCAGACATCTGGAGACTTGTCAGTGTGATGCCCGTCTACAAGAAGGGTTGGATGGAAGATCCGGGCGACTACAGGCCTGTCAGCCTGGCCTCAGTATCAAGGAAAGTCATGGAGCAGATCATCTTGAGGGCAATCACACAACATTTGTGTAAAAACCAGGGGATCAGGCCCAGGCAACAGGGGTCCATGAAAGGCAAGTTCGGCCTCACCAACTTGATCGCCCTCTATGACCAGGTGACCTGGCTGGTTAATGAGGGAAAGGCTGTGAATTTGCTTTACTTAGACTTCAGTGAGGCCTTTGACACAGTCTCCTACTGCCTTCTCCTGGAGAAGACAGCAGCTCATGACTTGGGCAGGTGGACTGGGTTTCACTGCATGAAAAACTCTCTGGATGTCCAGGCCCAGAGAGTGGTGGTAAATGGAGTTCAATCCAGCTAGCGACTGGTCCGAAGGGGTGTTCCCCAGGGGTCAGTGCTCTGACCCCTGTGCTCTTTAATATCCTTATCACTGATCTGAATGAGGGGATTGAGTGCTCCCTTAGCAAATCTTCAGATGACAACAAGCTGGGCAGAAGAGTTGATCTGCTTGAGGGTAGAAAGGTTCTACAGTGGAGTTTGAACAGGCTGAGACCAACTCAGGTCTCAGGTATGAGGTTGAACAAGGCCAAGCGCCACATCCTGCACAGGGGCCACAACAACCCCATGCAGCACTTCAGGCTTGGGGCAGAGAGGCTGGAGAGCTGTGTGACAGAAAAGGCTCTGGAGGTGCTGGTTGACAGCCAGCTGAACAGGAGTCAGCTGTGAGCCCAGGTGGCCAAAAAGGCCAAGAGCCTCTTGGCTGGTATCAGGAACAACGTGGCCAGCAGGACCAGGAAAGTGGTCATCCTCCTGTACTCAAGTGCTGATGAGGCTGCACCTCAGATACTGTGTTCAGTTTTGGGCCCCTCACTACAAGAAGGACGTGGATGTGCTGGAACATGTCCAAAGAAGGGCAATGAAGCTGGGGAAGGGTCTGGAGAACAGACCTTATTAGGAGCAGCTGCGGGAGCTGGGGCTATTTAGTATGGAGAAGAGGAGACTTGGGAAGACCTTACTGCTCTCTACAACTACCTGAAAGGAGGTTGCAGTGAGGCGGGCGTGGTGGAATCATCATCCCTGGCAATGTTCAAGAAAGAGGTAGATGAAGCGCTTAGGGATATGGCTAGCAGGCATGGTTGCAATGGGTTTACAGTTGGACTCGGTGATCTTGAAGGTCTTTTCCAACCATAATGATTCTATGATACTGTGATTCTACCTCCTTGGAAGCAGAGCTTCACAACCTGCTCAGGCATCTCTGAAAATACCTCCTGGGTCACTAAATCCTTGTGAAATTCTGGAACACACAGATGATGGACAAAGTAGGAACAAAGATACAAACCCAGAATGTTAGCATCTAAGTCTGCTGTGCAAACTTTACATCAACTTTTCCTTCTTTTATAGACTCAATCATGAGTCACATCTCCCAGTGCAGCCCCACTAAGCTGTTGGCAGAGCTGTTTGAGTGCAGACACCATTGATAACAAGAGGATTAAGGAATGAAAGCACTTTGTGCTGGAGACAGTGGAGCTGCAAATAAAAGAAGGCTCAAGACTCACTGATTTAACAGATCTCCTATAAATAGCAAATTAAATCATGCAGCCTCATCCTTAAGCCTTAAAGTATGAACAGCAGCACTGATTGCTGCTGAATCAGCTCAAAGTCAATGGTGGCAGAGTTACATACAGTTCATCAGTACAGACCCATGTTCATCCTTGTTCTGCTATCTACCCAGGATTCAGATCTACCTCATCTTAGAGCTGGGGCAAAGGAGGAACTCTGACAAGGATGAAAGTGCAGAGTGCTTTTTAGCGAGTGATGATGCTGCAGAGAGAGGCAAAACAACAGTTTTGCACAGTTCTGCTGATCTTACTAGTGTGATGTGATACCTTCAGTGATCTGGAATGACAACTGATGAATCTAGTGGTAATGATGCAGCTCATGGATACATATTCAAGAGACATTATGCAGGACGGGGCTCCCTAGCCTTGCCCATGGATGTAGCTGAGCACAGATCTTAGGAAATTACAATTTTCATGTCAATCTCAATTGTGACCTAATCATGTCCCCGTCTTTCTCACGTATTTATGCTCCAGACCAATCCTGTCTGGTACAACATGGTGATGGATGTTTACATGACCTTGGACTCCTACAAACAGATTTGACTTTTTTTCTCCTCCATAAGATTTTGCAGGCATAAGCTTTTTGTTTATTTTCTGTTTTCGTAATGTGAAAACTGCTCAGTGATTGGGTAGTGAGGCTTAATGGGAAAGCCTAACTAGGGTGACTTTTTATAGCCTCTGTATTTCTAGGACAACCTGTATCACACCAGTCTCAGATTCAGGAAACACAGGGACATTTTTAGCTTCAGCTCATACCCTAAAAATGACTGGATGCCCTCCAATTCAATAACCTGGGAGAGAAGCAGCAAGAAATGGGAATCAAATGTTTGTCTCACATCCTGCTTTGGACAAAGAGCAGCAATAGATGTGTGAACACTCTCAACATGGATCTTCTGCTGTTTTCAAGTGGATATTTTATTTCCCTTGCACGTAACTGCCCTGCATTTTCTGCGCTTTCCTGGTGTCTCTCTCCTGTGAACACTACCTTAGTTTGATAGGGGAATAAGTGTGTATGACCTCCTCCACCTAGAGGGCTGGTGACAGAACTCAGAACTAACAGGGGGAGAAAAGAATAAGAGTCTCTCTGACGAAGCAAAACCTTTCCGGTGGTGTTCTTCATCACCTCACAGAGAAAAGATATTCTGCCTGACTGATGCCTCTCAGAAAAGGAGGGAAAGACTACTGGGTGTCATGGAAAGAAAAATGAGAGTGCAGATGGATCAAGGAGATATCAGAAAAGTTACCACTGCTCAGATACCTTGCCATGGTTCAGAGCTGTCAGAGGGTGGGTCTGTTTATTTTTTGATACTACAGACAAAAAAAAAAATGTACTACTGCTGTGCTTTCATGGGCAGGAAGGGTGGATGAGCTTGGTGGAAGCTGAACATGGTCCAGGTGGACCACTTGCAGAGCTCTTGCCTTCAGCATGAAAGACTAGGCTCTGTGACAGGAGCTCTGTCAGAACCTTTCTGCTGAAGGAGAAATGCTGAAGGAGAAATGTACCATAGCCCATGTTGTGCCGTAGTCTCTGGCTGTGTCCTGAAAAGCTTCCTTTTGACCTATTTCATACATGCCTTTCCCCTTGCAGCTGATTATTTGAGTGGTGTGGTCACAGTTTCCAGCAGACCATCTGTTACACAGAAATGTATGGGCATTAGGACACCTGCTGTCCTGCATTACCTGGGAGAAATTTGGGCCAAGCGACTCCCACTCAGAGAACATGTTCTGCTTTCAGACCTGGCCTTGTGCTTCATGTCTGCATGTGACAGGATGTGATAGTAGAGATGGTGGCACTTAATTTTTTTATCATTCGAAAGGAATTGAAGCAGTGAAAGGATTTTGTAGCAGTGACAAAAGTGCACTGCCGGGCAGGCATTCATGGCAGAAGAGAGAATTCCAGTGAATTCAGTAAATCCAGTGAAGAGGAGGGTTACCAGTGCGTGGGAACAAGGGATACCAATTTTGGGAGGAAGCTTCTTCTTGGAGAAGAGTTTGAACTAGACAGAACAAATCAGAGCTCACATACAGACAGCCTGTGCAAAGAAGCATGTGATGATTGCCAGGCGGTGAAGAGGTGACATCTAAGAATTACTACTATATGTTGGCAGAGATTTCACGAGGTGGCCATAGAATATTTTGTCAGCATCTTTAACAAGCCAACTGTAGGATGATGG
>NW_010589029.1:168023-193551 GCF_000705375.1 Tinamus guttatus | reverse complement strand
ACATCACTCTGATGGACTAGACATCAGAACTGCCTCCAGTTGCCTACCAAATCAAAAGTATGATCATAAGGAAATTGTAGGTCATGGTCCAAAAACAAGAATAAAAGGTGTGTTCCTTCAACAAAAAAAAAGTGTTGATTGATGACATAGTTATTTAGGAAGCTCCTTCACCCAACCTGGGATTCTTATGTCTATGAGCAAATTTAGCTAAAAGGAAGCTGATAGTCTCACATGGTACCATGACTCCAGGACCTGGGGATGGAGAAAAGGGTAGTAAACACTGTAAGGCTGATGATACATTCTGTAGGAGATGGAGCCTGAAATATATCCCGGTACAAGAAATATCATCTTACCTGCAGCAGTGATACTCAGAATGTTTCCGACATCCAGTGTGAATGAAAGTGATGTCCCCGCCTACATAGAAATTCTGGCTGTTAGTGTTTGTAAACAGTCTATGCATACTAATGCTACCCAGAATGCTAAAATCAAATGAGTAGTCTAGAGGTACCCTAGCAGTCAAACGCTTGTAAAGGATGATAGTTTTATTGTTCTTGGGCTCTCTAGGGAGGATAGGATGGGAAGACGAGATAAGTGAGCGACCTCTTACATGAAAGAGCAGCTGGAAAGTATGGAGCTCTGCCTCAGGGTGGGTAATGAGTGGGTCAGGAGCATATAGGTAAGGATAAAGGAGCAGACACAGCTGTGACGTTTGCAATAGGCCACCCAAACAGAGGGAAGAAGTAGATGAGACCGGTGGCAGGCAGCTACAAGTAGCTTCATTTTTGCTAGCCCAGGTTCTCATGAGGTACTTGAACTGCCCTGATATCTACTGGAGGGATCCCACGGCAAGTCACAAGCAATGTGAGAGCTTCCTGGAGAACACTGATGATAACATTCCAATACAGGTGATAATCAATGAGGAGGGCTACACTGCTGGTCTTTGTACTTACAGGCAAGGAAGAACTGCCTGGGCATGTGAAGGATGGGGTCAATATTTGTTACAGAGACCATGAGATGGGGTAGTCAAGGATCTGGCAAGGAGGGAGCAAGGCAAAAATCTGGATCACAGCCCAGGGCTTCAAGGGAGTCCACTCTGCAGGGACATGCTTGGAAGAATGCCATGGGATAGGGCCCTAGAAGGAAGAGAGGCCAAGAAAGATGACTAATATTCAAGTATCATGTCCTCCAATCTCAAGAAAGGTGCAAGGAAGGAAGAAGTTGAGTGAAGGCAGCAGAAGATATGCACTGATGAGCAAGGAGCTCCTGGCAAAAAAACAAAGTGTAAAAAAAGGTTAAAGCAGAGACAGGTCAACTGGGAGAAGTATAGGGATATCGCGTTAGGAAGATCATTGCCAGCAGGTTGAGGGAGGGGATTCTCTTCCTCTACTCAACCCTGCTGAGGCCTCATCTGGTGTATGTTGTATGTTACACCGAGAGACTTAATAAAGATTTAATAGAAAAAAAGATAAGTGACAGGTTGCTTAGGAGTGTGGTCGATCAAATCAAGAGTTTTCTGAGATGTGGTCTGCCTCAGGAATCTTGCAAACTGTAAAATTGCAATGAACAGTAAAAGAAGCATTTTTAAACAGAATACCAATATTTCACCAGTTGTAGCGGCTTCTTGCATATGAAAATGTACTGCCATGAAGGTGGCTGTGTCTCTATGGATGAAGATTTTATCAAAGAGCCAAAACGCTGTATTTGAGAGGGTATCCTTGCTGTGAGTGATGTCAGTACGATAATGAAGAGCTCCTCTCTCATGTGCCAAATATTTGCAGAACACTTATACAACAAACTCATAAAGCAAAAATTTTCACACTCAGCAGGGTTCGACCCGCTATCAACCATTCGTGCTGGTAAGAATGGTCTTTTCAGGGGCACCTTGCAGACTCCTGCTGGTTCCAGGCAGGTTGCAGCAGAACATATTCCAGACTTGTGCAAAGGTGTGAAGGCAGGTGGCATACACACATAGATTTGTCCTGGACTGGATATTTAAGCTAGAGCTAGTGCTCAGCTTACTGCAACTTGGCTTGGGGAGTGGATGCAAACAGGAGTTTGGGGGTAACCCCAGCTACAGGACTCTTTCTCTCTCACAAGTGTTGTAGCTGGGGTTACCCCCAAATTCCTGCTTGTGTCCTGTTTGTGCACCTACCTTTTCAGCCATGTATGAGAGCTTCTTCTGTGTTGTCCCTTGAGCAGAGATTTTTCTTGCACGGAGCTTCAGCAAACCTCGTCTCTGTAAGTGTTTGATGTCCCCAGGGCTCTGTGCAGTAGCAGTAGTATTATATAGCTGCTGGTAGCTGAATACATAAAAAATAATCAGAAAGGTGGATATCTTCTGTGCCAGCATAATATGTCTCTTGAGAATCATAGATGAGTGTCATGGCAGGAACTGGGAGAAACTACAGTATAGCTTGTGTGCTCGGAGGACTCCCGCAGAGAGCTTGAAGAATATCGTCACTTGCCTTAGCAAGGTTTTAGGTCCGTGTCTGCAGGACTTCCTTTGAGCGGGATCTTTAAGTGCAGTTATCTCCTCCCCACTCATGTACTGCTCATTTTTTATTAAGGACTTTCCCTCCTTGTGCCCATTTCAGGTCACTACAAGAAGCCTTGTGAGGATTTGCTCTATCAATCAGAGCTATCATGTCGTGACAGTGCGAGAAGAAACATCCATATTACAATAACAGCTGAAAGATGTTTCATTTATATGGTCACAATGTTTTCTTCCTCTTTGCAGATTTCCTCTGTTCTCCCCACGTCTTGATACCATATGGCAATAACTGCAGCTTGTACTTGGTCTCATTGGTCCCATTATCACCAATGGGGCGATAAAATATCCATGGTCCCTGAACTGGTCCCTTCTCTAGGAAAAGGATGGCACATGAAGCACTCAGGATGAAGCTCAGAGAGTCTGTGATGGGCCCTTGAATGCAACATACTGCTTGGACCCAATGGACCTACTGCCCAAGCTGTAAATCAAGCAGTTATGAAATGGCTTAGGCTATTTGGCTAGCTGGCAGATGGAAGGCCTGAAACTTGAAGGTAGTCTGTGAAAATTGAGTGCGGAGACTGCAAGGGAGTTAGTCTATCCCTCTGCTTGTTGAGATTACTCTGCTACTCTGTTTTTTAGGGACCTGTTATAAGTCTAGTGTAATGGCACCAAAAATGCAGAGTTTGTGGCAGAGACTAGAGAACATGACATAAACCAGCATTTGTCTTTTCCAGTGAAGTATCAGAGGTATCAGTGGCAGAGGTGCATGGAGAAGCAGCGGTCACAACTAGTCTCCCAGCTGGAAACCATATAGCTACTTCTCTCTGCTGGCTTGTTTTGTCACATACAGTTTTGTAGTCTGGCAGCAGGCTAATCCCATTTATGTCAAGTGAGGAACAGGAATCTACTGACATTCTGGTTGTGATTCAAGAAAGTGAGGACAAACTTATGAGGCTCCCCTCACAGTGCCATCATAAAAGCACAGAACCATAGAATAGTACAAACCTTACAGAATCATAGAGCAGACCTTATGAGGAGCAGCTGAGGGAACTGGGATTGTGTAGTCTGGAGAAGAGGAGATTCAGGGAAGACCTCATTGCTCTCTACAACTACCCGAAAGAAGGTTGTAGTGAGGTGGGGGTCTATCTCTCCTCCAAAATGATTACCAACAGGATTAGAGAAAATGGCCTCAAATTGTCCCAGGGGAGGTTCTGGTTAGACATTAGGAAGAAATTCTACATGGAAAGAGTGGTGAAACATCAGAACATGCTGCCCAGGGAAGTGGTGGAGTCACTATCCCTGGCAGTGCTTAAAAAACGTGTAGATGAGGCACTTAGGGACATGTTTTGGCAGGTATGGTGTTAAGGGTGGACTCAAAGATCTTGAAGGTCTTTTCCAACCATAATGACTCTATGATTCTATACATCCATGGCTGCAATACCAGGAGAAGTGGAGAAATGGTTTGTTGTTGTTTGGCTTATTTTTTTTGTGCATGCTAAATCTATCTGTGTCCCACACATATAAAGCTGCGCAACTGGGGCAACTAGTGAAAAGAAACTTAGCCTTTTCCTTTTCTTGAGGATGCCACTGGCATGAAACATGCGCAGGGGAGTTTGCTGCTGATTCCTCTAGAAGCTGTCTCTGATGGAATCTGGGACTTTGGTGATGCTCCTTCCTGGCACTGGTAGCAGGTTGAGAAATCTGAATTCCCTGGGCAGAATTTACTTTTTTTTTTTTTTTTCACCATCTGAAAGTGCAAATGCTTGCTGTGGAATAAACAGAGGAAAACACAGTTTTGTTTGTTTGTTTGTTTTTCTCATTTTTTCAAGTCTGGCTCTCATCTGATATTTTCCTCTGTCTCTGATCCTTCTTCCCTTCCTGCTCAATTTCTACAATAACGTAATTACCATTACTTACGTGTGTGATAACAGGGCTCTGGCAGTATGGAGCTTTTGTGTTTAATAAATTAAATATGATTACAGCTGCTGCAAGGCTTCAGAACACTTACAAAGGAACTCACTGCAAATGCATGTGTTTGTTAAGGTCTGCAAAACCTACACAGAGGTGTGAGGGGTGTTTTTCAACAAATTCTGTCTATGCAACTCCAACCTCCAATGTTTAGTCTAAGAAAAGCTGCTTAATCATTTGCCAGTTGTATTTTGCTTAGGCTTCACTTAGGCTTGTGTGATTTCTCTGCTATTTTTCAAGAGGATCTGTGCATTTCTCACCTAGTGTGGAAGACCTCTTTGATTTGGAAATGGCATATTTTCAAGGGAAAAAAAAGCCACATTTTGGGTGAAACAGCATGTCAGCTGCAGAAATAAGTGATCTCTACCTGCAAGAGCATCTGGCTCTGAAGTGCTGCCCAGCAAGAAGACCCTCTGGCCAGACTGAGTGATACTACAACATGCTGTGTGTCTGGAGTTCCTCAAGGTGGGGGCAGATGACACTTTTTTTGCTTAGGGCTCTTTTCCTGATCTTTCCATTGTGACCTGCCATCTTCAAGGACGCTTCATCTCCCACCAGATGCTTTAGCTATGGTGCTCCTCATGCTTGTGTAACATGCCTTGGTTTGGGGCTGCCATGTGTCTGCTATCAGACATTGGACATCCTTGCCCGTGGAAGCCCACAGGAAGACTTCTTCACGTTCCCTAGAGGTCTTTTCGTTGCACAGGGGGGTTGGACTAGATATCTCCAAAAGTCCCTTCCAATCTCAGCGGGTCAGTGCAAGCCGAAATGAGCTTATTTGCGCATGTTTAGAAGTGAACATTTATTTTTCCCTTTTAGGTGTTCAGTTAATGACAGAAAGCATCAGAAAAATACAAAGAAAATTATATAACATATCATTAGAACTGAAGGCAAGTGGCTAAATGGAAGAAAATGAAGACTGTTAAGAATTCCACAGTAAGAGCCCATGTTTTAAGTTAAAATACACTAGAAGTTGTTTGAACTTAAGTCATTTAGTCCACACTTAATCCTCCAGACAGCATGTGATTTTTTTAAAATTAGTTTTCAGTGTAGTGGAAAAAAAGTTAAAAAAAAAAGAGATGATTTTCTTTAAAAGAAACTCTAGCAAATATTCTATCACAAAGCTTCTTTAAAACCTCTTGTCTGGTATAAATAGACATGTGTGTTGTACAAATTACAGAAAAGTTCAGCCTTATAACTACGTAAAACCGTGGTAATATCTCTGTAAAAGAAGGAGGAAAATATAGTTTAAATGGCAGCTTCAAGAGCTGACAAGTTAATTAAAATCAGGACCTTGGTGCAGAGAGGTCAAATTTTCCTTTTGTGCAGCAGAAAGGTTTTCAAAATACAAACTTCCAGGTACAATCGGAAATAGCAGAAAAAAGTCTACTGAGTCTCTAATTAGATTCAGAAGAACTGAGCAGGAGCAATAAGTCTACTGTACTTCTGTCAACCCAAAATAGCTTACAACTTAATTAGATCTTTGGCAAGATGGAGTTTCAACAAAAGGAGAGAAAAATAGGAGGAGACTGGAGATGTCTTACCTTTTGGGGAAGCAGGCAGAGGGAACACTTAGTGCTCGAAGAAAATAATTGACTGTCACATTTTTCTTATTGTAATTGTGGAAGGAACATGCTGCGGAGTGGCTTCAGGGATCTGGGAGCAGAGTCAAGAAAAAACCCTTAAGCTCCTTTGCTGGTGCTAGAAATTAGGTGGATGGGGAGTGGCGGAGAATATGAGCACAGATTGGAGCATGGCAGAAAATACGTGGCAGAGTCTGAAGGAAGCATGAAGAAGAGACTGCAGAAGGAGGAGCAGCAAGGTGGACAGATGTGGAAGATGCCCTCCAGCATGTGACAGTGTGAAGCTGAGCAGCAATACCCAGGATAGGGCAGTTGGTTGGGTACTCTGATGAGAAGAAGTAGCTGTATGGTGCAGAAAAGCTCTTTCTTTACTCCTTTCTTCTCTGGACACATGAAAGGGTTGTTTGTCCCCACAAATTGGCGTGACTGGGAGATGGATGAAACTATTTTGCACACTCCTGTTGACTGACACTTTTTGCAAGGAAAGACAAAGAAAGAGCTTCTACCTGGGAAGATGTTATTCCTCTGGTTTTTCAGAACTTTTAAATATGTAAAGTGTTTCTTTCTTGTTTGACAGCTTCTTCCCCATTTTCTCCCTCTCCTCCTCCCGCCTTTTTTCATAATACTGAAAGAAAACAGACATATAAAATGATTTTATTTAGCCATTGATACTCCCAGCTTCTCCTACAATAGGACACACGTCAGTCTCTGAAAATGATTTCTTTTAAGAGTCATCGACTTTCAAAAAAAGAGAAAAGACTTTATACAGACACTTCTAAAAATATTTCACCTTTATTTCCCATAAAAAGAAATAAAGCTCACCCTTTTCTAAGAAGTTTTAGACCATGTCTGTAAACAAAAGGGGCTGATCTCTAGGGTCCTGCAGCCTGGTTTCCATGCACACAGCTCGAGTCTTCTCTCCCTTCTCAGCAGAGGAACCTAGTCCTTGCTCAGAGCCTCTCCCACCCATGGTCCTTCTTGCCCTGACATCTGCTCCACATATCCCAGAGCAGAGAGATGGTGACCCCAGAAGGGATGTCACACCCCAGGAAGAAAAGCTGGCAGACTCTGCCTAGTTGCTCTCATGCCATTTTTCTGTCAGTTTCAGTTGTTTCTGGCCTTCAGCACATCTGTGGTCCTGGTTGGTGATGCCAATTCAGAGCTGCTGACAGGATTGTCTTGGTGCTGCTGAGGGAGATGGGAAGGATATGGTGTAGAATGAGAGGGACCGGGGTGCACTTTCTTCATGGTGGTGCTCCACATCTTGGAGTGAGGAGCTCAACCCTTGAGCTGCTAGCTGACAGAGAAGACGTGCAGCAGAAATATGCTATCCAAGGTTTGCTCGCTGCTTTCGCAGCTGAGACATGGAAGAAACATTTCATCAGGCTTTGAAGGCAGCAATTGAGTGCTCTACAGGGCAACTCTCCTCCCCTTTGCTGCTGTCTTGCTATATTTACAGGAGTATTTTGGGATTTCTGTAAATAATATGAAGGACAATGACATGCAAATCTCCTCCTGACACTGAATAAAGCAATGCTGGAATAAAGCAATCCATCATTAGTGTCACAGCAATAGTGACTGCTCTGCTCTGGAGACAGAACTGGTGATTGGAGGTGTGCTGATGGCAAGCTCAGGAGCTGGTTCTTCCTTGATATGTCAGTATTTGGCAGGGCTTGAAGGTAGAGAGAGAACTTTTCATTAAAGAGAACCCATAAGATACTGCTAGTTCACACACCTCTTTGTGCATGTAATGAACCCTTCCAAGGTGACAGCTTGTCTTTCAGAAGTGTGAAACTGAAGAAGATAGCCAGATGAGATCTGACTGAGTTTCCTCCAAGAGCAAGTCTGCTTCATAGTGATTCCCTGTTCCTCCTTTTCCTCCAGAGGTAAAAATAGAAGATGGGAAAGAAGAGACCCGCTGGCCTCCAAGAGAAGTCTGCCTCTCTGAGCTTACTGAGCTCCTGGAAGGAAGTTGAAAAAAAACAGCCAAAGCATTTTCTTTGCTCTTGGACCAAAAGTGCTGACATTCAGTATCAAAACAGGAAGAGCTGTCTGCTCCCACTGGCTGCTCTCTCACTAGTGAGCTCTCCGTACAAATAGAATACCACCATTTTAAATTAGTTCCTTGCTAACAGTGTCTGGCTTTGGTCCCAGTGGGAATTCAGATCAGGGACCACTCTCTGTTCATCTAGTTTTGTGATTTGTTCTTGGCTGAAATAGGCCAAACTGTTCTGTAAATGAGACATCCTTTGTGCAAAGGGAAACTCTCAGAGACACCTCTCTGTCTGGTTGCTCTCCGTAACACCACAGCACAACCAAGGCTGCCTGAGCAGAATGAGAAACTAAAGTAAGAGAAGAGGAGATAAGATCATCTGCAAGCATTGGGTAGATGTGGAGGCAGGATGAGTTAGTCACTGTCCATACAGAGGAAGAAGGAAAAAAAGGATAACTGCTCACACCAGAGGAAGATAGTCTAAAATCCAATGAAGTTTTGGCTTACTTCTCCACATAGGGGAAAAATCTGAATCATTTTAAGAGTCAAAACGGTGGGTTTTTTGGTGTTTCATAAGGAAGAAATCTGACAAAAGATTACAGAAAAGTGATGATAAATCATCATGAGTACTGATGTTAATTACTACAAAATATTACTTTGTGGTATACTGTGCTTAAAAAGAAAAGATTAAATGAAAGCTTAAAAATGCTTTGAAATGTGTTTTTCTTTTTAGGTCATACAGAGATTTTATTTAATCCAGAATGGAACCTGCTCACTTTGCCCCAGACTTTTAATCTCAGATTGATTGATAACTTTTTAAGAAGAGGTTTTCAGCTCATCAAAATATGACTTACTAATGCAGGGTTGATTACTTGCCACTTTTTAGCAAGACCGTTAGATGAAGATACTACAAAAATATTATCTGAATTTTACATGGAAATGTCTGATTAGCTCCTACTACATACAGTTAAAAAAATTGCTGCAGTGCTCCTTTCTTAGTATTATTAAAGTCTTTGTTAAGTCATCCAAACCCTTTTTTTTTTCTCTCCAGCAACTTACTTTTCCTTACCTCTGTTAAGTGAAAACTATTTCTATCTAACGAACTACTTTAATTTCTATTTCAGTTGCATAACTCTTTGTGACAGGGTTTTATGAGAGTCAGAAGCACAAAAGGAAGCATATATTTATTTCTGGGTCTGTTCACAAATGAAAATACAATGGCAGCCCAGGTACTGCAGCTCTTTAAGAAGCTCTTTAAGGCTGCAATTCCTGGAAGATGAAGGTGTCTAATAAAGGGAAGGAACACTCAGCACTTTACCTATTGGTCTCTTGCAGGATACAGTATTGGAAGGCTTTAAGCTTGATCCGAGAAGGCTGCCTGCATGTTCACAGCTGGGTGTGAGTCTTTATGAAAGCACATCCGTTCTCTGTGTTTGATGCATTGTGGCTGTGTGATTCAATCAGACATAAGGAAGGATTGTCTATCTTTTCTACAGCTTTGAATGCTAAAGATTCAGTCCTGCAATCTTTTATGTCAGGTTCTCTATAGACTGTAGATGGGGTCTCTCTCATAACTGCATGGATGTTTAGGGCTGAGATAAAGCAGGAAATAGTCCTGGTCGAGTCAGGAGCAGGGGTGTTCTGGCACTCCCATCCTCAAAAATGGAGGGAAGTGCTCTACTCCTTTTGCCTTAGAAACAGACAGTTAACCGGAAAAGGGGAAAATTTCCTCTGGGTTTGGGTTTTGTTCCAGTGCATAAAGAACACAGTGTAAGCAATGAGATTGCTGGTCAACCTCTATGCCATTGCTCAGAGCCTCTTCTCGTGCAATTTCCAGGAAACTGAACACTGTACGTTATAAAGCACTGCCCTGCTTGGTGGCTCCATCCACTGTGGATACCCATCTCTCAACGCACAGGCAATCTCCAGCCCATCATAGCTAGAGTAGAGTTTTCAGGCAGGAGTCAATGGGCAGCCCACCCGGAGGCAGCTCAGTAACAATCAGGATTCAGGTGCTACGCTTAAATCCCCGTTTCTCTTCTCTCTGCTGTGGCGGCATCATGAGGGTCTCTGCCCTGGAGAAGCTTATGCCAATGTCCACCATGGATGATGGACGAGCATGCTTGTGACAGCCCCTCTAGGTTCTGATATCCTCCAGCAGAGGAAGATGGTAACCGATCTGTGTGTACCAGCTGCTTAATTATAGCATCCTCTTACAGAACCATTCTGGAACTTTTCATTTCTCAAACTGATGCCTCTACCCCTCTCCTCATGCTGATGATGCAGACCTTTCCTTCCAGCTTAGGCTGGCCCAGGTCTTCCTCCCACTGTCCTCTCTTCCATTTCTTGCAAGCCACAAGCTTCTTATAATCCTTCCACACAGATATTGCTTGACTTTTCTAGAAAAGCTGTGGAAGAATCTGTGGCTTGTTTATTGCTCGACTGGGGCACAATTATTTATTTCATTTTGTTTTTGGTTTCTGTTCAAAAATTTAACACGGAAAAAAAGAAAAGATTAGAAATTGAGATTTACCACAAAAAGCTGCCATATTTTTCAGGGAGGTCATCCTCCTTCTTCTTGTGCTTCATCATGTTCTGTGTGTTCGACTCAACAAAAGCTACTAATGCTTTTCATGCCAACACCTCCTCCTCTCCCACAGAGCAATTAAAACCCTGCAGCAAAAACAAACAAACAAACAAATAAACAAAGATAAACTTTAAGCTGGCATTTTGACCTTTTAGAAACTTCTGACCTTCAAAATGGTCAAAGATGAACATTTGCACACATCACAAAGTTCTTTCCAGATTCTCATTTAAGATTATTTTTTTCTCCTCCCTGAAAATTAAGATGTCTGCACATCTTAATTTTGCTTCTGGTACTTACAGCATATCTGTGAGAAAAAAAAAAAAAAACATTTGGTTGGAAAATGCCCAGCCAATCTGTAGCATTCTTTCGCAGTGTCCCTTTGCTTGTCCTTCACAGGCTGTATCCACAGGTCTGCTGCTTAGAGGACATTTTGATGAACACCACTGTTTTGCTATCCTTCTGCTTCACAGGAAAAGTGATTTGCTAGCAGCATATGGCTGAACTAGGTTAAGGAAAAGTGTGCATACTGCAGCCGGCTTTTCTCTGGGAATCGCCCAGAGCTGAGGTGACAGGACCCAACAAAACTGAAAGGAGCTCATTCACAGGCTGAAGGCTGCAGACTGAGAACGTCAGATGACCTATGTTACACTTCAGTAAGAAGTCTGTAAGACCTGGAGATATGCTCGTTTGGATCTGATTATGTTATTCCCTCATGCTTCTGCAAGTCTCTACAGCAGTGCACAGTGATAGTAAGATGCAACCTCTGTGAGTACAAATGCCCATTTAAAGGGTTGGACAAACCAGCAATGACCCTGGGGGAACTCTGGCCGGTGCTTCTGTGTGAAGATGAGAATGGACGCAACTGTGATGCATATTGGGCTTCTTTTTGCCTTTTCTGAGTAACTCTGTTCCTATTCCTTGAGTCTTGGCTGACTTCAGTCCCTGTATACCAGTTCCACATGAGATAGAGATGATACCAGCAAATGGCATCACAGAGTCCCACACTGCCCCCATGCAGGATTTGGCTGATTTGAGCTCCTCATTGCAGGATCTGGCTTTTGGGTTCAATTTGAATACTGTGCTGTGCCTGTCTGGAGCTCCTATTCTCCTCCATTAAGCAACCCTGTGCAGCTTCACAGACTGTTTGCTGAACATTTGAAGCAGCGTTTTTCCACAAAGCATGATTTCTAGCCTTATTTCCCTCTCCCATATATCACTTTCCTTGCTATGACATGCTCGCATTAGCAGGTTAAATATCCTCCAAATGTCAAGTGCCATTGACATTTAGAAAAAAAAAATACATGAAAGCTAAGATATGAAAATTGTATCATCTGTGACTGTTTGGCCAGCTCTGAGATTTATATGTGTGTTTTCTTTAATGAAGAACACACCTGACCAAACAGCTGCACAGGCTGGCTTACCAGATGTGCTCAGCCTGCACTGACATCCTTGACTTGAGAGATTTGCTCATGCGTTTTGCATGGGAGCAGAGGTCCTTCTATCCAAGTTCATACCCATTTTCAAAGGTTGGCAAGGCTAGCATGAAGCCTTCAGCTTCCTCACTAGACTTAGCTCTCAGCTCTTGCATTGCTGATGGTTTAACTTGTACTGGGGCAAAAAGGGTGAATGCCTGCATACATGGCTTTTAGGACCAGCTTCAAGGTTGTGCTTTTAAACTCCATCTTCATAAGGGGACTGTGTGCTAAACCATAGAGCAAATAGAAGACATGGGAAGGTATGATACTTTCAAGATGCTCCTTTCCTTGAGCTCGCTTTTTTTTTTTTAAGTATTTTTTTAAAGGATATTCACAATATGCCTGTGAGTAAAATCAGATGATTTATAAAAGGATTGTTTCTTCTGTTTGACATTGATTATGTTTTGCTGCCCTGTCTTCAGGAATTGCTACAAGGCAATCCAGCCAACAGCTACAGCCAGGATTGAAAAATGATAAAAAATATATACTGAGTGTGTTAGTGAAGAAACCTTACCAATGAAAAGAAGGGCAGAGGAGAACTGCCTGGATTGCTGTGTTGTATGCCAGTGCACAGCCATCAGCACCACAAAGTTAAAGCTTCACAAGGAAATGAAAAAAAAAGGGATTTTTATGGCCTGGTGAGGAAAGAAGAGATAAAGTGATCTTCATTTCTCATGGAGGAGGGTCGGGAGGGGGCACAGTTGTAGTAGCAGGACACAGGAATGAGCATTTGAGAGGCATGTTTCCTGCATGCTCATGCCTGTGATGGGCCTTTTCAGCAGGACCAGCTCAAGTAAATCAAGTTGCACTAGGTGGGGTTCAAGTTACATATTAGGAAAAAAAAATCTGCATGAAAAGAGTAGTCAAGCATTGAACAGACTGCCCAGGGAAGTGGTGGGGTCACTGTCCCTGACAGGGTTCAAGAAACATGTAAATGAGGCACTTGATGGATTTGTGGTTGGGCTTGATGATCTTGAAGATCTTTTGCAATCATAACGATTCTGTGAAACCCTATGGCTTTTAAGTAGGTGGGATGCACCTTAGCCAGGAGCATGGTGGACTCTAGGTGAGCCTTGGTCATGCTGCTGTCTCAAGGGAGAGGGCAATATCCAAGTGTCTTGTCCTCTTTTGATCCCCAGGGCACGCATCTCCCTATCCCACTTTTCCATGCTTCTCTTGAGCTGCTTTTTTATGTGGCTTTTCATGATCTCTAAAGCCTCTTAGTATCCCACAGTATTAGCCTGATACAGCTGATGGTCGTCTTGACCTTCAGCGTTACTTTTTGGGGCAAATATTGCCCCAGATGCCTTTGGTCATCCTCTTCACACATGCTGTTTCATTGCAATGGAAGAATTCCTAAGTATCGATCTCCTTTAGTGTTTATTAAAATGCCATAATTTTAAAAGCTCAAAGGTGTTCCAGTTCTCTAGTACAAAATTTTAGAACTTCATACTTAAACTGTGCTGGGCTTCCAGATTATTGATGGTTATTATTTTGATGGTTGTTAGTACCTCAGGAAGGGTTGTGACCTTGTTTGACACACCTATCCAGTAAGTTACACCATATTTCTAAAGCTGAAAATTAAAACATCTTCTCGTAAAAGTTTTAAAAATATTTATTGTCATTGAATTTCTTACAGTACTGAAAGGCCTTGCAAATTCCTACCTGATATAAATGTGAGTCAAAAGAGCACATAAACTGCAAAGAATACCACCTGACAGGCATTCGCTCTCAAATCCCTTGTAAAGCTGCTCTCAGGATCCAAAAGTCAAAATCTGACATTTTCTGGGGGGAGGGGTGGGGTGAGGGGAGCAAAATCAAATAGGAAGAAATCACTTTCTCTTTCTGAAATCTGCAAAATGGGGACTTCACTGAATTTAATGTCTTCTGTCAAATGCTTTCTGTTTGTCCGGGAAAATACCAAATTATTCACTGCCTCTGCTTTGGAGAAGAATCTCAGAATGGTTGAGGTTTGAAGGGACCTCTAGAGATCATCCAGTCAAGCCCCCTGCTCCAGCAGGGACACCCAGAGCATGTGGCACAGGGTGCCATCCAGGTAGGTTTGAAGATCTCCAGAGAAGGAGACTTAACAGCCTCTCTGGGCAGCCTGTGCCAGGGCTCTGTCACCCTCACAGGAAATAAATTCTTCCTCATATGGAGATGGAACTGCCTGGGTTTCAACTTGTACCCATTACCCCTTGTCCTGTCACTGGCCATCACTCATTACCCCTTGTCCTGTCACTGGCCACCACCAAGGAGAGTTTGGCCTCGTGCTCTTTACGTTCTCCCCTCAGATATGTGTACATGTCGATACCTGAGAGTACCAAGAGTCTCCTTGCAGTTAAAAACAAATGCAAAAGCAAAAGCAAACAAAAAATAGCACTGAGACTCTTCATTCTCTTCTCTTCATTTTCTGTGAACTGCAGAAAATTTTAGACCTGTAGTACTGCAGCTAGAGCAATGATGCACCCCTCATATAAGGTGGTGCATGTACAGAGGTACCATACATGTCCAACTATTAAGGAACAGATAGGTGGGCTTTATCTGTGTATGTGTATCTATGAAAATTCTTGCAGCAGCATACAGCAGGATTATTTAGAGCCCTCTCGTCTTCTGGCCTGCTGCGTTGCTGCCAGCAGCCTTGCAAAGCAACAGCCCCAGCAAAACCCATGCAGATGGGCAGCAGCTCTCTTCCTGCATGGGGAGACACAGGCTTTTAACCAAACTACCAGTATGCACCCAAATATTGACCCTCTCCAAGACTCCAAGACCCTCTCCAAGACCCTCTCCTTCTCTAAGTGGTCTGTGTAAAGCAGGATACAGAGGGGTCCTTCAGCTGGAAATGGCATCCTCTGAAATGCACAATCATGTTAATAGGTTTGAAAGTGCAGATACTTAGGAAAAAAAAAAAAAAAAAGCAGTGTGTCTATTTTTGGCCGCCTCTGTCGAGAAACCCTAAGGCTGTTCAGAGGCTCTCTTTTCTTCCCTCTTGCGTGACTAGCGAGCAGTTCCTACAAGGTCATTTGGAAACTGAAAGCTGCTGTGCTTCCCTTGGTTAAACATCAAAACATCCTGAAAGAGACACTGAGCCAGTGTTAGCGGAAAGCTGTGGAAAACAAAAGTGGTTTTGCTGGAAAAGGGGCACAGAAGAACACGTGAGCCAAGGTGGGAATTTCTTAGTGGCTTTGTGGATTTTTATTGAGTGTTGGTAGGCAGAAGCATGCTAAAATTGTGCCTACATGATACAGCAGCTACAGAGAAAAACAGAGACAGCAGGAAAACAATATACCACTGTACCGTGCCTTTTGGATAGCCCATCCACTTAAAATGTCTGTGAGCTATAACAGGGCTTGCTGATCTGTGCAACTTCCCCATCTGCAGTGGAGGAGGCTGTTCCTGCTTGGTTGTCTTCCTCAGGCTACAGTGTGGCCTTGTATCTTCAAGGGAATGCAGGGAATACTTTTAGAAATCTGAATGAAAATACTGAATGCAGATTTAATGACCCCCCAAGTGTAGAATATAAATTTTATGTTTTAAAAATCTCTGGAGTTAACTACAGAAGCTATTTAGAAGGTATTATCTTGCTTTATTAAGTATTTATGATCACTTACTGAAAGAGTTTACCTCTGCTTAATATAAGCATATCACTTAATATGAGCATTTGCCTCTACTACCCTGAAATGGTACATGTTTGTTACAAGGACTGAATGAACAGCAGCCAGACCTGAGCTGCACAAGGTGCTGGTAAAAAAAAAAAATAGACTCAGCCTTAAAGCCAAGTATTTTGATGCCGTAAGAATATTTTGTGTTTTCTTCTTGTTTACTCAGCTCATTTCAGTGATTGGTTCACTGGGAGTTAAGGAAACCAGTGAAATTTGTGAGAAAGAGCAGGAAAATAGGTCTTTTTTCTTTTTTACTTTTTTTTTCCCTGTGCAATTTAGAAGGGAATTGAATCAGAAATCTTGAAAGCAGTGGTGATTTTAACTGGGCAATTAAATCCATTTGTGCATTGGTTGTCTGCCTTTCATTTAATAAATCAATTTCAGATTGCAAAAGATGTTCTGATGAACATTTTTTCTTGTACATTCAGCACAATTAAGGCAGACAATTTAAATGAAAGCAGATTTTTAAAAGCTGTTTTGTACATTTCTAATTAATTTCAATCTCTATTCGAACGTAACTTGACATAATGGCATAACTAAAAGAAAAGAAGATTCCCAGTAAGAGAATGATGTTTGATGCATTTGTAATAAAATAAATTAAGACTCTAAATATATATGTAATTGCTGTAGCTTGCTCATTGCCAACAAGTATTAAATTAAAAAGAAACAGGAAAGAAAAAAAATAGGCAATTGCTTTGGAAACTCACCATCAGTATCAATGTAAAACAAGACTGAAACTTAGGCTGTCAGAGCCTGCTTCCTAATCTTTCTGCTCTGTTATTTCTGAGCCTCAAATGGAATGACTAAATGGTCCTAGAAAAACAATCTTCTACTCTTCGATGGTGGGTCTAGGCAAGATGGTTTGTCCAAAACCACCCCCAGTCAGCAGCCGTGGGTCTGTGCTTGGCTGTCCACAGCCTGTCAGGACAGACTTAGACTCTTTGTGAAGACAGGTGTTGTACAGGACTGCTCTGGGGGCTCCAGGAGGTGACTCAGCTCCCCTCCCCAAGAATGAAAGCACGAACCTTCTCCTTACTGCATGTTCGAAAGACAAACTCTCTGCTTTAGGCAAGCAAGAGTCCAAACAAGTCTCATCCCTTTATGCCATGATGTAGAAGAGGTAAAACCTAGGCTGCTCTTGTCTGCTGTCTGTAGCAACTTACTCCTTGTTGGCAAAATATTCATTTGCTGTACTATAGACAGAGCCCAGAGGACTGCCACAACAGCAAGGTGACATGGATGGACATGAAAGGGCTTTCTTTAAGTGCTCGGCAGGTCCCCACTTTGAGGGGAATAGAACCTGTGCCTCTCTCATCCCTCCTGAGCCAGTACTATCTTTTGCAGTCCATCTGGCTCCTGTGTTGCTCCAAAGAGGACAACCTGTCTGTGTCTTGAATGTGACCGTACAGCAGGGCGGCCGCAGAGGGGATAGGTCATAAGCTTATGGTCTTATGACCTCCACAGATCATAAGAAGAGTTCCTACTGACACAGCTGGACAAGAAATGAATTTGTTTCAGCAAAGAGTTGGCAGCAGCAGAAAGTTTCTAGGGAACCCAACAGCTTTCCTCCTCCCTGCGCCAGATAGAGACTGTGTCACGCTGCTCGTGCAAGCCTGACCTGGTGCCAGCAGTTCTGTAAAGATACCAGCCCTAAGGAAGAAGTGCTCTGTGTCTCCTAAGAAAGCTGGTTTGGATTTCTTCTGCCAGGAGGCTTTTGTGAGATCTTGGGCTTGTCATTTCAAAACTCACATGCTCCACAGGCACAGGAGCTTTCCTCTTCCTTGTTTTAGTGGCACATGAACACATGTGGGGAGCTGGGTACCCATATGCCTCATCATTTTGGTGGAGGCTGAAGAGCTGTGAGTGACGTTGACACTGTTATGCTCACAGAATTAGAAAATGATTTTTTTTTTCTCCTAACTGACTGCATGACTATCAAGTCTCAAAGCCTTTTTTCTAAACATGCCTCCTTAATGAGAGTGCTGTCCATAACCCTTCAGTGATGACTGCATTGAAAACCAATCTAGGAGTACAAGCAACTTGGTGAGGGACAATAAGAAATCATGATTGTTACATTTTCTACAGAACCCATTATATTTGAAAGACTAGTACAGTGATGTCTGCCACATCATTAGCGTTACAGCACTGTCAGCATTTCTGCTCCAAAAGCTTATTTCCAGGAGCTTATCACAGCCATAAATATTTATGCTGGGCATACTCTTGGTAGACAGGAATCCTGAAGGATGAGCAACACAAATGGAAATAAAGCTACTCTTATGCCGGTGTAGTGATGAGTAACTGCTGGTGTCTGGCTGCCTAAATGACTCATAGTGCTTGAGTTCCCTTGCACTATGTGAGCTCATGGAGATGTGTTGTGGTATCAGTACAGGCAATGGGACTCTGTCACTACCCAGTTAAAAAATAGCTGCTTGTATTGGGGACCAGCTGCCAGACAGAGTCACAGCTCCATGTAAATAATGCCTAATCCAGGCAGCTGTGGGGCTACAGGGGGTCAGAGCCCTCAGATCAGCAGTGCTGTCAGGAATGCTGGAAGTGGCAAATCTGCTTCTGGTGCTGGTGAAGGCAACAGGCTGCTGTGCATGCGAGGGGACTTGTCCCAGCCCTCTTTCAAGAATGCATCTGTGACTCCAAGGCAAGGTGACTATGCTCCAGCTATTGCTTGAAATTGGTGCTCAGACAACAACCACTTACTAATTCTGCAGCATGACAAATGTTACATGTTTGTTATTAATGGTGACCTGTAGAAACAAAGTTCTCTCTATTGTGGGTAGCCATTAAGAGCTTACAATGGATAAAATAATCTCTTCTTTTTGTAGTCAGATCTTCCTTATGGATGTTCGGCTTCAAGAAAGCCGTCCCATTTGAGAAGGGCATTTTTCTTCATGTTTTCTCAGGACATTTTTCTCCATGTTGTGTAGGAGTTCCATGAGGAAGTCTAAAAAGCTGGGTACTGCTGGGCACTTGCTGTCACCCAGGGAAGGCAGAGCTGCATGGCATTTTACTGGCATGCATAGTATAGTTTGGAGTCAGCAGAATGGGAAGCCACATGATCATAGCTAGCAAAGTCTTCCCTCTCCCAAATGATTTGTCAGACAATCCAGTCCCCCTCAAGTCCTCCAGTGTGATGTCTGGAGCATTGTCCTCCACACAACCATGTGACTTATGTTTATGCTGACCTCTCTAACATGCACTGTTGCCTGTTTCCTTGCACAGACGTTAAAAACACATTTGCTTGCATTCCCCAAGCACCTGCTACTTACAGTGGTTTATTTAGTCCAACAATAGTATTAGGTGAAGTACCAATAACATCCTCAAGGTAGCAGCTTTTTTTTAAACCGGCCTAAGTACACTAGGTTGGAACATGGTGGCAAAGAAGGGCCAAAGTACTTGCTGACTTTCTCCATTATAGGTTCTATGCCCTTGTGTTCAGCTGGTGAAGAGCCTGTTGAGCAGTCAGGGTCTGCACTGGTGGACACAACTAGATGGACATCTGTTATCAGTCTGGTACCACTATTGTAAATCCAGCAGCCAGATGCTAACTGGGGCAGCAGGCGGAACTTTACAAAGCTTACATGGACTTGCACAACTTAGGCCTGAGCCATCGTCAATCATCCCAGCTGCCAGACATATTCAAAAGAAACTTGGGCAATGGGTCCTGGAAATAAACTACCTTGCTAAGCTGTGTAAATGAGCATCTCAGCAATCCAGAATTGGTGCATTACTGACAGTCTTTGGCACTTCTGGGGTTCCTTGAAAACCCTTTTATTTCTCCTAAGATATTCAGAAGTGATTCTCACTAGGAATAAAAAACCAAATAAATCAAAGGACAGAGCCTGGCCAATGTACTCCCTTGTTTTTTCTCTGGGAGGCAGTGATTTTTTCTGTGTGCTACGTGCTGTGTCTCCAGACAACTGTATTAAGTGTCAGAGGTATTGATCAGGCATAGTAAAAACAGCATCTTGAAGGCACCAATCTAGGTAATGGGAATTCACTCTTTCTCCAGCGGGTTCTCATAATGACAGGCAATGTCCTTTCATTTCGTTTTGAGGTAGCCTTTCATTTCTTGATAGTTACTAGGAAGCAGCCCTGACTCCTCTAATAACTCAGATGGAGAAACTCAGTTAATACAAATAACCCTTAATAAAGGGTGAGACTTTTAAAGCACAAAGGAAAATGTCTGTAGTCCTGGCTGGTCTTCAAAGCAAGGTTATCTTAGTCAAGTTAATGTACAACTTAGGAATACTTCACGTATAGATGAACAAAGAACTCAGTGGCATAAAATGAAGATCGACATTGTTCTGTGCTAGGAGAATAGGTCAAAGTCTTTGTAGCTTAGCAAAAAGGGGTCATTTTCTTTAGAAAAATCAGATCTATGCCTTGTTGACCAAGTGCAAAGTCCTTGGGCCAGACCTTTATGCTTGGGACTCATGCTCTACAAATACCCCTTTATCAAGGGTTTTCATTCTGCCATTCTCAAGGTATTTCTTCTCCTCTTTCCTCCCCAAGAACAGATTATTTTAATGCTCTGAAAACCATTCATCTCAAGAGCAGCCTTGGGCATAAGGGCAAGAGAAGAACGGTGCTGGAAATGGCTAAAGCCATGCAGTTACAGCCTTATTTTTATATTATTTACTTAAATATTCACTATTTTATATTATTTATTATCTACAAAATATATATATATACTGTGTTATATTTTTTATTTAAATATATTATTTATATTTTTATTATTGTGTTATTCTATTTTTATGTTTTGATTACAGTTATATTATTTATTTAAATATTCATTTGTTTTCTGTTTTGACTAAATACAGCAGCTCTGAGCATGCACCTCTGGGCAGGCAATAAGAGCAGCTTCTGCAGGCTTGAGACACAAAAGATGCCCAGTTGTGCCTTGAATTTTATTGCCTACCTAAACCCCAGAGATTTGAGAGATTTGGAGAGCTTGAAAGGGATCTCTGTGTGTGTGAGAGAGAGGTGAATCCTGGCTGGTTTGTAAATAATTTATGAAAATGGAGATTATATTGCTCTATTTTTTTTCAGATGTTTCTCTCTTCATGATATTAGGTTGGTGATAGAGACATTGTCCTGTCTGTAGAGATCCTAGCACAATAGAAGACATGATACAACTCCACTGTTGTACAGTGCCGATTCACACAGCCTGAAGCTTATTTACCTCCTTGTTCACTTTCTGTAAAGCAGCGCTAGTATCAGCCACGGTACCCCCAGGCTGCACGCAAAAGTTAATGATCCTTGAGTTTCTTGGCAGTTGCCATCCTTTGCTCCTGAGTTCCTCGATGGTTGCCATTCAGAGCCAGGATGTAGACCTCTGTGAAGTCAGGTGCATTAGACTTGACCACCTATATGCTTGATAGAGAAGATAGGTAAAATGTTTCTTGTTGACAAGATGATTAGTTTTATTTTAACATTTCCTCTCCTCCCCTCAGCCAGCAGATTATGAAAAAATGAAACTCTTTTCTCGTCTGAGAAATAGTTTCCTGAAAATGATTACCCTTTTTTCCCACTTTTCTTGCAAACTAAAGAAAATTATTTGTATAGTAATAGAGATGTCATTTCTCAGAGAGAAATTAGTATCCTAATCCTATAGGATGCTCTCTGAGAGAGGAGAGGGTTATGGATCCTTAGAGGCCTAAATATAACAATCAACATCTATTTAAAATCTAAGCCACAAAACAAGAAGAATTAACTCTTAGCGCTTAACGTGCAATCCTGCACACCTCAGCTACCTCAAACACTCCCTACTTACCAACTCCCAGTAGTGAAAGGGCACTAGAGACTAGTAGATTTCCATTTTACTGCCCTTAATTAATGAATTTTCTCACTATTGGCCCTCCTGTTACTGGTTGCAAGTCCATATGCATGTGGAAAAGGCTTAGTAGGAAATATCACTACCAGTCTGGTGGGTCTGTCAGGCATATGGAGAGAGAAGACAAAGATGATTTTCATCACAGGTCTTTGCTCCCCAGGCAGAACCCAACTTTTGGCTCAGCTTCTCTCTTTGGAGAGGTTGCTAATGTCAGTTTGACTTCAGGGTTTCAGCTGGACATCCAGTCCAAGAAGGTTTGAAGCTTTCATGACACTTCCTGAAATCTGACTCAGGTAAGTCCGTGTATACGGGCAGTGACTGTGGGCCATACAACTGATACATCCTCAAAACTTGCAACCTCGTTGGGGGCAGTGTGAACATTTGCTGTAGTTCAGAGACTTGGACCCAATTATAGCAAAACCAGGTAGCTCCTCAGACTTTGAAATGAGTTGTTTATTAATAGAGGAAGAAAATGGCACTCTCGTGGGAAAATGCTGCCTATTTCTGAGCCTGTTTCTGAGACAGGGAACAAAACTTTATGGAAATGAAAGAATTTCCAGGTTTTACCCAATTCTTGTCTTCCTACTTTTGGACCCCAGCACAGCATTCAGTTTCCATACTAGGGTCCCCAGGTAGGATGGAAGAAAACTGAGAGACTGTGCAGAAAGGTCTGTCAAATGCTGACAGTTCCAATCAAGGCAACAAAACCAGACTGTAATAAAACATCTTTATCCCTATGGAGCCTACAGATTTCTGTGGCCAGAAAACTTCAGGATTTTTGTTACCAGGTTTGTATTTTGAAGGAGTTGAGTCCATGTCCTGTGATGAGATGCACTTCAGGGCTGGGGACCCAGGAGTTCTTTCCAAGACTTCTAATTGTAGCAGTTCAGATTGTGGCACTGTTTCCAATTTTTATGCTCCTGCTTCCAGCCTGAGAAAGGGTGCACATACTGCTGACTTCCACTCTTCCCCCAAAGCACACAACCTCAGGAGAAGACAATTGTCCTTCTCCTCCTTTCCACTACTGGACATTCTGCTGAGTGAACCAAGGTCAGAGGGACTCTCCAACTACTGGAGAAGTAGGAAGGATAGTCAGTGATAGCTCAGGGGCAATTCTTATTGCTGCTGAGATTTGGTCACTTTGGCGGCTGCACTGGTAATAGTTAATGTCCTTTCCTCAAGAAAGGATCCTGATGTGCTGTGTGATCTCTAACACACTATTTGTTTTATTTTTGTTGAAGTACTAAGAATAGTATTCTTTTTTATATTGTAGCTCAAATTGATTTGTGCCTGTAGTTGTATCTCTCTCTCCACATGAACTTTCTCTACTGAACTCTGCAAAATACTAATAAATGACACCAATAGCAAAAGATATTCTTCTATTGAGATAATTGAATTACAGAGGAGATGCATGAAGCAAATGAAACCCTTCCCATTTCTCAAAGGTTATGGCCATTTCTCAATAATCACTCATACCCTGTAGCTGGCTAATTGATATTACTGAAACTGCAGCTTTCAGGACAGATTATATTTCTGATGTGTTAAATGAAAATGAAATTAGAAACTCAAAATGTCGAAAACCCGTTTCAGATCACACACAATTTACTCTGACTCCCACTTCAGAATATTCACTAGCTAATCATCATATTCTCTTCCCGTCATCTAGACAGTTTGATAAGGTCAATGAATGCACATGAAAAATCCTCATATTTAGCATTCAAAGAAAGACTTATTCTTGGAAAAGGCAGCAGCTGTCAACTGGAGTTTTCTTTCTTTCCTTTAAAACTCAACTTTGATTCTTATTAGTGCTTTTTACTGCTGAGATGAATAAAATGAGACAGCAATATTGTTTAACAAATGGTGCTGACAGCCTTCCCCTGTGAGTGCTTGTGAAACTGCTGCTCTGATCCCCACCTTGACTTACCCATTCTGAGGGAGTCAGTGATTGTGCTTGCTTCCTGCTTAATGTAGGCAGCATTTTACCTGCTCAACTTTGCTCAATGTGTTCAATGTGATCAATTTGTTCCTTCTCTAAAGATGAAGTGTTGTTGACCTTTTTCTGCAGGTGAGAACCAAGGTTCAGGAAGGCAAAGACCACATTCTCCAATGGACGTCAGGGCAAGATATTTGGCACATTGTGGTTCCTCTTCCCCAGGAGCCCTAGAAGAGCACATAGATCCATGGAGAGCAGCGCACACACCACAGTTGCCTCCTGAATTGGAAGATGTCCACATCATCAAGCAGTTGCAAGAAAGTCTCAGAATGCCCTCTCTGTGGGACACTTAGTGCTCCAACTTTTCTAGAAGCTCCAACTTTTCTTTTCTGCCTTAGATGCCAATTTCCCTTGAAATTATCTCAAGTCCAGTTCTGGATGAAGCATTGTGACAATGCCTGAGGCACAAGCTGTGAGGAAGAGCTCCTGTTGTTCGGAACACTAAAGCAAATCTGTGACTTCATAGCATTTCCTTATCCTCACTAGCAATCCTCACCCATGGGAGGGCTTCGCTAGGCGATTAGTGTCTTAAACACTTCAGGCTGCCAAAGGAGCTGAGTCTGTATGCTACAGCTCATTTGTAGCTTTGTGGCAAACAAAAATAGAGCATGCATGCCCAAAAATATGTGGACTGAAACTGGCAGGCAGAAAATCATCAGAGATTGATCGTGACAATAAAAACCCTTTTGTGGCTCTGTCAGGTACTGATGCCTTCTATTCTTGTTCTCATAGAGCTTTCCTCCCTTCCTCAATTCAAGGGTGCTCAGTCTGCTTGGGAGGACATCTGTCAGTTTCTGAGTCACTCCTTGGTTCTTCTCAATTCTTCTGTTTTCACTGAGATTTCCCAGACACGACTGGCCTGACCTTGACTGACAGTATGGAGCTTGAGGGATGGCAAACGAATATTTCCAAGAGGAGATGGCCTTGTTTGAATCTTTACCTGAATAGAGAACAGTCTTGTCATGCTGCTGGACGTGGCAGCCCTGCTAAGACTTTTCTACTCAGGGGCAGTGGAGTTGTGGAAAGTGGCATGTCAGGAAGGAAATCCATTTTTTAAATACCTCCAGTGACCTTCTACTTCCCAGATTTAGTCTCACTGGTAGGTTGACTGGTGGACAGTCCTCTGGTGGACTTCATTCCATCATTGGCTTTCCATCTGCTCTTTACATAGGGTATGTTTTGTAAGATGAAGGAAACCATATTGTTGTAACTCCTTTATACTATTAGAAATGCAATGGTTCCTCAGAAGCAGCTGCATGAGGCAGCCTAGTTATCTGGCAGATATGCACCCAAATGAAAGAAATCAATAAAGCAACAACCCTAGATAGTTACGCACTTACAACATTTTGCAAGACATGTCTACTTTCCCTTCCTCATGACACTGAAAATTATTGTTTCATCTGGCTTCTGCTGGCTGCTTTTGGTGTTTTTTGACCAATTTAGTAAGTCCGAGACACTTCCTCTCACTGGTTCAGACAGATGTCAAATGTCGCTGTCCTTCAAAGAGTGACTTGGCCTTTAACAATCTGTTGAACTCCTTTCTCATCTCAGATCCTCAGCTGTGTTATTCTGGAAAATCTCAAATAAAGCTACAAGCTGCAAAGACCATTTTGTGACCCTGCCTTCTTTATGTTACACTGACATTCCTAGGCTGTTTTTTCTTTTTTTTTTTTTCCTTCCAATGCCACATGTCCACTCTCTTCATGGACACCAGTAGCTGCTTGTCTTTTATTTCCTGCGCTTGGTGCAAATCTGATGACTCATAAAAATACCATCACTAAGGCTAGGAGTGCAGATGTCTTCATCTGATTAATTCATCAGATGTCATGGGCTGAATTTGCATGAGCTGGGCATTGGAATTTAACACTGGGAGAAGACCTATTCCCCTGAGGGGGCAGTAAGATCCAATGATGATTCTCGGTTTCCCT
>NW_010589029.1:138940-165063 GCF_000705375.1 Tinamus guttatus | reverse complement strand
GAGTCTCCTTCTCTGGAGATCTTCAAAACCCGCTTGGATGCAGTCCTGTGCCACGTGCTCTAGGTGTCCCTGCGTATGCAGGGGGGTTGGACTAGATGATCTCTAGAGGTCCCTTCCAACCCTAAGCATTCTATGATTCTATGATTCTATGAAATAAAAGACTTATTCTTTTAAACTATCTCAATATAATGTTAAGAGTGACTGCTCTGACCTCTTTCACATGCCACTTAACTGGACTGCAAGGGCCTTTCTTAGAGAAGAAACTGACCTGTGGTGCGAAGGGAAAAAGACATCTAGAAATGAAAGCCTGTTTCAGTATGTGATGACAAGAAAATATCAGGAGCGTCAGGAGAATTTTTGACATTGCCCTGGAAGCTGGAAATTGCAGCAAGTTCATTAAGAATCCCTCCATGTTAGTAAGCTGTGCTAGGAATGAGCTTTTAGCAAGACTGACTTCTGTCCATACAGACAGATAAATACATAATGTGTATTATGAAAGGGCTATGAAGAAAGTAAAATAAATAATTTCTTTGTTTAAAATGAACAAAACCTCAGTCTCAGAAATATTTCCATTTGCTGCTTGCTGTTTGAATGAAAAAATCACAAAGACATAAGATATTCTTGGGCTCAGTCTTGAGTACCTGGCAGATTTGGTGACTGATCCGGGGTTTGTGAATGCCTTTGAGGCCTCATTAGAAGTTGATGTGCATTGTTAGCCACTTGCATTGCCTACTCCTTGGAGGGCTTGAGAAATCATCTTCTTTTCAAGTGAGGGCCTCATACTTGTGGCAACTCATGCCAGTTCCTACTATGAGAGATCAAAACAGTTTCCTGATGCAACATGAAGGGGAGTAAAAGGAAGAGTCACCCCTTCCTTGATGCTTTCCATGGCAACGTCACCCTGATTATCTATCATCTCCTGCCTATTCAAAAGATGATGAGGTCATCCTACCCCTGCCTTCTCAGATCCCCTTTGGAATGAGTGGACAGATGTCTCTGCAGATGACTGATGAGTGGGCAGCCTCTCTGCAGAGATGGGCAGTGAGGCTGTAACCTGGAAAAGGCAGAGTCTTAGGAATTCAAAGGACCCGAGTGGCTTGATGGAGGAGTATATGGGGCATTGAGGTGGACTGGAGGTGAGAAAACACAAGGCTAATTCCTGATGCACTCTGTCAAAGCTTTGGCAGGACCCTGCCATTGCCCTTGGGGAGATTTTGGGGGGATCTTATTTCTCCTGGTAAAATATAAAGACTGTGTTTATAAAGAATGTGGGTTCCCTTTTTAAGTAAGCATATGCATATGCATCCTTAGAAATACATTCTAGGATGTCACTTTGCCACAGACTCCTCAGCAAGCTGCATCCTTTGAGCTGTGCTGCTGCTTCCCTGGAACTTGAGCTCCTGAGGTGATTTAGATACCAGGGCCTTACAGTCTTCTCACCTTTGACAAAATGTTTTAGATAAAATGTGGTGATCTCCGTGCATATCTTGTGCTTTCCATCTTTCCTTGATGATGTCGGAAGCTTTCTTCCCTTGTCCCTGACCACACAGAAAAGGGACAGTAGAGGTAACTGCAGATACTCATCACTCTGCAGGTGACAGATTGTGAAATTCGAGGACATTCTCTTCTGCTGCCAAGAATTTGCTTTCTGGCATTTGTGTGCTCCTGCCCAGGGCTCATCTGCTCACCTGCAGAGGGACAGACGTGCACACGCCTGCCCACTCGGCAGGGTTCCCGGGTCCTTCTCACATGCATGTTCCCAACCGCTTACTCAGAGTGTATTCACTGCATCATGTGCCGCACAGTTTGAAAGCCCTTACTTCTAGGAATATCTGAAGAGGTGGCACTTAGGAATTTCAAAAAGTCTCTGACAAGCAGCCAATGTACCAACTTGTGCAAACATGCACAGGCAGATCCTTTTTTTTTCCTTCCTCTAGTTAGCTGGCACATCTCTCTCTGTCTCATGCCAGTTTAGCAAGAGGAGAGCTTCTCCAAAGGTTTGCATTTGGCTCTCCACCACCAGAATTCTTCCAGTGGCACTAATCTTGGAAAGACAGGCATGTGTCTAACAAGACACAGTTAGTGTAAAAGCAAGAGACATCTGATACCACCTTATATCTTGTGTCAAGGGAGAAGGTTTCTTGTAGACAGTGTAAGCACAGAACTGTCACACACTTAATGACTGTATGGCTAGATAAATGAGTGAGAACCTGTGCCGACAGAGAAAAAAATAGCCCATTATCATAGTTTGGCTGCAGACTCAGACACGACTGTTCCAAATGGAGAGGAATAGTTGGCCAGGGACCAGAACCTGCTTTTATCTGGTCCTCAGCAAGAGTCATAAAGGAAAAGGAAATGCTTAGGGTAGAGCAGGGCAGTTCCCCTGGGGCTGGTCTTGGGAAAGAGAGAATGTCATCTGATGATGCTGGTTGGATGCTGATTCCCTTGGTAGGAATGGGAAAGGGATTGCTCATGCCCAAGGAGTCAGGCCCAAATCCACATGAAAACAGCACTGTTGCCTTGTGTGGCAATACTCAAGAACCAAATCAAACCTTTGCTCTCCTGCCTCTCAGCATTACCTTGAGGAAATTGACAGGGCTGGAGGGTCAGGAAAGTAGGAAAGTCTGGTAAGGTGTTCCTTAGAACTTTTCTCTATCCTGCTGGCCTTTGAACAAGCATTTGATCAAATCCCCAGTGAAAATCACCATGCCCATAATTCTGTCCCCTAGCACAGATCTAGAATGAGGGAAAGGGAAAAGTGGAGACTTTGGAGGCTGGCAACTAACACCAAACTGGCGAGGGCCAGCATGAGGAGTAGCATCTGAGGGAGAGTCTTGGCCACAGAGAGATGCTTTTCACCACATCTGACATAGCTCTGCATGAGATATCGGTAAGACCCTGCACTGAGACTGGCCTGATCCACCTTCCTTGGGCTGCCTCCCACTTTCTTCCAACATAAAGTGGCCAACAAACAGGCCGTGTGAGTTGGTGAACCCTAAGCAGGCTCTTCTGTATGCCTGCTCAGTGGTGACTTACACTCTCTTAAAGGTTTTTTTTTTCAGATGCAAATCCAGCTGATGAGTCTATTTGTTCTTATTTTGCCTGTGGGATTTAGAAGCAGTAATTGGTGCAGTCGATCATGTTCTCCAGTCTTCACGCGCATAATCTCTCTCCTTATTCAGCTTTAGATTGACAACTCTTTAGGGTTCCAGCAGGTGTGGGTGGGCACTGAGAACTTCTATCTCAGGCAGCTGTTCAAAGCTGGTAACTAGACATTGCTGACCTGTAGGTAACCTGTAACCTGTAGGTTACAAAGTGGAGAAATCAATTCTTTAGATAGAGAAGGTTAGTGTAAAAAATGTAATGGAACAAATTCTTCTCGAGGTGGAAGAGACTTCTGGACATCACCTAAAGAAATTGTATGCTTGGTCTAAAATCATAGAATCATAGAATCATAGAATGCTTAGGGTTGGAAGGGACCTCTAGAGATCATCTAGTCCAACCCCCCTGCATACGCAGGGACACCTAGAGCACGTGGCACAGGACTGCATCCAAGCGGGTTTTGAAGATCTCCAGAGAAGGAGACTCTACAACCTCTCTGGGCAGCCTGTTCCAGTGCTCTGTCACCCTCACTGTTAAGAAATTTCTCCTTAAGTTCCTATGGAATTTTTGATGTTTCAGTTTCCGGCCATTTCCTCTAGTCCTATCAGTGGCCACCACTGAAAAGAGACCATCCGCGTCCTCTGCACTCCCTCCCTTGAGGTATTTATATACACTGATTAGATCCCCTCTCAGCCTTCTCTTCTCCAGGCTGAACAGGCCCAGCTCCCTCAGCCTCTCCTCATAGGGCAGATGTTCCAGGCCCCTGATCATCCTTGTAGCCCTGCGCTGGACTCTCTCCAGCAGCTCCACATCCCTCTTGTACTGTGGACCCCAGAACTGGACACAATACTCCAGATGCGGCCTCACCAGGGCTGAGTAGAGGGGCAGGATCACCTCCCTCGACCTGCTAGAGATGCTCTTCTTAATGCAGCCCAGGATCCCATTGGCCTTCTTGGCCACGAGGGCACACTGCTGCCTCATGGTCAACTTATCATCCACAGAGCTGCTCTCCAGAAGGTTGGTCCCCAGCCTGTACTGGTGTCTGGGGTTATTCCTCCCCAGGTGCAGGACCTTGCACTTGGCCTTGTTGAATTGCATGAGGTTTTTCACCGCCCAGTTGTCCAGTCTGTCCAGGTCCCTCTGGATGGCAGCGCAGCCCTCTGGGGTATCGGCTACTCCTCCCCGTTTCGTGTCATCAGCAAACTTGCTGAGGGAGCACTCTGTGCCTTCATCCAGGTCATTGATGAATAAATTGAACAGGACTGGACCAAGGACTGACCCCTGGGGGACCCCACTAGCCACAGGCCTCCAACTAGACTCTGCACCGCTGATCACCACTCTCTGGGCCCTGCCATCCAGCCAGTTCCTAATCCATCTCACTGTGCACTCATCTATCCCACACTTCCGGAGCTTGCCCAGGAGGATGTTGTGAGGGACGGTGTCAAAAGCCTTGGTGAAGTCGAGATAGACGACATCCACCACTCTCCCCTTGTCTATCCAGCCGGTCGTTTCATCATAGAAGGCTATCAGGTTAGTCAGGCAAGATTTTCCCTTGGTGAATCCATGCTGACTACTCTTGAGCACCTTCTTGTCCTCCATGTGCCTGGAGACAACGGCCAGTATGAGCCGTTCCCTCACTTTTCCGGGGACGGAGGTGAGGCTGACTGGCCTGTAGTTGCCTGGGTCCTCCTTCTTGCCTTTTTTGAAGACTGGCGTGACATTGGCCTTCTTCCAGTCTTCCGGCACCTCCCCCGTTCTCCAGGATCTTTCAAAGATGATGGAGAGCGGCTTAGCTATGACATCTGCCAGCTCCCGCAGCACTCTGGGGTGCATCCCATCAGGGCCCATAATGCCAGAAGTAAAACTCAGGAGGACATTCAGAGCAACTTGCTAATGAAATAGATAATGTCAAGGGACATGGTGGAGTCATTGTCCCTAGCAGTGTTCAAGAAATGCTGAGATGAGGCACTTAGGGACATGGTTTAACAGATATGGTGTTGAAGGGCTCATGGTTGGACTCAAAGATTTGAAGACCTTTTCCAAGCATATTGGTTCTATGATTCTATGGCCTTAGCTTCATTGTCCAACTTGTTTTATAGCTCTCCAAAGAGTCCAAAGAGTCTGCACCCTAAAGCAAACTTCAAATGGGCAAAAACTTCATTTCTGAATCCTGAATGAATACAGCACCAACTTTCTAATTAGACCTGAATTCTAATTAGCTGATCTTCAGCTCCTATTGGAGGTCTCCCTTTCTCCATGCTTACATCTACCCCATGACTGTACTGCTCAGAGTGTATCTGGCATCCTTCCTCAGCATGGAGATGATTAAGGTGAGAGAGAAAACTGCAGCTGGGCAAGAGTAGCCTCCTGCTTGTCAGCTGCCGCCAGCTGCTTCCTTAGGAGTGAACTTTTGCTGCATATTTGTCTTCTACTGAAATCGTTATCTATGGGAATGTTTCTGCTGAAGAAAAGTCATTTGCTTCTGCTCCCCATTAGCAAAAGAAAATTGCCATTGAATGATGCATAATCCTTCATATAACCTTCATAGCAACTATGGCCATGAAAGGAGGGCGGCTTAGGCACACCAGGACTCAGACTATAAATATATAAGCCAGACAGTGTGTAAGGTATTTGAAGTGATCAGACTGATGGAAAAGGGCATAGAAAGCCAGGTCATTATATTTATTAACTCCATGATGTGCCTCAGCTTTGTGAGCTAACCAGGAGAATATTAGAAGTATGTATTTCACGTTAGTTATGATGGAGTTGGAGGACAATGTGATTACTGTTAGCAGATTGGTCTTGCTGAGTGATCTTAGTGATCATTTAGTGCTGAGTGATCTTACTTAGAAAATAAATAACCAAAATCAAATAGCCTTGGGCCAACTTTAATTTACTCACATAGAAAAATAGTTTAATTCTCCCTTCTGGTAGTCAAAACAATAACCAGGTTACATACAGTTCGCAAATGTGTTGTCAAGGCAGAGCATGATCCTAATTAAAGACTCCATCCTTCCAGGGAAATCTATTTCATTTGGTCCCATGATAAGCATAATTAAACTTCCTGGGAAACTAGATATTCAAGCTGAGTTAGAATTAGCCTGGGAAACATTAGAAAGACTGGTGCTGAGATGTGGATGGACCTTTAGATCTGTCATAGTCAGAGACATGTGATGTGCAAGGAACCCCAATTTTCCAGGAGTCCTCCCACCCTCATGCCAGAGGCATTCATCTTTATTACCTCTTCCCACCAAAGCAGCTATCTAGGATGGCTGGAATCTAAGCTCTGAGAGTTCATTCTGGCTCAGTAGCAAAAAATTCAGGGTCGGGGTCATGTCACATGGAGATGGAAGGGACTTTGAGAGGTAGTTGCCACCGCCTGAAGCAGAGCCACATGGTCATTCTTGCATCTCTTCTGAGAGGAAAGCACAGCGAACACCTAGGAGTGACTCATTTTCACAGTGTTGCATTGAATGCTGAAGAGAGGGGTTGCACATTGCAACACAGAAGAGTCCACCATCACTGTCTGAGTAAGCATTGTGTCCAGCCATGACTATCCCAGCATCTAAAAAGGAAAGGCTGCATCACATCATGAGTCGGAGAGAGTGACAGACAGGATGTCCCAGCGTGTCCCAATCCGGTGTCGGGGGAGGTTTCAATACGATCCCAAGAGCGAAATTAAGACACAAATGGGGTCAAATGCCATGCAACCTTGTTAGCTTTATTCTCATAAGCGCAAATAGGACAGAGAGAAGAAAAAGAAGAAAACGTAAAGAAAGATAAGCAAGCAAGCGGGAGAAATGCAACAAGATTATAGTTACCACCACCAGCAGTCTGGCTAAGCGTCGCTGGCTCCTCTTCGGTGCAGGTCCCGGCGCAGGTGATATTCCGCGCTGCCAGAAGGCTGTGCACGCTGGTGCAGGTGATGTTCCGTGCTGCTGCCGGGGAGGGGAAAATGTGCTCCTTTTATGTCCCCCTTCTCAAAGGGTCCTCCCATTTTCTTGAAGTTTTCTGGTACGTGTTGTTCCTGTTGTACCTGCTGTGTGCTTTTGTATTCCTCTTCACCCCTGATTCATACGCAAACTGCTCTGGTGGGCACTGTCATTGTTGTCATTGTTCAGGTCTTGAGCTTGATCTTCCAACGCCAAGTAGATAGCTGCTATTACAGTCTTCCTAGAGATAAGGTGCCAGGGTTACAAGGCACAAATGGTAAGAGACCCTCCCAGAGAACGGTGAGGGACCTTCCCAGAGATAAGATGCCAGGGCATTGTCCAGGTAAATGGTGCGTCAACGATGTTGAGACAAACACAGCCCATAACAGTCTCTTACACAGCACAAACCAGATCTTCTGTGGATCATCCTTTCCAATGAAGTGCCTGACCAGGCCTGGGAAGACACTGTCCCTATCTCACAGGCTTTTGGGGAGGTTTCTTCATCCACATCTGGTTTGCTCCTAACTTGGCTTTTCTTCATTTTGAAAGAGCTTTTTGGTGGCTGATTCTGTTTCTGCACCATAGGATTTGAGGACATCTATTCTTTATCATCTTTCAGGGGTGAGGGAACTTGGTGTCACACAGAGGAAATGGCAGGAAAAAAATGAGTTAATATAAATTTCTGCTTGTACTCTACAACACAGTGAGTAATTTTGCTGCAACCTGGTTTTTGATAGTCACAGTTACCAGCTGTTTCACACAACTGGAAGATTAGCCACTTGAAGGAGAGCTATTTTTGTGTCAATACAATGTGGTTAATGGTCCTGAGTTGCAGAAAAATAGGCTAAGATTTGCATAGGCCCTCCAGGCTCTTAACTGTTATGAGCGCCAGTGAAAGTCCCAGCCAAATGTACTCAGTATGAAAGCAAAGGGGTATTAGTCTTGCAAATGTAATTAATCTTCTAGCTTGGATTAATTAGTTGTACATTATCAAAAACATGTATTTAGTGTAATGACACTGTAATTGGAGTTTAACTCCTTTGTAATTATGGCCTGTCCATCTGATGCACAGTGCTGATTGGTCTTCAAAGCCCTTTTCAGGCACATGAAAACAGACCTTTACAACAGACTTGGTGCTGCTGAAAGCCAACACCAATCCTGCCTGCTTCTGCTGAGGTCTGTGAGCACAGGGTCTTCACATGGCTGGAGATGAGGACAGAGTCCCATCTGTTTTTGGAATGCCATGGAGCAGCAGCCATTCCTTTTGCCACAGTACACTGAGCTGCAGAATGGAACCTTTTTGATGCCTGCTTTTTACTGTTAAAGTTGTGGCTTTCTGCATGCAATCCCCCTTCAAATCTGGATTTTGCCATGAGGCAAGGATCTTTTATGCTTGCCATCTATCTTCCACATGAGGGAATTGCTTTGAAGAGCCACTGTCTTTGACCTACAGGGGAAGCCCTGGGTCAGCTGGAGAAAGATGCTACTCCCCCCACAGTCTGCTTATATCACCAGGAGCACCAGCCCATAGCCTACCAGCTGCAAGCACCTTGCAAGCTGTCACCTCCCTCTAGCTCTGAAGACTCAGATGTTTCTCCACATCATTGTCCTAAGTTCTGGTTCACTGATCACTCATGTAGGTGTGGAGCACCCTAGTCACAAGAGGCCCTGGTCATACCAGACCGCCAAACATGCTGCTGTTGAGACCAGTTCCTTATGGCTTCAGACTGACATCTCCATAGTTCACTCCCCTGATTCCTCCTTGCTCAGTGTGCAGAAGCTTCTGTATCCTTCACAGTGTTTCTTGCTTCACCATACCAGACTAGCCTTCTGAGCCTGCTCTTTCTTCTGCTAATAATATCAGCTCTGTTTACTGGGTTTTCTATTTACCTTTCTCTTCCATATCTTTCTGTTTATCATCTGTGAAGGAAGATGGCTAAGACCTTCCAGATGGAATCTGCATTTTATCCACCTTCCTCTCTTCACCATTAATCCTCACTGCATGACAGAAAGATCTTCTTGATATGTTTTTGCATGCAGTGGGCAGCGATTACTGATTCTGTGATTACTGAGATATGAGTCTGACACTAGCAGTTTATGTGCCAAGGGCTGGGCAGTTTTGGGGAGGTTTTGCTCTGGTTTGCTAATACCAGGACTTAAATTTCATCTTCACTGCCATGCACAGTCCTGGGTCATCCAATAGTAAGAAAGACATGCATATAGGAAAGTCTGTCTGTGAAAAGCAGGCTTTTTTTACAGTTTTGCATGTTTTTTGCAAAGTTCTGCAAACAGAAGTGTGATCTGTGCCAAGCTCTCCTGGTTGTAATGGTGCTTATGCCACCATAAATTGGTCTACTGTGATTAGGAGTATTTAACGCCTACATGGTGAGTGACGATCTTGAAAGCTGTGCTTGGGCATAATTAGAACTCCTGCAGGATGTTCGTCTAGAGGGGTGCCTGGTGAATCTTCAGTGGCAGCTTTTACATTCCTGCAGCACCAAAGCCCAGGCCCCCAAGATACCTTGTTAAAGCCCGCTTTCTTTTCTGTTGCTAATTCTAGTTCAATTTTGTGTTTTCTGGCATAGATGCAGAAATATAACCTTGCCCATTTCTCAAGGAGCTGCTTGCTGAATTATTCATCCTGCTATTTACATGGCTGAGCCTCAGAAACAATGAAATTTGGCATGAAAATGAGTTTTACGTGTGTGGGAGGGCACTTCCTTGACCCTAAGTGATCTCTGCAAACCGCTCAGTTTCTTTGACCCACCAACTCTGTCCTCATACCAGACCTCTGGTGTCACTCTTGAGGTCCTTGCTTTAGGACTGCTGTCAATGTAGCTCAGAAATCCCCAACTTGTGAAATGTTCCCATGTGCACTTTTGTGGGATATCTCTGCAGGCTGTAGGATGATCCACTCTTGGGAATGCCACCAATCCTCTGTATAAAAGTGGGGACACAGCAATTTCCTGACTGTGCAAAAGTGATGTATGAGACCAAATCAGAGGACATACCCATGGTGTTGGAGACCTGTTGCTTTAAAAAAATGCCACAGGGCTCTCATTTAAAGAGAAATAGGAGTTGTGGCCTGGCTCACATATGGTCTGCACAGTGGCAACATGATTAGATGCTAGGTGTTCAGATGCCTTGAAAGGTTCTGGAATAAACCACATGGCCTTTTGAAGGCAGAAGGTAGAATATGGTCTCATACACCTAAAGCAACATTTCGCCTGCTCAGAGGTGCAATGGGGAGACCTGGAGGTTATTAAAAGCCTTGCCTGTGGCCTGTTGCACATTGACTAGAACAAACTGTTTATGGAATGACACATTTTTATCTCAGCCACATTTCCATAGCCTCAGAGATTATGCCAGGCACTTGGCTATCTGACATGGTGTATCAGCATGCTTGGGAAAGCCAACACGCCACCAGCTGCCAAAGTCCTCCCTGTGCCTCTCCAGCTCTGAGAAGCAGAGGTAACTTGGGCAAGCTGCTACCTTTGAAGTGAAAGAGAGGAAAAAATTAAAACAATAGAATGTATTTATTTCCACGCATAATTAGCTAGGAAATGTTTCATTTCAGGGTTTTATTTTATTTTATTTTATTTTATTTTATTTTATTTTATTTTATTTTATTTTATTTTATTTTATGAGTTTGTTTTTAAAATGGCTGTAGCCAAGAAAAGAATTTGCCCTGATTTCTTTGTTACCTCCTGTACCCCTATGCTTTGAAAAGGCTGGCTCATTAGTGAAGGTTCCTCAGTTTGGCATAAGGCTGTTTTCTCCAACAGATTTCAAAGCAGTGTCACAGGACAATGACACTGGCAACACTGTGCTGTGCTAATTTGGCAGTCCATAGAAGATGCTCTCAGGCAAGACATGGGGTAATTACAGCACTGTCATACTTTCAGAAATAACAAGGGCATTAGGTACCTCGTGTTCACGAGTCACAGATTTGGCTCATGTACCTGTCTTTTCTGGCCAGTCCATTTTTGTGAAAAAGGGATGTTTGCTCACAGTTCCCCCTCCCATCCCCTCTCTGTCCATCTAGGATACTCAAGCAGTTGCCAGGTGGCCCAGTGCGCTATTTTCAGATCCTTCTTCACTATGCATTTCTGGATCATTTTCTAATACATATAAAAGACAGTGATTTGCACACAATCGCTAGCATCCAGAGATTTTCTATGAAACATATCTTTTGAGTTACATTTTTCTAACTTCTTTAGGAGAATAGCTTGTTGAAAATCTCTAAAAGAGGGTAAGCTTCCTTTGGATTTCTACCTTTTCTAAAAGAAAGAAACCAAGGAAGATTGGCTGGACTTTTTGACAGGCTGTAGTTCTCAGCCAGGTGCTTCAGGATACTTTGGTGGTCCTGACACATGTCAGTCTAGACCTGTGAGACATTTGAATCTTCTATGTCCTTCTCTCTTTTGTGTTTTTGCTCTCTATCTCACATAAAAAGATGAGGCATTAATACCACCTCTGTTCTTTTTCAGACTTACATCAGCAGGATCAACAGGAACGTGGAGGAAAATTGTAAAGAAAATGGATAATGAAAGGGTTTGTGAGTGAAAGACAGTCTTGAAGAAATCTCACAGGAGTGGCAGAATAGCTGCTGTCAGCTCAGGAAGTGACCTACATTGAGAGCTACCATGTGCCAGCATGAGGCCTCCACATATGGAGGCCTGAACAGAAAGACGGAGAAAGGTTTTTCTTAAACAGGAACTCATCTGTTTCAAACTTGGCCATCGACTGTTTCTGGGATGAGCCCTCCAATCGTATATGAGGATGGTAAATTTGGCTTAGGATGCAGCTCAGGAAGAATTTGTTTGGTATCTAGCAAACTGTGCTAGAACAGCCAGAGATATGGGACCTTTGGACCATCAGTCATTTCCAGGATCCAAAAAACCTGTTGTTGATTTTGCCTTTTTTATCTGCAGACAAAGCAATCGCTGCACTTTAATCAGGTATGGGCAGTCATGCTGGGTTAAAATGATTCAATGCCGCATGCTTTGATCAACAACAGAATATTTGAGGGACAGGATATTTCCTACTGAAACTGTTTTTTACCCAGGCTTGAGAAGTAAACATTGCTAGGTATAATCAACTTGGACTGTCCACCTGCCTCATCAATCTAAGCACAGAAACACCACAAACAACTTATTAATGACACTTCAGCTCATGTGATAATTGCTGCTTCTACTGTTCATGAATGGAGTTTCTCTGTTCACCTAACTGTTCAAACACACAATTTCTTCCACAAGATCCAGTAAATACATGGATTGGCTGCAAAGAATGAAGGGAGGCCCTTTGCAGTCTCTAGGTTACTTGATTTCATGGCAGTGTTTTGACACATCAAAGCAGTGAGCTGATTTTGAGAAGAAGACAGAAGAACTCTGAAAGCACATTCGGGACTCAAATTTTCTATCTCATAATTGTTCTGTTTTTTTGTTTGTTTGTTTTGTTTGTTTGTTTGCTTTTGCAGTGGGATAATTTTGGGGAGTGAATACTCAAAATATGAAAAAAAAATATGGACAATGTGAACATGTGGGCCTTGGGTCATTTTTTTTTTTTCCCCTTTTGCTCCCCTGGAGAGATTAAGCCTCTCCAAGACTACCTGATTTTAGCAGAAAGAGAGCAATGACTCCAGCTGAGAACTGCAGGCTGTTCCCAGGCTGAGGGGATATTTGGGTGCTCATACCTTCCATCAGAACTCGTGGGGAACTGAACCAGCACTCTCTGGACTTTAAATCAAAGCATATGGAACACTGGTACTTTTTTCATTTTGGATCTTGGGTCTTCTGGGTCACTGCTATGAGAATGTGGATGGCAGCCCAGAAATATTTTATATCTTTAGTGGACCTTGTTGCTGAAATATGTTGTGTAGCTGCACTGTAGTGTGCTAAGAAGGAAGAGAAACTAATGCTGTAGGGGTAGCTAACGATTCCTAAAGAAGAGGCAGGTTCATCACAGGAATTAAAGCAGTGACATAAAGATCCAACACCATGACATAAACCAGGATTTCATAATGAGGGAGGATCCTGCTTTTCCCACCTCTCCCTTTCTGGAGGCAGCACTAGCTTCTTCTCAGTCCAAGTGTGGTGGGGATTCACATCATCTGTAGATTGGGTCCCTTTTGCCCTGGTCTTAGCTAGTACCAGGGTAACAAAAGCTAGGCCACCAGAGGAGACCTTGAAATGAAAATCAGATAGAGGATAGGACCAGGGAGAGCTCTGTTCTAGTCTGGACTTTATCACTTTGGTTGTCAGCTCTACCCCTTTATTTGGCAGCCTCTTGAGGGGAATAACTGTGTTGTGATGTTTTACATACAGACCTTAGCCCCCAGAAACAGACCAGACTGAATTATTTCTTCCTTTTAATTCCCTCTGTCCTTGCAAATGCTACATCTTTCCAGGTTTGCAGACAAAAGAAAAATGCTGCCTGTAAAGGTCCAAAAAGCAACAGAAGTACAACAAACTTTGATCTTTGCAGGAATCCTGTTAATGCTGAGAGAATTTACCTGCTCTGTCGTCACCCAGATTTGATGTGGGAGCTGTTCCACAGGGAACACCATCAGGAAATATTTGTGCACAAACAACAAATGCAGGCATCTGGGAGGCAGAACTGCTTCTTCTCCTGTCTCCAGCAAGGAGCAATGAGGTATTTCATTACTGCCGTACCAAGCCCTGCTGCGCTAATTAAGACCCTGTCAGCTTTCTTGTTATAAAGCCCGTTTTTCAGACGCTGTGTGTAAGAGCTGAATGAATGAATTCAAATAAATGCCTAATCCAGCAAATCTGCCTTCCTTTCATAGCTGGGGATGTACCTGCTATCCAGAACTAGCATCCACGTGTGCTCATGGCCCATAACACCCCAGCTGGGATTTTACGAAGGTGGTACATCTGGGATCCTAATGTACCTTGGTGCCTGATTGGCTCTACTAGTGTTTCCCGAGCTGATTCTGATCATGTCACATGGTAAAGTGTCTGTCCTCGGGCTGGCTAGTTGTGAGCTCAGAAATGGGAATCTCATCAGCATGGTGGGACTACAGTGGTGAAGGAAGGGTTTTGGTGCTGGAAGGCTTAGCTGCAATGAACATCATCTGGTTTCCCAGACACATGCAGTCTGGAGAGGTGCATGACACACAAGTCAACATTGTGTAGACCGGATTAGGAGAGATGTTCTCATCTGCAGCAAGGAAAATTGGGTAAAGGAGTTTTTTTGCAATTGCTGGGCCTTAGTTTGAAATTTTAATTTTCTCTCTCTATTTCTCTGTCATACATGAAATCTTTGATTCTTCAATTAAACCATTTTTTTTCTGATAAAATTGAAAATAAGTGCTTAAAATCTCCACATTTCCAGCAATCCTGGACACATTACTTTTAAGACAGATCTGAAAAATTATTAACTTGGGAAAAAAAAATCTGTTACTGATTTGAATTTATCATGGCTAATCTTTCAGCTCATATAACAGAAATATGTTCATTTACATACGGTCTAATCAATGCTTCATCATTTTCATATGTTCTTATATTCATAAGTTATCTTCCTTTATCTGAGCTCCTACACACCATCCAATGTTGGTACAAACAGCACATCTGGTTCACTCGAATATCTGATTACAGGGTAACAGAGACTACAGCATGGAACGTATCATTAAAGTTTGTCAAAACATTTTGACTGATTTTTTAAAAAGAAAGATCAATCTGGGTTCCTTTTTTTTTTTTTTCTTTTATCTAAACTTTCTCCTTGACCCTCATTTAAATGAAAGAAAAGCTTTGCATGTCATCTTAAAAAAATGAAACTGTATTTTATTAGGATCGAGTCTGATGCTATAGAACATTCTGTAGCATACAGATGTTTTCAGGCGGACTATATTTTTTATAAGTGTGTTAGTTCCTGGAGGTCATTTAGTTGTGCTCTTATACAACGGAGAAAGAAAAACTAGACTATTGGCTGCAGCTAGAACCTGAAGCTATTTGTGTCTGAGTGTGTCGTAGTCAATATTTAATTGTGTCCTTTTTTCCCTTGTTCCTTTTGTATTTATTCAGGTTGATACAATACATAATAGAGACAGTATACATGAACATAAAATTTAAGGGTCACAAACTACTCATGAAAGCATAAAAAAAGAAGAAATGAGCTATTTCTGCCAATTAGAGGCTATGCGCCTGTTGTGGAAGGTTGCCCAACAGCTTGACACTGCCAAAGACTCCTGCAACCTGAGTGGTCTCCATCTATTGTTTGCAGAGGATACTGAAGCACAGTTTGTGTCAGCAATCATGTTGACAACTTATTTCTTTTAAGGTTTCCACACATTCTTTAGAAGAATGTTTGGTAAGGCATATTTATGGACACTGGACTTACGGTGTTTTTTGTTACATCGGGAGTCACTGAATTCATCAGTTCTAAAATGAAATTGATGGGGATTAGGGAGGACTATGTTTATTATTGCTGGTGTCCTAGCAGAAATGCTGAGATTATTGAATTTAGCAAGGCTTGCTGAAATTATTGCCGCACTCCAGATGCAGCCTTCCCAGAACAGTTTATGGAAATAGGTATCAAACTCCCATTTGTAAAAGTCTTGCTGTACCCACCTCTGAATTTAGTCATCTTAAAAAGTAAAGCAGCTAAAACCTTAATGAATCAATGAATCCAAGCTTTAAGAATTTCCTCAGACTCAAAGAAAAGGCCCATTGTTTAAGGAGAAAAAACTTTCTTGAACTTCCTAATGATGCTTCTCTAGTGATGAATGATTAGAGTCACCAGGTACCCTCCAGCACCTTTTGGGAATGGTGCCAAACTCCAGAGATGAATCTGGTCAGAGTTGGCACTGAAGGTCAGTAGTGAAGGTAGTGAAAGTAGTGGTAGTGACTGCCTGGTAGAAGAATTTTCTGATTATGTCTTCCTGCCTACATGCAGCTTTTGTACTTTGGTATTTAAAGAAAATTCAGCAAAAGCATAGTTGATAGTCACATGAATGTTGTGGGTGTGCACAGAGATAGGAATCTCCACATGGATGTGCCCATTCTCTTGTGAGTAGTACTCCCTTCTGAAGGATGGAGAGATGATGAACTTCCCAAGCATTTCAGCCTGTGGTGTTGGAGGAGTAGGTCTTGCCATCAAAGGAAGCTCAGGAGAAATGGACAAGTAAACATTGCTTAGAAATAAATGTTTTGTGAGTCTACTATACCTACTTGTTAGCCAGGTAGGAGGACTGTATGGAGAGTTTATGGTTTACTTGCTTGAACGATTTGTTGTTGTTAATCACCGATGCGCACTCTATATGGATCTTCCATGAGGAATCTTCATTTGTAGGTTACTTTAACACCTCTCAGTTCAGGAGGTCCTTGTGCCAAGCCTGCCTTCCACTAAAGGAGCTGAATTCAGCTTCTTCCTCATCACTCTTCCTGTGCTGCACTCTCACGTTGTTAACATGGCACTTCCTTGGCCTTCTATATAGCTGGCAGGTAGCTGGTAGGTTGAAAGTTCTGTATGGCCCACCTTGAGAGCATTCTTTGGTCTCCTGACTAATCAGGGATATAGATAATGTGGGTTGAGTGAACTGATAATTTGGTTCACTTTATCATCCAGCCATCAGATTTTGTATGGCTTTGCCTATCACCTTAAATTGCCCTCTGTTAATGGGAGTCCATAATCAAAGTAGGGTGTTCTCCTATGTATTTGATGCCTGGGAGAAGGTGCTCTTAGTTCCTCAGGGCCGCCTCAAGGGCTATCTCCAAGCTGCTGAAGAGGAAGAATATGGAATACTGATTCTGGGCCCTGTGTTTCTCCTAGGTGCAGTGACCTGGGATGAGAAAGACACCAGATATCTACACAATAAAAGCAACTGCAAAAGAAAAAGCATCTTTATGCAGAACTTCCAGAGATCCTCTTACTGATGCAAAGTGATTGCCTGATAGACAGTTATTTTTAGTTATTGCTCTAATATCTAATTTAACAAGTACCTTGTCCTTATTTCCAGTTGTGGCTTTTATGGCTATGTTTCAGATTTTCGCATTCTGGGTGACATTATAATAAAATGACAGTACACAGTATGTCTTATTTATTCCAGTTGCAAACATTTTTGTAGTCTTGATTGGTTTTGAACATTTGTAGCAAGTGCTGCTCCACCAGCATTTTAGCGGTGAGACAGAGTCTACTTGGAAACAAATATGTCTCCTAGAAAGGCACGAAGGAAAGAAAATCTCAACAACCTGATGAGTTCTTGAGATACTCTGTTAATCATTATGTCTTCTGAAATGTCCTTTTCTGTTGCTGAATCATGGGATAGGGCCTTGGAAGTGCTATCAAGCGCGTTCTCAGGGAAATTAATTCCTTGGGGTAATGTGCATACATTTGATATCTTCCGGAGCGATTTTCTACCCAGGTTTGTTTGGCACATGTATGAGGATGGCGCATGTCTCTTGTAAGCCAATAGGAGGGATTTTTACAGTATGTGCAAGGACCAAGTTATAGGAGCAAGCAAGTTGGTCCTTTTGGAGTGGTAGAAACAGAAGATATTGTTTGGAGTTGTAGTATGTATGGGATTTGTTGAAGCAATAAATTTGTGGAACCATTCCTTTCAGCTGGCACTGAAACTATTGTAATTTGAGTCCTTGGCTGTTGAAGGCTCTGACCTTTGACTACAAAGCTTCTTGTCAAAGTAGATGCTAGGGTTTGACTGACTCCTGTCTGACCTTCCTAGCATGTTCTTCCACTCTCCATTCATCTTTTCACCCCAATTTTGACTCTGTGTGCCTCAGTGCAGATGTCCTTCCTCTAGATGCTGATTACCACCTTCCTGAGATGCTAGTTTTTTGCTTTCCATCTGTATTGGAGATGGAAATTTCTATGATCCGTAGAGTCATAAAAATCTCCCACGGTAAGCAGAGGCCAGATCTTGAGAAAGAAGATGTTTGCCTGCCTAGGCAGAGCGATAAGGAGCAGGGATGCAGCTGCTCAGCCTGGTTCACAGGCAGCCCCCTCCGAAAACCTGTTGAAGCTGGCTGCTTGACTGGGCTTATAGCCAACTTAACCGCAGACGTCCTCCAAACTAGTTTTGAAGGTCAAACACCCGAGAGGGAGGAAGAAGAGGAGGAAGGCAGGACCTTCAAACTAAGGGCTGGCAGCCCCGACTGGGATGCGTGCCTGTGCACCTGGCGGGGGAGAGTTGCGCAAATAGAGGCAGAGTTTGTCGGCCCCCCTAGCCTACCTCCTGGGTTGGACTGACCCTACATGCCAGGATGCACCGGGCATAGAGAGGAGAGAGTGGAGAGAGCGGGGGAGAGAAGAAACTCCTAACTCCGAGGCCTACGCTGTCTCCACGGGAGCCGGTCAGCAACTCTCTGTCTGGTCTGCCAGCTCGAGAGGATGGTCAGGTCCAGTATCTTGCTGGGAAGTATCACCTCGTGAGTAGTTATCCATACTTTGCTGCTTTTATGTGCTTTCACCTGAATAAATGATCGATGTAGTCCCCTCATTCTGGCGTGATTATTGCCGAATCCTGAGCCCATCCAGAACACCATCTCCAGCCAACTCAGGCTCAGAACTAGTTCACTGATATGTCCTGTGATCACTGGCATCCTCCTCCTCTCTTTCTCAGACTGTCTGTTGGAAAGCACCCATCTTTTCAGATGAAGAATAGTGATACGTAACTTCAGCATATATAGAAGGCAGTCTTTCGAAAGAGCTGAGCCTGTCTCTGATGAAGATGCACTCTTTCAGCTTCAGATCCTGGTCTCATGTAAACAAGAGCCAGAAGATAAAGCCACACGGAAGCTAAGTTATTAAGAATTGAGGCTATTTTTAGCATGGATGCTCACAACTTTTGGCTCCTTCTTAGCTGGGAGCACACCAAGATAAATCTAGGTTGCTTCTGTGGTTAGACAATACTGCAAGAAAGAGGTAGAAGATGACAGCAAAAAATTGGTCACAGAAGATGGTGAGCATAGAAGCTGGCTTTGCTTTGTAGTGACAGCTGCAGCAGTCAGGTAGATGTCAAGAGGCACTGGGTGATTTTTATGTTGATGTTGATGGAAGGATAGCTGGAGGTAGAGGCAGTGGATGAGCAGCTTGCATGCAGCAGGGAGGCAACATGATACCAGGACCTGTCTGATCATGGAAGGCTGAGAGGTTATGTGGAGATGGAACAAGTGAAGAGCTCAGCAGCATAAGGGAAGCAGAAAGGAGAGGGGAGGAAATAGAGACAGCATCATGGCCATTAGCCTCTCTGTGTTCAATGGCAGTCCTTGACCAGCAGAGCTGTAGCTTGCCCTTGGTCTACGCCTTGTCCTATGACTTTCACAGGCATTTACTTTCACTGATTGAACACTTGGGCGTTTTTGTGTGGCTGAGTTGGAGTCTCATCCCTTTGCAAGAGGAATGCTCCAGAAACCAACATTCACACTTCCTTTCTGGGCACAAAAGAATAGGGAGAATCATTAATTTTGTAATGATAAAATGAAGAAATTACTGCATTCATGGTGGTACTTCAAAAGTTTGCTAACCAAGCTGCTGGGCTGCAGTTAGAACTATTCTTATATGCTCTAAGATTATTTCTTCTAATTTTGCTGTTACTATGTTTATGTCCTCCAAGCTGTTGGGTTTTAAAAGCTAGTAATATGTTTGTCTGTGAAACTAAATATGGAAAAAAGTGTCTGTCTGTTTGTGGGTAGTGCAATATGTAAGGGATGGGGAGGCAGTTTGCTGGGCCCTTCAGAAGGAAGAGACTACAGAAGATGTCTGTGCCTCACCTATCCATAACAGTGATCTAGCAAGACCAGATGATGTGCTGGAGCGATACTGTGATTATTGGACATAGTACTTGCTGGTCTGTAGGCATAAAAGAATTTGATTCCAGGAAATAAATTGCAGAATATGTGGAAGTTACTTAAGTGCATACTTGCTATTATTGAAGCCGTGGGGGTTGTCAGGTGAGGACTCTGATGTGCACATCCTCAAATTTAGATGCTGTGCAGATAAATATTGGCTGAAGATTAAACTTGCAATGTCCTGAACAGAGACAAACACCTGATTTCCTCTAAGAGATTTGAAATATCTCAATTTCTAATTAGATTTTTGTTTCAGGTCATCTACAAGTGAGACCCTGGCACTGTTATGAAAAGTTTCCAGCTGGACCTGACTATGCCATTCAAGTGAATAAATTAGTGAGTCCTTTCTTTTGGACTGTGAACCACTTACAAACAACTGCCAGGCCTTCGTTGATTACTTAGGCCTTTTTGCTGCACTGCATTCCCCATGCCATAGTGGGGAATAAACAATATGAAAAAAGTGAGTGTGTTTCCATCGTGCATTACTCAAAGCAAAACATATGCAGCTTGTGGGGACTGACATGAATTTTCATCAATACATTAGAAAAACAAGAAATAATGATCTGCCATGAATAACAATGTGATGATAGCACCAGGTTCGGATGGGAAGATTTTGGCTGGGAAACTTTCCGTGCCGTTTCCATTAGCTTCAGAATGTAACAACAGTGTCCAAAGGAAGGATATGCTTCCTGCAGAGTTCCTGCTCCCTTGTGCATTCCAGGTGACTCCTGCTACAGCATGCAATGACTACAGCAAGTCATTCCTACCTGCTGCTACCCGAGTGCTGTTGTCTCACTTATGGATGCGCAAAGTGTTGTTCCCAAGCTCATGTAGCTGGTAGTGGAGCAGGGAATGGATTCCGTGCTTGCAGATGTAGGAAGCTGTCCTAACATCCTATTTCCACCCACCTTGACACAACAGCATCCATGTTTACGGAGCCAGAGTATGAAGTAAGAAAAGGCCTGAGCAAGATGGCTGGCCTTTTGTTTCCTGAAATTAATGGGTGAATGCGCTGGCAGACCACATCATTTGTGCCTCTGCAGTACACAGCAGTTACTGCAGCAAGGCAGGCATGACTTTTACATGGTTGTTTGGCTAGTACGGGAGGTGCAACTAAGCATTTCAGCTAGTCTGTGTTAGGAATAGATGTTTTGGCTGGCATCAATTTACTTCAAATTATTCTCTCTTTTTTTACTTCAGTTCACTTGAAGGTTGAAATTTCTGGCCTCCCCCTAGGATGCTTTCCGAGCTTGTCACTTCCTTTTTCTTGCTTCTTTGTGTAGAATAGCTGCATGCTGCACATATAGTTATGAATAATAAATAATAAATACAAAAATAAATATAAATACATTTGTGCATGTAAACCTCTGGAACAGTCTTTGTGTAATTTAATTTTTAAGTAATTTCCACCCCAGTACTTTATTCACTTTGCTGACTCTAGAACTGGAAAATTTTCAACATCCTATCTTTCCCCTGTCAGTCTCGGGACAGAGACAATCTCTTTATCCCAGGGCAATGTGAAGTCATCACATAAGTTAGAGCTGAATAATTGACAGCACCTCTGGTGTTCAGCCCACTCTGGCATCTGGTGACATCTGTTTCAGGCAGCAGCTGGAGGAAGAAAGGAGGGTCAGAAAGAAGCTTATTCAGCCTGTCTCCTGCAAGCTCATCAAATCCTGCCTGCAAAGCTTTCTTAGTAAAGAGATTTTTGAGCTTGTAGCTAAACAACAATTAATCCAGCTGCTGAGTGTCTTACTGTCTCAGCATTATCCAGATGCGTAAATAGAGAAGCATAGGGATTTTTGGAACTTGCAGCAGCATCCATCAGTGGAAAAGCATCTAGAACTTTCCTTACCAGCTTAGACTGTTGTGGGATTTTCAGATCTCTGCTGTAGTGATTACGGATTATCTAAGAGCTTGTTTGGGTCAAACCTCTCTTTGGCAGGAAATTTTGACATAACCTGGGCCTCACGCCTGATCTCCCAGGCCTAACCTCAGGCTTGCCTTGTCACTGTGGACTTGATGGGTGACCATGGCCAATGTGATCCCAATCCTGGCCTAGGTGTCCAATCTGCAGCCTGGCTCCTTGCTTCTGAGGTCATTGCTCCTGCCTGACTGTCCATTACAGTTGGACTTGATGATCTTGAAGGTCTTTTGTGACCATAATGATTCTGTGATCATGGTCTGTCCCTGGCTCCCACTCGCTAATGGAGAGGCTGCCTCTTGCTGCTCCTTGACACACAGAGTTGAGAATCAGAATATATAATATTAAAATAGACTGTATTTTTCCTAGTATGTAATTAAATGTTACAGAGATTACCCAAAAGAGTTGGATCACTGACTGAGACAAACTTAAAAAGGAAAGACTCTAACTACTAGCCATAAAAAAGAAAAAATCTGAAAACAGTCAAAAGACAGCAAGGCCATTGGAGATGAGTCATGGAATTGCTTTTTTCTGCTATGTTAAAAATTTGTCATTTTGTTCTGCAAAGCCAAATCTCTTAGCTTCTGCAAGTAATTTCATTTTAATTAGCTTTTATTTTAAGTGCACAGATACAAAAAATTTGATTTAATAATGACTTTGGGAAGCTCAAATTGGGAGGAAAGGTCAGCTTTACAAAACCTTGACTAATTTGCCAGCAATCAAAGCTTCACATACTTATTCTTTACGTGCCCCAGCTTTGTTATAAATAGTTCTTTTCTGGTTCAATGAGTTTTGTAGGGAATGGAGAATTTCTCAAGAATATTTTTATTTGTTTGTTTTTTAAAAAGCTGAGACTTCCATGAAAAATATCCTTAATTGCAGGTAACTTGATACCAATGCTTCCCAGTGGAATATTCGAAGAGAAGTTCATGGAAAGGGCAATATCTAAAACTTGCCAGGAAGTGGACATTTGCTTTGCTAGTCTTTGCTATACAAAAGACTTACAGTTAACTAACAGGAATAGTCTTCTTTGGGCATGGTCTTAGCTGGCTAATGACCCCATCTCCACAACTGGTTGATGATAATCTTTGCTATTTGCTGTCCATATAAAGATGGGAGAAAATGTCCTCCACTTCTTGCAGTGTCTGAATGGGAAAATGTGAGACAATCAGTCAACAGAGTTCATGTGAATTGTCTTCTTTTGGAGAAGAGAAGGTAGAGAGGGGATCTGATAAATAAGTATAAATACCTAAGGGAAGAATGCAAAGAAGATGGGATCAAACTCTTTTGGGTGGTGGCCAGTGACAGGACAAGGGGTAATGGGTACAGATTAAAACACAAGAAGTTCCCTCTCTATATGAGGAAGAACCTCTTTCCTGTGCCAGAGGCCTGGCACAGGCTGCCCAGAGAGGCTGTGGAGTCTCCTTCTCTGGAGAACTTTAAAACCTGCCCAGATGCCATGTGCTCTGGGTATCCCTGCTTGTGCAGGGGTTTAGGCTACATGATCTGGAATTTAACCTCTGATGTAATGATGTAATAGTCTGTCCACCACAAACAACGTGCTCAACATCACGTTTGGCCTTGCTCTTGACTATATTGTGAGTTTTCTCAGGTTGAGTTATTTCTGAAGTATGCCCTAGCCTCCTCTAACGACCCTGGAAAGGCAAGCTGCTTCCTGTCTCTGAGAAACTGACAACTTTTGCTTGACAAATTAAAAAGAAGCTTCTCATGGGAAATGTTGGGGGCTAAAGAATCATTTTTTCCCTGACCATTCCCCTGCACCCCTACAAAAACATTCTCCTTTGTGGGCTTCATTCTTTTCTCAAAAGAAAAAAAAAAGGATAACAGATGCCTCCCCTCCTTATCTCCTTCCCTTCAAAGTCTTTTTCAAGGGAAAAGAAAATGAAAACAGTTCTTCCAGGAAGATAGGCAGGTATAAGGGGGTGGTCATTTTTCACTAAAAATAAATCCCTGTAATTTCCTCATTCTAAATAAAAAAAAGCTTCTTTGTGTGTGTGTGTGTGTGTGTGTGTGTGTGTGTGTGTGTGTGTGTGTGTGTGTGTGTGTGTGTGTGTGTGCACATGCGTGTACCTGGAGCAGAGAGGAACCCCACAGTTGGAGGTGCTGTGGTAGTTCTTCCTTTATACAATATCACATCTTATTCAGGTGCGAGAAGACTTAAATGAAAAAATCCCTGCTAATTAATGCAAAGAGGGGTGGTAACAGGACAACTCGCAAGCCTGTCATTTACCATCCCTTCCTGACATGTCCACAAGGCTGTCAGGCCAGATTGATGTCAGCTGATAGCTGAGAGAGATCATCTTTCACCTGCACTGCTTTATGAGCCATAAAAGATGAGCAAATGAAGCCAATCTTGAGCAGATATTCACAGTATTAATTTATACACAAATTTCATAAGAAGCATGAGATTTAATAAAGAGAAGAAAAAAATAAAAGGAAAAACACAGCCCTCATGAGAGGATGCAGTTTCTCGCTGCAGGGGTTCAATCTGCCAGGCTTGCGCTACTGATTTTTCTTGAGTGTAATTGCTTTTGCAAACCAGGCAATCACATGGTGCAATAATCAAAACAGTAAATCAGCTCAAGCGGTAGTGTACCTTATAATTAAGCAATGCAAGTAATCAGCCTAAACTGAGACCCACGTAAAACTGTAGTGTCATCAAGCAATAACTCAATCAGAGCTCTGCATACAATTCAGTAATCATGAGGAAAAGGTTGTTTAACCATGAAGCCTCTCAATTTTGGAATTCCTGGTAAAAGCCTAGGAATGTCAAAATATGCTGCTGGGACATGGCTTTGCTTTCTAGGTGAGGTTCAGGCCACCTTTTACTCTTGAACTGGTAGAAGACCGTATTTATTTCCACTGAAATCACATGAGAATTGAGTTTCTGATGGTATTCCTGTGTTTGCTCAGTATGCCTTAATTTCAAAGGGAAAACACCTTCTTGCTATTTCCTTTCCCCTTCTGAAAGCTGATCTAGTCTCAGAAGTTTATAAAAAATTTCCTGCCATTTTATTTTTATGAATCTTTCCTAGGGAAAAATAAAAAAAAAAAAAAAGAGAGAGAATTTCTCACCTCCTGTTTCATTCCTCAGCAAAAATAAAAGTTTTTCAGAATTCTTAGCAAAAGCAAGAGAAACATATTCCACAGCAAACTTCTCTTTATGATTTTTTATTATTATTGCAGGAAATAGAATAAAAAATTATGAAGAAAGGTTAAAAGGTTATGCTTTGGTCAATAACATTTTCGGTTGAAGATTTTGACTTCAGGTCTTCTGATGCAAAATGATCTTTATGGAAAAATATTTCATAGTAGTAAAATTTCCACTATTTTAAATCAAAAATTTATTTCAAAACACAGAGAAGGATTTTTTTTTTAATCCCATTTCCTAAAATGTCTAACACTGCTCTCACAAGTTCCATTTTTTTCATTTAATGTTCAGCTCTCAATAGAGTTTAGATGATAAATTCTGCTTCATTCCTTTAAATTCCTGACACCTGTTATATTTTAGTCTGGAACATCCATGAAATCCCAAGAGCTTTTATCTCAACTACCTCTCAGGACGTGCTTTTTAACCAGTTCAATATATCAGCATGACTTGGACTTTCATGGAGGATTTTTGAATTGAATGGATGGGTTTCTCTACTGCATGTGGATTTATTGACATTGGAGAAAGCTTGACCTTTACCTAGGAGTGCTGAATTCCCTTTTCATGAAAGCTTGGTGATATTTTAGTCCCAGAAACAAAATAAGGTTTCCCAAACTCATTCATCTGTTAATTGCAAAGCTTTATGTCATGCAGAGAGCCATGGAGGGAAACAGTAACCAAGGACATTACTGTTTTTTGCCTGTCTCAGAGTGATTTGAAATGTATCAATCATAGAATCATAGAATCATAGAATGCTTAGGGTTGGAAGGGACCTCTAGAGATCATCTAGTCCAACCCCCCTGCATACGCAGGGACACCTAAAGCACGTGGCGCAGGACCGCATCCAAGCGGGTTTTGAAGATCTCCAGAGAAGGAGACTCCACAACCTCTCTGGGCAGCCTGTTCCAGTGCTCTGTCACCCTCACTGTTAAGAAATTTTTCCTTAAGTTCCTATGGAATTTTTGATGTTTCAGTTTCCGGCCATTTCCTCTAGTCCTATCAGTGGCCACCACTGAAAAGAGACCATCCCCGTCCTCTGCACTCCCTCCCTTGAGGTATTTATATACACTGATTAGATCCCCTCTCAGCCTTCTCTTCTCCAGGCTGAACAGGCCCAGCTCCCTCAGCCTCTCCTCATAGGGCAGATGTTCCAGACCCCTGATCATCCT
>NW_010589029.1:127682-138846 GCF_000705375.1 Tinamus guttatus | reverse complement strand
CTCATGGTCAACTTGTCGTCCACCATGACACCCAGGTCTTTCTCCGCAGAGCTGCTCTCCACAAGCTCGGTCCCCAGCCTGTACTGGTGTCTGGTCATCTCGTCCTTGTGCCTTCAGAAAGCTTATGCTGTCTTATTCTATACTTTTCTGCTCTGTGAATTTCCGTCTCGATATGAGGAAGAACTTCTTTCCTATGAGGGTGCTAGAGCCCTGGAACAGGCTGCCCGGAGAGGTTGTGGAGTCTCCCTGGAACAGGCTGCCCGGAGAGGTTGTGGAGTCTCCTTCTCTGGAGATCTTCCAAACCCACCCAGATGTCACCCTGTGCTACGTGGTCTAGGTGTCCCTGCTGGAGCAGGGGGTTGGACTAGATGATCCCTAGAGGTCCCTTCCAACCTTAGCCATTCTGTGATTCATTCTGTAATTCTGTGATCACTCACTATAATGCTTGGGTTCCTTTTGGTAAGTGTAACTAATTTGCTCTCGGACAGGTCTTTCATATTTTTCAGGAGACATCAGTTATCATAGTTTGAGATAAGTTTGCCCCATTCTCCATAGATGCTATGCCTTTTCTTTGTTCCTGGTTTTAGGTTTCCCCAAGATCTGTCTGTCCTATTGCTGAGATAGCAGGTAGAGCACTGGAACAGGCTGTGCTGTTTCCTGTTATGAAAAGATTTGTGTTGTCATATATTGTCTCTCTATTGTCTTCCACACCATGGCCTTACCAGGACACTGGCCTTCTAAGGTCATTGCAAAAAACAGCAGCTTGATTGCTTTCCTTTTTGTCGTTGGCTATCAGCAAAGTCTATCCCTGCAAAACTTATTCTACCATTTCTTCTGGTGTTCTTGGGTGCATGCATGTGCACACATATGCTTCTATTAGTTCGTCTTTTCAGACCAATCATTCTCTTTCTGCTGCAAATCCCTATAGAACAATCTCAAAAGCTGGTAATGTGGTAACAACTAAACAGATCAAGCCTGTGGCAGGTCATTCCTGTGTCTTATTATTCTTAAGTACACTACTCCTGGGCCACTTAAAAAACCTGATTGTGAGAACTAATGTGGGATGGAGAATAACTGTTCCATGACACTTTACTGCCATAATCTGATTTTCTCAGCTCTGTTTACAGCCGATACCATATTTTTGCTGCTGCAGAGGGAGGCTGAAAGAGGAGGCTTTCTCTTTTAGAGGACCAGGGGCTATATTTCCCAAAGGCTCTAGGGACCCCTGTGCATTCACCTTAAGAGGAGAGACAAGGTTGTCCCTTGTTGAAACAAAAAACAGCATTTTTTTGACATTCACTGCCTCCTTTTTAATGTTCTTCATCTCGCAAGGAAATCCTGGCTGGGACGTGGGCATTGAAACAAAGAGATAAAATCTCTTCCTACTGCAGCATAGATTGGGGCTTCTCAGGGTCTGTGGGGCTGCGTGGACTGGTAGTCATGGACTCTGGGGCAGGTATGGTCAGGAAAGGGGAGAGAAAAGGCTCAAACCCTCTGTGCCCTGTGCAGTCACACTAGAGATGCCTCCATGCTTACTTGTCAAGCCCTTTGAGAAATAGACCCCTTTCAGACCAGAATTCTTTCTCTTGGAGCTTTGGAAAAGACCAGCTTGTGCCAGGAGTTTTGAGCAAGTGTTTTCTGTTTCCTTGATTCTTGAGCAGGGTCACATCTGCAAGGATGCTGTCAGAGGTTACTGGCTTCCTTGAAAACAGCCAATGACCAGTTTTATAATGAAGTAAATCAAAAGTAATAAAAGAAGATTTAAAGATATTTTACAATGAATGTGTTGTATATTTTATGGTATATGCCTGAAGTCATTCCAAATATTCAGTGCAAATATTCAGTGCATATCCAAATTAGTGCAATATATCAGATTTATGGGTGTTTGATGTATTAGATTTAAGGGGGAAGCCTATATAAAAAGCGTGGTGGTATGAAATGCCTGCCAACTGTGAAATCATCTTCACCAGAAGGGTATGGCTCTAGTGTGAGGAAAATGGCTGAATAGAAGCTCTGGGACATTCTGTCCTAGGGACCTCAGGAGGATAGTCATTTACAAAAAGAAAGAAGAAAGGTGTCTTTGAAGCAACTCAGTTGATGGTGGCTTAAAAGTCATTTCGGTGCTCCTGTGCAAGAGCTCTCAAGTGTAGCATGTTCAGCTCAAGTGCAGATCTGTCACTTCGGATGATGGCTATGGACATAGTAGTAAGAGCAGTGGTGACAAACTTTTCCCTTTTGGAGTGGCTACTGATCAGCAATGTAAATGAGAAATCACGCTATACAAACCAACAAACAAAATGAAATGAAACCAAACCAAACAACAACAACAACAAAGGGAGACAGAGAGGAAATTGGAAATCCATCTCAATTTCAAGGACACCAAAAGACAGGATAGCGTTAGTATGGATGGAAGAGGCTCATGTGAGGTCTTTAAGGATGTGGTTGGTAGAGCACGGCATCGAACCAGCGTAGGAGCCAGATCCTGTGGTGTCTGCAAAGCAGAAAAACAAAACTGAAAGCAAAGGCCCTTGATAGAGCAATGACCAGTAAAACCTTGACTTCTGAGCTGGCTGTAAGACCATGAATTTTGCATATGATGAGGAAATGTATCCGTGTGTTTAGAGCAGAGAAGAATAGGGAGAAAAAAAAAATCTCTGTTTTTCCTCTTGGTGGATGTACTATGATGAAACATTTGGGTTAGCATTGGTGCAATGGACTAGGAAGTGCCTCACAACACTGAAGCAGGGCCAGCTAGACTTCTGATTTACAGACATGCAATATTTGACATTAATGATCCATAAAAAAGCAAAGCGTCCTCAAGACAATTAATTTTTAAGGACCAATCAAATATTTAATCACATGGACCAGTGGACCAAAGAGACAGTGAGGTCAGATTAGAGATGGGGGAGCAAAAGACTCAGATCATGTATTTTCCATCAGTCACTGGTCTTGGGTGCTTCACAACACCCTGGCTCAGTCCCCATGGGCGATGTGGGCACAGGACCAAATAGGTTGACACTATTCACACAGGCTCTCTGGTCCTCTTGCTCAAGTTATGCTAACTTGCTTTTGTACCCCAACTCTAGTACAGTTGTAGGTGGCGATACATGTGCTCACAGGCAGCAGTGGGTGCAGCAGGCCCTTCAGATACCTCTCTCTGGTTCCTGGGTGCTTTCGTGACAGTGCCCCTTCTCCCCTGTGTTGGACTGCTGAACTTTTCTTCCATTAGTTCATAAATGCCTCTACTGGGCCTGGAGCCCCTTCAGAAGGAGCTGTCCCAGCTCTTCGAGAAGGACTCACGTGCAAAATAATGGCAGTTAGGACACACTGGATCCAAGGATGCTGGATCTTGCAGACCACACAGTCTTGAAGGCAGACTACTGTTTGGAGATGTTTGGAATGAACACCAAGCTAGGATTTCCTTGCTATTAACTGATGTTATTTGTATCTATAAGTTTATTCTTCAATCTCAGAATTTTTTCCTCCAGTTAAATATAAATATATATTCCTCCAGTTAAATATATATATACATATAATTTTTTTTTTTTTGCTAGTGATGTGATGCAAGGAGCATTAGATAATGATTTGGTGCCATGATGCACAGGTGGATCACTTGTGTTCTCCTCATCTAGCAAAAAGAGGTTGAACACTGAAAGGTCTATGTTGTAAGCAGTGCCTCACACTGGCTGTTCCTGGTCTGCATAAAGGGTTGGTCTAAAACACATCCTGGGGCATGAGTGAGTGCAGGGTGTCCTTAGCATTTGTACCACCTGGAACAGAGCTGCATGATATGTTCCTGCTGGACACAGATACACAGAAAAGATAGTGTCTGGTAACAGAAAGATACTTTTTCTATCCAAGGCATTGAGAGAAAATCCTGAGCCTTTGCTGAGATAGGTTTCTTCTGCTCAGAATGAAAGTTTTGGTCAGAACCAGCAGCAGGCAACCACACAATCAGGAGGCCTGGGTTACCTGGTCATTAGTGGGATGAAAAATAAGTCTTTGGTCAGACCCAGTCAGGCAGTGAAAGGATCTGGACCTTGATCTTGGATGTGAATGCTTTCACAACTTTAATTGCTGACTATCTCACTCTGGTGTATGCCTTCCTTTCCCTTGGCCCCTCAGAATTATTTCAAAGATAATTGTTTCAACTTGCTGTGAAACTGCAGGAAAAAAAAAAAAAGAAAAAAAAGAAGAAGAAGAAAGAAAACAAGAAATCCTACCAAGGAAGAGGTCTCTCTATGCCATTGCTGTTTAGTGACCTCCATTTAACCTTCAGGACCCTAGGACAGCTTCTCAAGAAAGCATGATAACAGCAGTTTCCCCTTTTCTCTGCCCAGCTGTAATTGAAAGGAGGTAGTTTTATTCTCACAATCCTGAAAATTTTCCCTCTATTATACGGGTAAAATTTTCTTCCTTCGTTCCTCCTGATCTCCCAGTCCCCTCCCTTAGGACATCTATGAGATGTGGGTATGTGACCCAAGCCCGCTTGTACCAGCTGACTTTGCCATATGTTCTCCACTATTCTACCACCAAAGCTACTAATTTTTTCAGATTTTTGATTCCTCTGGTAAGTGTTGCTGAAGCTGCTTGGCAGACACAAAAGTTACCAAGCATATAGATGAACATAACCATTCTGGTGCATGGTTTGACTTTAAAAGTCTCATTTCCTGCTTAAGTAACCTTAATCTTGTTTCACTCTTTTGGGCCCTGAATCAAGGTACAAGCTGTTTCCAGGTAGATTGCTTAACAGTGTGCTCAGGCACTGATGCAATATCGAAGCAAGAAACTCTCTGAAGTATAGGAATGGTTTAATCTCAAGTACAGTATGTGAAACAGACTAGCTGGGAGTAAAACAAACAAAGAAACAATTTGTGGAGAAATACCCAAAGGGGAAATTGCCACTGTCCCAGGCAGCTTGAAAACCTGGAAGAGATATAAGTGCAAACAAATCAAGATAATGAAATCCTCCATGCAGTTCCTGAAGCTTGTTTTGAGCATTGATTTTATAGTCCTGCAATGTCCAAGCATCAATGCATCTATAACAGGCCACTTTTCCTCCTGTCTCTGCTAGCTAGTGAGCTTCAGAGAATGAGTAAGTCCTCACAATGTTCAGATGAAGTGAGGGGGAGCTTGCAGAGAGGCGAGAATAATTATCTGCTTTGCTTGATGTGCATCAGCTGCCTTTGTGTGCTTGATAAATGCTGTCATTTGAAGATTAGTTTTTAGAAGGATTAGATGAGAAGCAGCACGTAACTCATTAATGGCAGCAACGTGGAATTACAAGGCAGACAAGTGTATGGAACTATCCTTGCTGCATTTCAGAGAGACTCAGATATATTAATGCTTCAGCATTCAAGTCATTGAATCCCAAAGCACTTAGACTCAACAGAGGACATTTCCATCTTTCCTTTTGCATCACCTGAAGATTTACTAAATGCAGTGAATTTTCTCATTCACTCTGTAACTAATTTTAGCTAGGAGTGATCATAAAGGAAGCCCTGGGAAAAAAAAGATTAGATTGGAATACACTATTATCACAGAATGGTTGAGTTTGGAAGGGACCTCTAAAGACCATCTAGTGCAAGCCCCCTGCTCTAGCAGGGACACCCAGAGCACGGGGCACAGGGTGGCATCCAGAGATGGGTTTGGAAGATCTCCAGGGAAGGAGATGCCACAACCTCTCTGGGCAGCCTGTTCCAGGGCACTGTCACCCTCACAGAAAAAAAAGTTCCTCCTCACATGGAGATTAAATTTTCTGTGTTTTAACTTGCACCTCTTACCTCTCGTCCTGTCACTGGCCACCACGGAGAAGAGCCTGGCCCCATCCTCCCTACAATCGTCCCTCAGGTACTTGAACATGTAGATCAAGTCTCCTCTCAGCCTTCTGTTCTCCACACTAAACAGGCTCAACTCCCTTCGTCTCTCCTCATGAGATAGATGCTCCAGTCCCTTCTTCATCTTTGTAGCTCTATGCTGGGCCCTCTCTAGAAGCTCAGTCCTTCTTGTACTGGGGATCCCAGACCTGCACCCGCACCAGGTGTGACTTCACCAGAGCTGAGTAGAGGGGCAGGATCCCCTCCCTCGCCCTGCTGGCAACACTCCTGGTTAATTGACTGATTATGTTTCTGAATCAATCACATTCTCTGTATGCAGCAAAACTCACTGGTGAAGATGTTGAAGCCTAGAGGAGTTAATCTGGATTCAACAAAGCATTGACACATGCGTGTTCGTGAAAGCATCTGCTTAATTCCAGTTATTTGAGTGTAGTGTATCTTAAGGAGGTGCTTTAAGTCAAATACCTTCTCTAGTGCTTAGCTGAAATTGGGATTTCAGCCCTTCTCTAATAATCCATTAATTTAGATTCAAGGAATTCTTTATGGCTCCTGGAGGCTCACTTTTCCTGGTTGTCAGTCAGCCATTGCTATGCATTGCTAGTTGCCTCCTCTCCCCTCTTCCCCCCCAAAAATCATTATGTTGCTATTACTATAAACTGGGCGATGAGAAAATGTAAAAATGAAAAGGATCCAAAATTCAGCTCTCTGTTTGATTTGTATAACCTATAGAAATTACTTCAAGATCAGGATAAATACCTGATGTTTGATTTACTAGTTGTTATAATAGTAAATCTGTACTAAGAGGAAAGTGGGATCATATCACAGAACTGATAGTACTCATGAGAGAGGAATTGACTTTCACATATGTGGTTGTCTTCAGAGCTTAAGAGAAAAAAATGTAAAGTTACACTAATGTCGTGAGGTTGTGGCACTTCCTGAAGGCCAAAATAGCACAAAACAAACAATATTCTAGGGACTAATCCATAGGTGATCATATGGAAAGACAAGCATGGAGCAGGAAGAAGAATGGTGGTGGATGTCCTTTGTGCCTCTAGGAGAGAAGCTGGTGAAAGGGCAGTCATTTGTATGAGGCTGTGGATATCCTCCTTGGTGGGTCTCTTTGCCATTTGTTGGACCTGCTGCTTAGCTGTGTCACTGCCAAGGATGGGTTCTCTGACATTGATAGCTGTCTGTAACCCAGTCCCTTCCACTCCCATGGAGCAATTTCTTAGGTGTCTGCCACGGGTTGGACCAGCAGAAGGAAAATCAAGATTGCTGAGGGAGGGAATGAGTTAGCTGGCACGGTGATCTATTGACATGACACTGCAATTTACTCCTTACAGTCCTCCTGAGGGAAAAACAACACAAAATATAAGGCAAAATGTATGGCTCTATTTGGTGGATTACACAGACCTGTTATTTCCAGGTTCTGCTCTTTCCCATACTCTGCCTCAGCACTCTCGCCTAACAAATGCCCTTTTCAGATGCACATGTGCTTTATCAAACTGAGGCCTTACAGAACAGGAGTGAAATAACAAGATATGACAATTCCCGATCTCTGTGTGTTAGAGTGCATGTCTTTGTTAAGGTCTCCTTGAGGATATCAGCACAGCATATTGCAACAGTGTCCTCTGCCAGCATCACATATCACACCACATAATTGCATTGGTAAAAACAAAAGTATCTAAAGAGATATGTGTATGTCCCATCCCTATGAAAAGGTAAAAATAATTAATAATATTTGAAACTGCCTGCCTTTTACCCCCCATTCCATGCACTGGTAGAACAAGAGTCCACAAGGTCTGGTGGCAAGCTGGAATCTCATCTGAACATGCTGTCTCCCTCCATTTCCCTTCTTTGGCAAGGACTAGAGCAATGACAGAAGGTAAGGCATGGAGCGAGCTGGGTGGAATGGAAATTCTGTTCAAAGGGATGCTTGACATTTTGAAACTTGCTTCCACTCCAAATTGCAACAAAGTGGGAAACAATGTGATTTTTTTTTTCTGTATGAATTGTGAGGGGGAAAACAAGAGGACATAATCCAATGTCACTGAAGTGTGTAATTTCGAAGCAGACATTTTGCTGGAAGAGAAAAGTCAAGGAAAAAAGATTTAGCCAGTGCCAGAGTGGAGGATTTTTTCCACAGCAAAGTAGAAAGTCCCAACAGTACCAGCTATGAAAAAGTCGGAATGTTTCCTTTAACTTGTTTCTCTTTGAAACTTCTGTCCAAACTGACTCATTTCCTTAAAACACATCAATGTGGGTAACTCATATTTACTGATTGAAAATTTTCTGTCAAAAATACCCCAGATGGCAATCTCACAACAAAAGCTGATGTGCTCTGTGTGGAGACATCCTGGAGTGATCAGCAGGGTGATAAAGATGGATTCTTATCTTTGTGGCCAGATCCTTTCTGCAGAAGAGGCTTTATAATCCCAGATATTCTGGGATAAGAGCTACAGGATCCTCAGAGAAACTACTTTTACTCGTCTGAGACAATGTGCAGCAACTAGAGCTCCTGTGGGGTGGGACACTTCATCCCTGTCTAGAGGTCTTGTCTAGAGAGCCACTAGGAAGCAGAAAGGAGGCACATCCCTGCATGGCATGCACAGCATCTTCTTGAGCTGGGCTTTCTGAGCTTGTGACAGCTTTAGGTCACTGAGAAAGGCCACCTTGTGCAAGTCCAGGGGGATGCTCTCTCCAGACCTGGGCACAAGTATTTGAAAAATCTGTTCACAGTTTTGACTCCCAGGGAGAATGGTCACTTCTTAAACAGGAGAAACCTTTTCTTCCATTTAGTTGGGAAATTAGGAGCTTGTTTAATAGTCTGTATATGGTGGAAGAGCAATGAGCAAATCAGTCCCCTTGAAGAGAGAAAATGCTTGAGTTGGGATGCTTTGACAGACACCCAGAACTGCCGGCTCTGAGGAACACGTGATGGATTTGTGTTCAATGAGTTAAACAGCTGGAAGGTCCAGCACTGCAGCCCACAAACTGCCCGTAGCAAGTGTCTCATTCATCTATCTCAGCTACCATATTGATTAAAGACTGTAATCATCCTGCTAGCAACCAGGTCCTGCCCACAGTGCACCAACTTGCTGCACTTGCAACAGGCTGAGAGATAAGGTGGCAAAAAGGAAAATTGGGAAAAAGAAATAAGGTGATAGGTTCATTTTGGGTATCCACTCAAATATTCCCTGTAACCTTCATATTCAGTTTGTGAGCTTTTCTGTTAGCGTCATTTTGCACGGCATTGATTTCACTTTAGTAGTCAAACACCATATGGAATTGAATAATCAAACATACCATTTAAAGATGTTGAAATGAAACATCTTGACTCATTTGTAGTTTCTCTCTCTCTCTCTCTCTCTCTTTTTAATAGACCTGAATATTTATTTTCTTTCCGTGGAAAACATGACATAACTGAATCTGAGTGTTGGCTTAGTCCACCCACTTTGCTGGCACTGGTAAAGCAGGGGGACTCAACCAGACACCAAGGAGCCTGAGCTCCCTGGACAAAGCTCTGCAGCAAAGATGTTTCCTCTGAATTTTGCTGCACCAAGTAAGGAGTGCATTCCTTTTTCTCCAGTCCTAGAAAGGAAGAATGGAGAAGGGCAAACCTATGCCCATGGAAACAAGGAGATGATGTATGTCAGTCACACAGTGCGAACTAACCAAAAAGCTAGCCAGACATGTTAAGTATCTAATTGGGAGAAGTCAATTCTTGTAATGCTTGTGCTCATCAGAAAACATTATTTCTGAGGTTTGTTGCATCCACTAAGGACACAATCCAATTACTTTACGCTCAGCTTCACATCCACAAAGCAGTCTGGCCATAAGCAATTTTTCTGCACCACCAGAGAGAAGATACATGGGGCATTGCTCATGTAATTGCCAACTGGGTGAGCTGTTATGTTGCTTGTAGGCTATATACCCCTGGTAAATCACATAACGGACCCCTATGAGGCCACCCAGTTGGACTTCTCAGCAATTTGGGAGGCATTTGTATTTCACAGGCAAATTTTTTCCTCAAAAGCTTTTATGAGGTGAATATTGAACATGGATTGCTAGTCTACATCCCCTCTTTCTGCTCAGGTGTTCAGATGGTCAACTGATGCACAGGGAAAAAAAAAAAAAAAAAAGCACTGAACAGAAGCACTGAACTCCAGGATCCATCCTTATCTCTGTACTTGAAGCATTTATGGTAATGAAGGTTGCTGATGGGATCTTCCCTGTCTGTTGCAGTCAAATAAGGCTCACAAGGATTTGGATTCTCATCTTTTAGCAAGGGCATATCCTGTGGGGGTTGATTTGAGGCTCTCCTAGGGTAGAAGAGGGATGCTGAAACTGAGGCTACCTACAAACTTCTTGGAGGAGTTTGTGGTTCAATGACCTGGTGTCTTGTGCCTCTGAGGCAAAGGGAGGTGAGGAATGGTGGGTCCTGGGGGAGCTTCTCTTGAGTTTCTTTGTAATCCTGCGGACGGGATTATGGAGTCATCACCCTTGGAGTGGCACCACCCTTGGGAGTCTGTGGATGGACTATCAGGTACAAATGGACTAGGCAGAGGCTACTATGATCTGTGCAGGACTTAACACTGGTGTACACATTGTTTGGGCTTGTGAAGGCCCCTGTGAATGATAACTCTACCTTCCTTCGCATATATACCTATGGGCATTGCCAGTTACAAAGTCTTTTATATCGATAGACAAAAGCTAGGGCCCCTATGGATAATGACATTTCTCACTTTGCTGTGCTGACCCTGGGCTGCTGCAGGACTTCCTTGATCTACCATAATCCAGGCTCCCCAAAGCGAGGAAAAGACATCTGGCTCTTCACAGTTCCAGTTTCTTCAACTGCTCGCTCATCCTTCTCTGTTCCTTGTGTTTAAGTCTGAATAGTTCCTTCCCAAACTCCAGAACATCACGGGAGGGTGACTCTGTTAACACGTAGTGGGATGGGGAGGCCCCACTGTCCCCCACTCTGAGGGGAATCACCTCGTGAGGAGGGAGTGCAAGGCGCTGCACACTGGATCCAAATTAGGGGTCCTGCTCAAATTGACAATGCTGGAAATGAAGTGGACATGCAGATCTGGAAAGAACTTTACCTGAACAAGAAACCGCAGTGCCCACCTTCTGTGGGCTCCCAACTGCCCTGCACAGACCCTGTCCCTCGACCTCATCCCGTCCAGTCACTGCCGGCATCCCTATGGACTGGGAACACTGGAAAGTCCGGAACCAAGGGTTTTGTTTCCCTTGGATCCCCTGGGACAGAAGCCGGAGTGGGGGTCTCCATTTCCCCCCGCCCACCTCCGCAGGAAGCCGCATTC
>NW_010589029.1:26594-126978 GCF_000705375.1 Tinamus guttatus | reverse complement strand
CCTCGAAGCGGGAGGAAGCTTGGAGGAAGGTGCGGGGAGGGAGGGCGGCGGGCCCGGGCTGGTCGCGCTGGGGTGTCCTCCCCGCGCCGGCGGACACCGAGCACCCCTTGACGCCGGTGTCTCCCCGCAGGCGGCCCTCCGCGCACGGGCTCCCCGCTGCCCTTGTCGTGCGAGCTGTGGAAGGGGGCAGCGACGCCTAAGCCATCGCCATGGATTTTGTCATGAAGCAAGCCCTGGGAGGTAAGTGCGGTGGGCGCTGGAGGGACACCCGCTCTCCAGGGATGGAGCTGCTTGGGGACCCCGCAGCACGCCCGTGTCCGTATGCCTGAGCAGTGTGAGCGGGAGAGGGCAGCAGCATACAGGCAGCAAAGCTCTGTGTGGGGACATCTGCCAGCACCCCGGGCCGTGCCCCGCTGGGCAAAAGCCGCCAGCCCATTGGGTGGCTCTGTGTCCCGCCGCAGCGGCAGCTCCTGCGACGCCCGCAGTGCGCGTTCAAGTCAGTGCAAGCCCCGCGAACGAGTGTCTGGCCTCCACACGCAGGAAGCCCTTTCCGATCCCTGCTCCAAAGTTCGGCCGCTCTGAAATGCAGGAAGATATTTTTGTACCTAGAGGAGGTGCTTTTAACAGTATTGCTGCAACGAGCAGGGGAATCATTATAAATTAACCCTCAGCACGCACTGACCTGGTCTGACAGTGAGATAAACCTTTAATGTAATTTTAGGGTATTTCCTTCTGTGAGTGATGAGTTGTTTTTAACTGAAAAGTTGGGAGTTGCGAGGAAAGAGGTGTATGCGAGGGATAAAAAGGAAAACATCAGAGAAGTGCTTGTGAATAAGATTCCCTCCTTCAGCTGCAATTCTGGGTTACTTGGGTTTTCTGGGCTGGAATTCCGGAAAGGGTCTGGAATCCGTAGATTCACCCACTTTTCCCACAGTATCTAATGTATGTGGGATTTTGTTTGTTTGTTTGTTTTCCTATCCATTTCCTTCAGAGAAACTGTAGAGTCATTGGACTCAGGGTACATTTTGTCCATGCTTCACGTGTGGTTTTACTGATGTCCTAGGTAGCTTTAGTGTCTGATAAACTCTTTTACTGCAGGAGTCTCCCCATTGGCACAGAAACAAGGTTTTCATCTTCAAAGGAAGGGGAACTGTCCTCCCCTTGTAGGGCATGGTTGCAAGATCTCACAATAAAAAGCAGAGTAAGCATTCCAAGCTTCAGTTGGGGTGTTTTTGAAGGTCAAATCATAGCAGAAAGGTGCTGCTTTAATTGCATGGAATAGCAAGGTTAAAGCTATATTAAAACTATGGTATGTATTCTTACAGTAGTGCTTTTCCCCTTCAGTGCCTGTTCTGAAAGAGAAATAATTTTGCGCCATTAGCCATGGTGTGAATGAAGTTGCTTACACCAAGAAGGACAAGTGTACTTACAAATGCGAGGTCGAACCCGTACCACTGGAGATGGGAGAATCCGCCAAAGGGAAATAACTGCTCAGAGACTGCAGCTGAAGGCAGGGGGAGGAGGGTTGCAGCAGAGGAGTAACAACTGTGATGCATGTCTTTTCTTGCGGCTTAGTGAAGAACGGGAGCTGGAAGCGGCACTTGCTTTTGTCAAGGAGCGTTTCTTCTGGGCGGCTAACAACGTTGCCTGCCTGCCAGGGTCAGGATTTGCACCGCAGCAGGAGCTGCTGAGAAGGCGGGTTCATAAAGGCGGGTTCATGAACCTTGGTGGGTTCAGGATTTCAGAGATTTGAGGCAAGATGCTGTGTGGGGAACCAGCTTGTTTTCCTGGAACTTGCCCGCTCACTTGACACTGGAGGAGTCTCTGCAGGGTGGTAAAAAACAGAAAATGTTAATTAAGCAGAGACCTATTTTTATGTTGCATGTGGTTTCGAAGAAGGAAAATAAAGATTACCAGGTGGATGTACTCTAGAAGGTCAAGGTGCTCTTGTGCACTGGTTTCCTCCGGGTTAAATTCTTAATTGATGGCAATGATGTGACCTGGCCACATTGGCATTTCAAGCCAGGCTACAGTCTGATTTCTCAATTATTTGGTCCAGATCCTTCTTTGCATGGGCAATGCATCAGTTTTCACAGCCCAAGGTGCACGGGGGGCGCGCACAGAGAGGAGCATGCAGCTGCAGACTCGCCTCGGGTAGCGTTTGGGTCACCTCCAGCTTGCAGGGAATCAGGCATGCTGTATCCTGGCTGCAGGCCAGCTGCAGCTGTGGCAGCTTTACCCCTTCATGACTGCACACCCACCTGGGGACACCTCACGAGGCTGCTGGGTGTCCCTGCCTAAGTACTGTATGCATGGTGGTTTCTTCCCAGCACCAAAGTGGGGCTCAGGCCAGAGCTTGCCACGACCAAGAGCCTGACACCGGCTTGCAGCTTTGGCCAGGAGAGCTCCTTCCAGGGCCCTTACATCAGGGGGAACCCTTCTTGAGGACGGCAAGTTTCAAATGTTACTTCAACAGATACAAGCTATAGCTGTAGCAGTAACACATGCTGTGGGATTTTGGCCATTGCCTTTGAAGCAATCCCTAGAGACATTTCCTCCCTCTGGTGGTGTCTAACAACAGACTTGCTTTGCCTTGGAGCGTTTCTGATCAGAGAGGGAAATGTCAAGAAGGTGCTTTGAAAGGAGATTTGAGCTTGGCCAAATTAGTTTGGCAAGAAATTGCATTGGTCATGCAGGACATTGTCTTTCCCTGTCTCCAGGTGGAGGGTGTCCGACAAAGTCTGCTGCGTCAACGCAGAAGAGGCTGCAGCCTGGGTGCTCATCAAGAGTGTGGCGCAGCAAGAAGGAAATAGCTAGGAGAAATCTAGGGGCTTGACATAATGTTATGTCCTCTATATCCAGAGCAGTGGGGAAGATAGCAGAGGGGTGTTGTCCCTCCCTGCCCTCACCAGGTTGCTGCTACACTATGTATGTAGCTTTGGTGATTGCTCACTTCTCCTGCTCCTGTGAAGGACTGGAAAGCTGTGGATCAGCAAGCTCAATAAGCAAACAGGCTTTTTGCATGGTTGCATTTTGCAGCAAGGATGCTGCTTACCAAACCAGGTCAGAGCCCTGGAGCATTGGACTCATGAGTGTAGACTGAGATGTGTGACTTCAATAGGAAAAGGCTGTAGGTGGAGACCCTGAAATGGCCCCTTCAGAAATTCAGTCGTGGTGTTTTTCACTGAGCATGGTTTAGCTCTGCTGCGACCATCTCTGTGAAAGCAAGAGGAGCAATGGGTGCCTTCACACTGTACTGCCTCATAATATATTATTACACTGTCTCATTTCCTTCATCACTGATGGGAAAAGCCCACCTGGAGGCTGAGAGAAATTTGCCTGAGGTGGGGTCATGATGTGTTCAAACAGAAGCTCCTTACAGCAGAGTCCAGAGTTGCAGAGGCCCGAAGGCTGCAGAGAGAAGACTATGCAGAAATCAGTCACAGCGGCTCCAAGTCTTTGCTTGACATGGTGTGATGCATTGTAGGGACCTTTCACTGTGCTCCTTACACCCCCACAGACAGGAGGACAGTGTAGCTGGGATGCCTCCTTTAAGTAGTGAATTCTCATCTCAGCCTGCAGGTGAACCATGCAATGCATTTCATATATAGTGGAGCACGTGAGCTGCACTGTCTGAATTCCTTTCACAGGATAGTGGTAGCCCTGGAGTTCGCTGTGCGTGAGCAGCAGGTGAGGCTGGTGAGGGGACTGCCCATGTCAAGTGCTCAGCCTGGAGCTGCAATGCCACAGTGTGGGGGGACTGCCCTCGTTCTCAAAGGCGGCCAGCATGTAAACCCATTGAGCACCAGGGCATCTGAGCCTCTGTCCATAGCTCTGGAAAAGCAGTCCCTGTGCGTCCCGAGCTTGTGTCAGCAAAGATGCAAGCATGTGTCGATGGTCTGTCACTTTAGAGCCAAATTATGAAGGCAAGAGAGGAGGTCTCCAGCCCACTGCAGCATCTGGTGGGTACTGGAATCCCATCTACCTTTTTTTCCTGGACATCTTTTGCCTAAATTCTGAAGCCATTAGGGGTTCTAAAATGAACGCTGCAGCTTTAGTCTGTAGTATAGTTGTGCTATTACCTTTTGATCTACTTTCTGTTTCTGATATTTTGACTATGTGCATTTTAATGATGTTTAGAAGACGAAGAAGCAGCACTAATATCTGGTGGATCCATTTTTTTTTCAGAAGGAATGGTTTTAATAGCTTTATTTTTTTCTGTTTTATAATGCTAGCAGAGAGATTTTCTATGAGAAATCATATTATACCACGACATATCACAATGAAAATTACATATAGATGTCTCAGTCCTTCCAAAACACATAGCAAAACACAAATTACATAGCTTTGCAAGACAGATTAATTTATACCAGCTCTGCATCATCCTTGTTCATTTATTTGATAACAGATCCTCCAATGGCTACCCATAGGATTTGATTTTTTCTTTGGGAATTTCCATTAAAACTGTGGAGGAAGATGCTTTGAAGAAAGCAAGAAGATCATTGAATGTGAAGATGTTACCAGTGAAGCAAATGTAATGTCAGCCAGCTAGTCTTGATTTGATCCATGATTTTGAATCATGAGGAGGAGGAAAACTGGCAAAGGAGACCTCTCTTTATGTTTGCTGTCTCCGTTGGGGCCATCGAGATTGGAGCTCTGTTTGCTGTATGTGCAAGAATAATTATTCATTATTCTTGAAGGACAGGAGATACCTTGAAGATGCCGATTCTAGATACACACCATGAAACGCTGAACTAAGAGCTCCCCTACTGAACATGGGCTTCCGAAGAGCCTACGTGGAATAGTGATGTGGAAAGGGAAGAAGCTTCCTCTTTTACAAGGGGGAGAAAGGGAGAAATGAGGAAACTTACCATGCATTAAGGAGCTCATTTGGGAGTTAGCTGTGGCAGAATAAAAGGCACCATCAATATCTGCTTTTCTTTAGTTCAACATGTTTTAGCGAACACCTCCATGTTCCTCTCTTTGGAGGAAGCTCTGCATTCTTTTTATTGGAAGATGTGTTGCAGCACACCTGCATCTTTGACTTTTCTTTTTTTGTTGTTGTTGTTGGTATGATAGTGAAAGTTGGCCCTCATGCGGACCACAGAAAAGTGCAGAGTTCTTGTCAGCTGCATAGTATCAGCATAAATTTAGCATATCAGCACTTAATTTTTATCCTCTGTTGCATAGGAAATGTTATTTGCAGCAGCAGATGAGGAGCTGGACATGAGCCCAGTACATGATGCATCAGGACTATTTAGGTTTTCCTGGTGACGATAAGACAGATATGTTGAAAGTGAGCTAATGTCCAGCAGCATGAGAATCCAGCAACGTGTTTGTATGGGAAGTTAAAGGGGGCCACCAGGGAGTTTAGGAGGCCTGGAGAGAGAACACAGGATTCAGGAAAGGCTGGCAGCAAGGAAAGCATGGATCTCCACCAGTGTTGCCACTGACTTTGCTCTCAGAAGGGCTGAAAACTCTTTTATTTGAGCACTGTGCTTTTGAGCTTGAACTTTAAATGATAGTGCTCAGAGAGGAAGAATGAGGGACAGTGCCTGGTGCTGTGAATTGAAGGCAGGTGCTCACCTAGCATCCTCTGGGATGGAGATTGGTGGTGCTTCAGGCACATCTCCTTCCTTGCATATGGTCTGTGGAACAGTGACTGTGGGTTGAGTCCCTTGAAGTTGCTATAGCCAGTTCTCTGTTTCTTGCAGGTAGGCTTTAGGGACTGGTAAGGGCTGCAGCTACTGGAATGGTGGAGGTTGCTAGTGATCGTCTGCAAAAATCACTGTGTGTGTTAGAAACAAAATATTTCAGACAAGTCAGGTCCTTGTACAAGGAGTGAATGTACGGTCACACTGCATGGTGCAATAACTAATTTATTCTACTGTTTTAAATGCGATGATTTCAAATTGTTTGGGCCTCTGTCACTGCAGGAATTCATTAATGCAAACAAGTAAATTTAATCTGCTGTCTTCTGATGTGAATCTAATTACAATTTGAATTTGTCATTACCTAAAAGAAAGAGGCTGCTTACCAGTTACTTATCATGGATTTGCAGCACAACTTCAATCTTGTGGCTTATTTGTAGTGATATTGACCTTGAAGCAATGTCAAACATGCAGTGTCAATGGGAAATCTGTATTCAAAGGGCTGTGAAATATCATCTGTGAAAATAAATTAAGGAAAGTAAAAAAAAAGCAGAGTGTGAGCTGCTGGAGTGGTTTTGATAACTCTTCACCTAACAAAATGGGAGAAATGGAGGGGAAGGCAAACCTTAAAGTGAAAGGTATGGAAAATATACCTGTGTCAACTGTTTGGTGTCCAAGCTCCTTGGTCTGCTTTTTCTTTTCTGCTGGAAAGCATGTGTGAGGCTGACTCCTTTTTTTTTTTTTTTAATTTGGAAGTTTTTTTTTTCCATTTATGTAGGAAGTTTGAACCTTATGTTCAAGGTAGCTGAGCGGGAGGCTGTTTTCTAGGCTGCTGGCCTCATCTCTGGAAGAAGGCTGTGTGTCCTTGGGAAGGTCACCTGCTCCCAGGGTTAGATGGTGGCTATTCCAGCCTTCTTGCATGGGAAGTGGCATGTGGCCCTACTGTTCCCAGAGTAGGGCAAAGTCAAGGCTCAGTGAACGAACTCACTGGGGTCCTCTCCAAGAGAAGGGAACATGGTGGGATGCTAGGAAACTTTCCTGTTCCTTCTGCCTTCCCTTCACAATAATACTACATGTGCTATTGGGATGTGTGGAAACAATCTCCTCTCTCCTAATGTCTGTTTCAAGTGTATGAGTTCATTAAATTCCTTGAAAAAGCATGTATTAATTAAAACTTTAATTCACAAGAGGACTTTGGACAGGTTTTACTAAAATATGTAATATACTGTTTTTTCATGAAACTCTTTTTAAAATACATATTTTGTATTTTCTTTCCACCCAGGAAGAGAAAGACTTCTATCACAAACTTGAACATCTTTGTTATTCTCAAACTGCTATATTTTTAATCTGTGAAAGTCATTTATTTGACACTGGAATTAAATATATGCATGCCACCATTCCCTGACATGATTATCAAGAATAAACACGGCTAGTGACATTTGGAGGCAATAGCAGTATTCATTTCTAGAACTTCATCTATCCTGTAGCAATTCATGGCCATTTTCTCATTGCCTTGAGAAACAGTTGAGTTTCAACTGATCTTTTTTCATGAAATTTCATAAAATTAGCTTTTCCCAAGCAATTCCACTGCTAGCAATTTCTCCTCCTTCCCATAAACCAAATGCTTGTCCTGAGAACAGTGGTGCACTTCCTGGTGGCATTTCTGGAGAGGCTGCTCTGGCTTCTTCCCAGGGATGATACAGGATGACAAGCAGATTCACATGTTTGGTCTGGAAAGCCAGTGTAAGTCATCCAATTTTTGTTAAACACAAACCCAAGTAAACAGCGAAAATATGTATTTGTTACTTTCCTCAGCAAAGAAAGAAGAAAAAAATATCATCAATGATTGGCTCTTAACTTAGAGTGAAATGTTTCTTTCATTGTGGATGAACCAATATCTCATGCTTGCAGCTTCCATCTTATTTTTTTCTTTACATACAAGAAATCTTTAAAATTTCTTCCTTTAAAAATGCATTAAAGGCAGACAATTGTATTTTCATTGATTTTTTTCTTCATTCTAAGAAATAGGTGGCCATTTATAAAACTCTCCTTTTGACAATCACAACTTTCTGCCGTGTTTTTCCTACTGCACTGATTTAAGATCAGCACTTCCTGCTCTGTGTCAGCCAAGCTGCACAGTGACGCATTAAAGGACCATGAAAGTAGAAATTTGTACTTCCACTGAGCTACATTAACAACGGTGAGGGGAAAAAAGAGTCAAAAGGAGACACATCTGCTCTCTCTAAAAATGGTAGTGAGGCAGGACTTTTGGGAAGCAGACAATACCTTCAGCCTAAGAGGCTTTGCAATAACAAAATTATCTTTAAAAGATGTTTAGGTTTTTGTGCTGTGGTGTTGCTCCAGTGTGCCCTGCTCTCCAGTGGGGTCCAGGGGCTGGCAGGAACCAGTGGTGGGCACTGCTGGCAGAGATCGGCCCAGAGCCATATGAAGTCTGCCTTCCCTTGGGACCTCATAGCCCTGCCATGTCCGTGGTGGCCAAGGGGAGGTTAACCAGCTGTACCATTTCACTAGTCAATGGATGATCCGTAATCAGCCGTTGGGTATGGTTTGAAATGATTTTATTTCAGATTTAGGGAATTTGAAAAGACATTTCTGGGCACACTGTTTTCTTGGGTGAAACTCACAACAGGACAAGATATTTGTCTGTTTGTTTGTTTGTTATCACTGGTATTTTGGCCTTTTCTGACATTTTAGGTTTCATGCAGTAACTGTAGCCTGAAATTCCCTCTGTGATAGCAGGGACATTTCCCATGTGCCTCAAGCGAGCTGTTCTTATGAGCTGCTCTGACTGGCTAACCTGTGAATTGGATCTTGTAATTTTAAACTGTGTCCTGAAACCCTTTTAATGTCAGATGCTTTTCTGTGCATTTTTCCTTTATTTTTGCCTTATTCCCCCCTTCTGTTTGTATATATTGTCTTACTATTATTTCTGCCTGCAGGCAAGTATTCCAACCCTTCTGTTTTCAGTATACATGTTCATTCATCCTGCAGGAAAAGTCTTGTCTGTTTCACACTTCAGTTGAAAATTAAGTCATTCCAGAATAGGTGTTCCCCTGGATTCTCCTCATGATTTTGAACAGCTGTCTAAAAAAAACTATTCTGTGTAAATATACCAAAATTTACTATGCTACCTGGGATGTCAGGTTGCTAGACTGGAACATCCTTTTGTGCTCCTGTGTCCTGGCAATATCCTGGATCAGGTTCATATAGGTATGGATATGAGTGGAAAACTACAGATCTGTTCTGTGCTCACTTGTCTCCTGCAGCATGGTGGGACTCTGTCCCTGTCACTGCTTAGGTCTTGGGAGCTCCCCAGTGCTTTGGGAGGGCTTACCTGAAGGCAGCCTTCACTAGAGGCACAGAGGTGGATGGGTGGACACCGAATTGCTTCCCTGGTGCTCAGAGAGGGGAGAACTTCATTAGGATCTTTGCATGACACTGGGATCCCAGGCAGTACACCAGAATTGCCACGAGTAGGAACTGCCACCAGCTTTTCTTCCTGAAGCCAGCATCACACCAAGGCCCCTCGCTGGATCTGATGGTGATACCTTTTCTGGTCCTTGGCAGGATGTCCTGTGGTGGAGAAGGTGACTTGCCTCCTGGCTGAGGGGCTTGACTGGGTCTTCTGGGCCGTGCTTCTCAGCTACAGTCTAGTGAGGCAATACTGCTTCATTCTGGAGCTCAGTCCCTCTCCTCTAAAATGGTTTGTATAGGTCCGTGCTATGCTGTCAGCTGCATAAGAAATGCCTGAAATATACAGGTAAAATGCATCTTTTTGGCCTCTGCTGTAGGTAGCAGAGTCCTCCTTCCCCACTGGTAATGTGGTGGCAAAGCAGCTACAGCTTTAACCCTGGGCTAAGAACAGCCTTTTTATCTCTTAGCTGTAGGCATGCTGTATTATCGCTGGCATTTATGCCGTTATTTGTCTGATGCTCATTTAGGGTTTACTTTAGTGTGAATTTTGCTTTGTACTGTGAAAGATGAGGCCCTTTTTATGTCCTTGCAAAATTAGTTCCAATTTAAAAACAGCAAATAAGTTAATCTAGCCCAACAAAGACAAGCGCTGGATGATCCAGTGAAATCCAGGGCTCAATTCTGTACAGGCCGTCCTGAGCCTTTGCATGGGCTGCTTTGATGCAGCATAGCATCAGTTATCAATATGAGCTGTTCTAGACTTGTCCCTTTGGGCAGAGATTGGCAAGTCTACTGCAGCTGAAGACCAACATTTCTATTTTGTTTCCTGTAGATGCAAGGAAAGTAATCATGGTTTTCCACCCTTTTTCCTTATAATATTCCCGAGCATCCCCTGAGAATTTCATAGTTTGGAATTTTTCTTGTTTCCACAGAGAGCATGAAAGGGTTGGTCAAATCTGACCACCCCTTCTGCCAGGAGGACACGGAGATGGACATGGAGGATCAGGGAGAGGCTGGATAGCCCAGAGGTGGTGTTGGTTACATAAGATTCCCAACATCCCCAAGTACAGCATCGATGCTTTGCACTTAAGCAATTATCTATTTTGTTGTCTTAAGAACAGAGCGACCTAGATTCTCTCTTTTTTTTTTCTTCTTTTTTTCTTTTTTTCCTCACGGGGTGGCCCACTTAGTTGATTAAACTGCAACTCAATTATAAGTGGTTGTTTTACAGTTGGGAATAAAGCAGATGTGAGGAGACCGGAGCTGATAAAGTCATTTATTTTTTGTCTTGTTTGTTAACTGGAAATTATGGTTGGAATTAAGTGGAAGGCATTAGTTTTAACAGCTTCTGGGTGACAGACATCTTGCAATAGCCTCTGCTGGAAGTTCAGAATATAAGAGTGATTAAAAAGAAAAGTTGAGCATTTCTTGATAAAAGATATAAAAGGAGAATTACGTAAAAAAAGTCCAGAGTCAGCAAACACAGTGACAACTTTGTTTGCCTTTTATTTGAGCTGAAACCATAAAACACCTTGATATAGGTGCAGTATTTATAGTTTTAACGCATCTGCAAAAAAAAAAAAAAATCTAATGAATCATCAGAGGCATCAGGAGGGCAAATAAGTCACCCAGGAAGAGTCGTCTGAGTAAGTGACCACACTGCAGCTGAAAACAATCCACCCTACATACTAGTTTGATAACGGAATTATCCTTGGAGCAAAGGACGTGACAGCTAAATAGAAATGAAACCCAAGCCAGGTGACATGCGGTTCATGCTAAAAACTCTGCTTAATGGAACCTGACACTGGCTGAGTGTCCTATTTGTTTCCCCATCTGCTGTTTCCTTCTCTCATTTGAGGCTTTTGCTGATCTCAGGGGGCAGGACAAATGTGCTCAGTGCCAGGAAACCTGGAAAAAAAAATCCTTCAAGCTTTCTTTCTGTGAAGCCAAGGTGATGAAGCATCCTGTGAGGGGCAAAATCTCAGGAAGACACGTAGAGTCAAATTGCAATTCTTCAAGTAGAGTCCTGCAGCAGAGGAGATGAGACATGCACCAGTTTCGACAGCCGGAGGGAAGGTCAGCATGAGAGGACCGTTAAATCCTCACTCAGTTCAAATGCCTGTAGTTCATCAATATGGGGAAAATTTGCTCCATGGGGAGGGATCGGTCGTAAGCCCCAGAGAAGGTAAAAAGTGAGCCCTGTAAATTTTCTGGGTGTCCCCCTTGCCACTCAGGTTCATATCTAGCTGCTTTTTGAAGGTGCCTGGCAATGCATGCACAGTGGAATTATGGCAGTTTATAGTGGGGAAATGTGCTTCTAGCTCTCTCCAAAAAAGATGTAACTTTGGCTTTAAGGAGGCCAGCATGGCGGCCTTTGGCAGGAATGTGCATCCTGATCTAGGATGGGAAATAGATGGCCACCGTTCATACCTGCCAAATGCTTCAGGGAGTCGAGCTTCCTGAAGGAAGAGCAGGATCTGATATGTATCATGGCAGTATGTCCTTCACTGGTTCAGGGTGTGCTGCAGAGTGGTGAGCTGTTGACCCCAGGGGATGAAACCTGTTCATAATTCCAGGAGATCTCACCTCACCAGAAAGTGCAAGGCATCCCTTAGAAAGCCACTGTGTACTGCAGAGGCCTTCCCTCTTTTTCCCTTTCTGCAGAATGTGTTTATTGTCACACAAAAACAAGTTGACTGGCTAACCTACTAGCTTTGCTCGGATGATTACTTCTCTGTGCCTCCCAGCAGCATGTTGTTCTGTCAGAGAAGACCCACTGCAAAAATCAGTTGTCTGCAGATCCCACATGTCTGTGGAGGAGGGACTGTCTAATTCCTAATAAAGGGCATTCCTAATAAAGGGCAATAATTATTTTACCTGAGCAAGAAGGCCCCTCGCTCAATGTTGTTTGCTATGAGAAGTGCAGTCTCAAAGTGAGAAGAGCAGTTCCTAATAACCTCTCATCCCCCATCAGCCACGTTAAAGATTGTATCAAGGAATCCGATACTTGTGATGGTTATGCCACTGATAGTTGGAACAGGGTTCAGGTTTCAAGCAGAGGCACCTGGGCTTCCTAATGTAGCAGCAAGTCGCCACCGTTCCTGTTTGTTAACCTTTACATTTAACAGCCAAAAAGAGAGAGAAGCTGATGAGACATAACTGTCTTGAAATGAAAAGCACTCAATAGAGTTTTCATTTTAACAAGGTCCTCATTGCCATTCTCCTTAACTACCAAGCCTTTATGATGGAAACACATCATGAGTCAGTCATTTAGGTGGTATTAAAACTGATAAGATTGGCTATTTATAAAAAGAAGAAATCAGTAGCGCTGGACAGAGTATATCTTCTGCTATCATGCAAATATGGTTCTGTGCCTTCAAATACAAGCCATAAAGCACACGCTGGGAGGGCAAGAGAAAAGAGAAGCACTGGCATCTTCTTGAAGAAGCTGGCTTATCCTTATAGCTTTGGTTGCTCAAGGATAATGAGCATAGCACATGTAATTGGCCCCTTGGATACATGTCTGCCTTTTAGCTTTTTTTTTTGATTGGCCTGAGTCATCAGTTTACATCAATTCAATAGTTCAGTTCACATCAATTTGCCTCCTTCTTTTTGAGCAATTACATAATCACATCAATGTTTGGTAAATAAAATGGCATTGCCTACCTAGGGATTTTTCTCCCTTTCTGGCATGTTGGGTTAGATCATTTTCCCAAATGAATATGGGAAGTCCCGGTAGTATCACAGCATGTTTTGGACCTGTGGACTGTCAGCAGGCCTCTGGGCTTCAATGAACTCCATCTGGCTTATACCCACACCAAACTTTAGGTAAAATGGGATGGTTGTGTTTCGTCATTGGTGAGTGAGGGCCCAACGTGCCTCTCTTCCAAAAGAGTGGCTGTGACCACAACTATGTGAGGAGGAGATCCAGGATCTGGTCTTGCCTAAATACATACAAAGGAGATGGGTAGTGGCATCATCACTGCTTTTTCTGGTCTTGGTCTGCCATGATCCACTGCAGTGTTGTGACAGAGGTAGTGCGGTACAGCACTGGAAAGCCCCTGAGGACTGACAATGCTCGGGCTTCTCTAGTTGTGTGGTCCATGTCAGGCATGTACACTACAGTCAGCCAGCCACTGGTGCAGTGATAGATGCCAAGAGTCAAACAGGTTTCAATGGAAAATAAATTTGCAGTGAAAAGCTGTTCATTGTTATCTAAACTTCAGGCTAATTAACTTGTGTCAGACTTGTCAGCTTAACTTCCCAGCTGAGGTGTTGAAGTTCCTGAACAAGCCCATTCCAGTGCTCAAACTGATAGACCATCCTGACAATGGAAAGTAACCCAAATAATTTTAATGAAAGACTGTTTCATTATGTAACATTCATAAAAAGTGCTCTCCTCAAGCAAATCTTGGCAGTTCTGAGGAAGGTTTACAACTTCTTCCTGTGAGAAAATGTTTGTTCTGTCTGTAGCCCAGAAGGTGATAAGGAAATCTTCAGAAAGACCTCTGGTGCTTGCTTTGCTACAGAAGGATAAAACACAGTGCTATCTTATATTCTGGCCACAGATAAATTAAAAAACAAAACCAAACAAAACAAAAAACTAACAAGATGAAGGCTATTTAAACCTTCTTGGCAGAACTTAATCACTCAGAACATCATCATGATTTGCTCACACTATGCCAGGATGAGGAAAAAAGTTTTATTTAGTAGCACCTCTCATTAATTTGCAATATAAGCTATTTCCTGGCACATTGCAATGATTTACATCTCCTTGCAATCTGATAATAGTTGTAGAAGAAGCATTAGGGGACCTCATGTACTTTCATTCTTTAAAGAATATTTAAAATTCTAGTCTGGCCTTCCGGGGCCGTACTTCTTAGGTTGCCAACATCCGGATAAATAGCAGCAGAAAGTCTGGTGGTCTTTAAAGCTGATCTTTCTTTCCTTTTCCTTTCTTTCCTCTCTCAGTAGTACAAGTTATTTTGTCTCATAAGAGGCTTCTTCATGTCTCTTACTTCTTTAGATTATCTAGTTTACACTTACATAACTGCAACAAGGGGCTAAGTGTCCATGCCATCATCCAAGTGATTAATTAAAGTCAACCACAGACCTTGCAGAACACCCTCCTTGCAGTGCATCCTTCCAACCTGACAGCAGATCAACTGCGTGTCAGCTTCCAGAATTAGCAGTAGGAGCTTCAAGTGGTCTTCAGGAGCACCTCTGCTGCTGCCGTTTGTGCAGACACTCTCGTGGATGCAGATAATGCAGCCCTTCCCTGTTTTCCTTTCTTGTGTGCGGGCAAGTTGTGTACACTCCCAGCAAATCCTGAGATCCTTCACAGAGCGGTGAGTGCTGTCCCTCTTATATATCTCCTGGAGGTTCTGCCTTCCCTCCAGCCAGGCAAAGAAACTACAGGCTGTGTTCCTGACTAAAGAAAGCTTTGGCCACAGTGAGGCACCTGCTCTGATGGAATTTGCTCCCTTCTTTTTGAGCAAACCGAAGCCTTCTAGCAGGACAAAAGTCATTTCAAAGTTGTACCACGTCCTTTACAAAAAGAGGCACTTGAGCCTTAATTCAGCATAGGAGAGAGCATGGATGAGATCTTGTATTTTAGGGATATGCTGGGGATCGTTCCCTGCACCAAAGGCATGTAAAACTGTGTGAGGTGATGTGAGAGGAGAAGACATCTCAGATAGCTTTCATTTCACAAACAGGAAGGTAGCCTGCAGAAAGTGATCCAAGCACCTGGCAGTGCAGCTGAAGATATGGAAGAGGAAATGGCAAAGACACATCATTCTCACAAGTCTATCATGTTTTAATTCCATCAAAGCCCTTCCTGGGTATTTACGCCATCCTGTTCAGAGCTTGGTCACACAAAGAGAGCAAGAAGCATAATGCTTGGAAGGGACCAACAGCTTTTCTTAACTCTGACATCTATTCTACAAAAACATCCAAGCCTACAACTGACTTCAGAGGTGGGCTGCTCTGGACCATAGCAGCTTTGGGTTTTGTTCTCTCATTTTTCCAGGACTTTCAGGAGGAGATGTGACATCCCAGCAACTGTGGCCAGTGTAACATACCCTCGTGTGTGTAAAGTAGAATATCTGTGGGTGGAAGAAGGGGGAGGAAAGGTGGGAAAGTTCACTGACATTCACAGTGTGTTAAGAGAACAGTACTTTGCAAAGTGCATGCAAAGCAAGGGACCATGTATAACTCTGTTAAAACTGGGTAACTGGGAATTCAATTTAGCATTTTAAAAAGAGAAAAATAAATAAATAAATTGAAATAACTGATGGATTAAAAAAATTGTCCTATTTGCAGTCGTTAGTCGATAGTTGTGGCATGGCACTCTGCAAGGAGTTACCTCAAGAACATTCAAACCGGTTTCTCTTGGTAGCTTTTTTGTCCATTTTTTCCTTGTTTTTGAATCTGGGCTTTGTTTTGGTTTTAAGGAAAAACAAAGCTTAAAAGAATTGTTTTGGTGCTGCTAGTGGTTCCCTATCTCCCCCCAGCTCCCCATCTCTCTCTAAGTCATTGTCAGCTTTGCCACAGACACAGCTTTCAGCAGTGTGTTGGTGCTTGCCTTAACAATGTAAGTTTTAACTCAGTAATAAGTGATGAATTTCCCTGCAGTCAGATATTCAGCATAGAAAGATGAAGATCACTGCGGCTTCTGTGGTCCCAGCTGATGATCTGTGGCTTTAATCTGGAGATATTTGAAATCACAGCCTGTCAGAGTATGCCCAGGCCCATAGCTGAAATGAGCACTTCAGAATTTCACCTGTGAGTATAGCCGTGTGTCGTCAGTAAAGCAAAGCAGGGGCTAAGGATGTACACAGCCCCCTTCCTGGGCCAGGGCTGCATCATGTTTTATATGCAATGAGAAAATCGAAAGTCCTGCTGCACTGAAACCTTTGAAGAGGCCGAGGCTACAATCACAGTGTCTGAAAACCCTTTTTTAAGGTAGACTTCAAGCCTTGTTTTTTGCAGCCATTGGTGTGTCTTCCTGATGGCAGAAAGCCTTCTTGTCTCCCATGTTGAACATTTGTTTTTTTTGCCCATCTGAGCAGTGTGCAGTCACATATTCTTCCAGCCACTGCTCAAGGTGATGTCTCATCTTCCCTTACTTGCTCTTTTGGACACCTATCATCGTTCCATTTCTGGGGCCCTCTTCAAACTGAAAATCATGCTAAGTAGCTGCCATTCAGAACTGATGCCAAGGGGATGATGAGCTTGTAGACACTTTTGTTTTCGTATGTGTTTTAGGGACACATAATAATAACCCTGTAATTTCTTTGTTATATTTCTTCCCTTTTCCCATTTGAACGGGGTGGCAGAGAGCTGGCACAGGTGTGGAAGGTGGTTTGCTGGTGCCGCCATCTTGCCCCAAGGATCAATCTTTGAAAAGACATGGAGTAGTCTGGCTGGTTTCAAAACGTACTTAGCTACTGAGGACCTAGGATAGCATCCCTGTGACAGGAGAGGTTGTGGGGAAGAAATGAAGACAGCATGCAAGGAAAAGAGGCAAAAATCAGGCTATTCTGAAGCTTCTTCTGCTGGGAATTCAACATAAGCAACTGTGCTACAGGAAGATGCCATGTGGTCTGAGTTCTGTGTTGGCTCTGCTCTGAGTGGAGGTGAGGGTGCTCTGGAGATCCCTTTCCACTTGTGCAGTCCTGAGGTCCTATCTGAGGTCCATTCAGCAGTGGTCCATGTGGGTCCTCTTCTAGACAGCAGGGAATGGGAAGGCAGATGTCATGTAGCAGCTTGTCCCTGGTTTAACATGTGCCATTTTGCAGCTCAAGTAGGAATCCAGTATGTTCCTCTGTTACTCTCAAAATCTTCTTATGACCACAAAGGAAACATGTAAATCTAAGAATTTATTCTTAGTGTATGAAAATCTTAGCAGTCTAACTGAAGAATTATTAGTTCAGATTTAATTCTTATAGAAAAAGAAAACAATGAATGCTACTAAGAAGTAAAAAAGATCTCCATAATAAGGCAAAAGCTTTATACACAAATTTCCTAGTATCTACCCCTTTTCTGTGTTTTACTGTCATCTTTTCAGTGCCCTTTGGGATATTAAAGAGGATAGCTTCAGATTGGTTGATCCTATGGTTGAGTTGTCACCATTTGGAATCCATATTCAGGAGGAAGGTGACGGTTTTTGGTTGTTGCTTCTCCTTCCTTGTTAGGTCTCGCTGGGGTCTTTTTTTTTTTTGATTTTCTGAAACTTCATGCCTTGCTCTTTCTTCATTAGTGTATAGCTCCTTATTATATTAACATTATATTAACATTATATTATTGTATACTCCTCATTCTCTTTGTTACCTTTAAAGATGTGTTTGTCCATCTCCAGGTCTGCATTTCTTTAGCTGACCATTGATGAGTTTCTTACAGCTGTATAATCTCCAGGGCTAGCCTGTGACACATCTTCTATCCCACCATTCTCTTCACATGTGTCCTTCCTTGTGTCTCCTTCTCAAGGCCATCCTATCACACCATCTCTGAATATATCTTGTTCTACATAGGATAATTACTTGTTTCTACTGCCTATGATGCCACTATGCAAAGATAAGCAAGAGTAAAACAAATTAGATACAGCAGCCTGTCTTCAGAAGAAAAAAAAAAAAAAAGGCTGTTACAGCTAAAGCAGGTATAATCAAAGCTCCAGAAGAGAAGAGAACAGCTCAGACACAGCAAGACTGACAAGACTCAGTTCCGAGGCAGTGGAAACTCAGCAGCTCTTTTGTGGGCTGCTATTAGCATAAGCCATATGGACTGCTGCATATGTGGAACATGAGCTGTATGGACTGCTCCATACATGGAGCATTACTGGGCTGCAAGGATACTCTCCTGGAACAGTTTCATACTGCCCCAGTGAGCTGCAAGTGCTTTGCCAGGCTGCCTTTGGAGGCACTTTGGCTATTAAAGCTTATTCCACCAGAAGGACCCATCCTGAGGAAGAAGATGTTCTCAGATATTCCTAGTCCAGGCAACTGCTTCTCTCGACCTTCTTGACCTCAAGCATAGCTACCTGTTTGCTTGCTCTGCCCACTTGTCACATTGGTTGTGTGCTGTTGCTGAGGACGAGCTGGAGGACCTGCTGAAGGATGCTATGATACCCATATGGCATTATTAGCTATAGAAAGACCACAGCTTTTGCCTATGGTCTATAGAGTTCAGGAGGCCTTTGGATAGTTTCTGAGAGGCAAGTGAGTTATCTAGCAAGCCAACTTAATCACAAGGATGCAGTTTGTTTCCTAAACCTGTAGAAAACTTTTGCGAGAAAATGTCAAGCATCTCTAAACAGAAAAGCTCCCAAAAGCACTGTTGGAAAGAAAAGTCAAGGCATAGGAGCTAGCAGCTGCTCTTGGACCCTCTTCGCCTCTGTCTTGTTAGTGACTTAAGGGGTACCCTCTCTGACCTGGAGACATCCTCTGGGCTGTGAAAACCTGGTGGCACAGGGGTAGGGCTCATGTGTCTTGTTGTCCAACCAGGTGCAGCATGACCATGGCTGGCTCATGCTGCTGCTTGTGCTCTCTGCCATAAAGAAGGAACCATTCATAGCTGTGCCAGGCAGATTACATCTCCACAGAAGAGTGTTTGATGGTGGGGGAATGCCACTTTGATCTCCTTCATGAGGTCAAGAATATCCTGTGTCCCCATCCTCCCAGGGGACTTTGGAAGTGTTGTGTAAAGTTCAATCGGGGTAAGATACCCCAAAACTTCTGATCTTTTTGAAGTTAGCTTTAGCACAGCTGATCTCACTTGCTGTGATGCATCCTGAGATTACCTGGATTTCTTCTAGCAATAGGTCAGATTGAGAGATTTGGACAGGACAGATAAGAGATTGTCAGTTTTTGTTTCACAACACCCATCTCCCATCCAACACTGAAACATCTGTGACAGCCACTATCTCTCATAGGTGCTGAGGGGAAAATTCTCTCCCTCATTTTACTCTTGTCTCATTGCATTAATACCTTTGTGCCTGTAGAACTATAATCCTCACAGCAGATCCAGATCTCTATATGACTTCAGAGGGAGTTGGTCAGCTTAGAAGGCTAAAATCTCATTGGAGTAGTCTATTCAAGTTGCTTGCCCAGAGGAAAGGAAGGTAAGGTAGGAATTTATTCAATTGCCCTGCTTCCACCTTTCAACCCTGGCCCCCTTTCTATGTCTTCTTTGTGATCTTTTCTTAGAAGCATTTACAGGAAAAAATCCTCTCCCTTTAGGCGGGAGAGAGAATAGAAACAAAAATCTTATCACGGGGTTCTGACTAGAGAAGGAAATGTGATTTTAAATGTTTCTTTCCATCTGGTTTTCTGTCTCCAGTTGCACTTAGTATGGCATAATATACCCATAAGACATGTTACGGTGTCATTAACTGCTCTTTTTTTTTTTCCAGCTCTCCTGAATGGAGTTATAGCTCTACAGCAAATTTCATTCTATTGCCTTTTAATGACTTGACCCAGAGAATTCTTCTATGCTGACCCATCATCCCTGCAGCTGAGGACTACATGTGTAACCTGAGATTCGGGGCACTGATGTTTTTTATTATTATTTTTAAATGGCTAGTGATGAACAAAACCACACTGGCAAAGTTCCGCAACTACCATAACCAACCATAACCCAAATTGGCCAATATTTGCTATCACAATTATGCTGTGGAGCCTTCCAGTACCAAACCCATAACATTGCACAGTGTAGAAAACACTACTCTGACTCCTCTGCTTGCAGGATCTTTGCTATATCAGCCAAAGCAGTTTTGTTGCATTGTTGCAAGATTGTCCGCATGTGAGATGTAGCACAACCTTAGCTTGGACACCTCTGGCAGCAATTCCTGAGACAGCTTGCCATGAAATTTGAGAGCGGGCCAGATTGTCATGTGGAAACCTAGAGCACAAGTGTGAAAAAGGTATGTATGCATGAGCAGGAAGTATCCAAAATGTAGTGGGAAAGGATTTTAAAAATAAGGAAAACAGAGAGGAATAAAAAGCTTGAAAATATTTTTCCTGACCATGAGTAACTTCCCAGGAAGAAAACACAAAGCACTCTGATCGAATAATAATTGTATTACCAATCAGCCAGGACCAAACCAAAGTTTTATGCAGTAAGACTGGATGTTTGAAGACAAGGTTTCTTCCTGAGGATGATCTGCAGTCCGGACTGTTCCCATGTATTTCTCTTACCCCTTCTGCATTTGTTCTGATGTGTGCATCTCTACTGATGTTGACTTTACAGAGGTGAGGCTGGTTCACAACATGTAGGACTCCGCTTCCAGGTCTTGCTCTTAGAAGACACAATGTCATAAATGTCCCTCCATACTTACAGATGCTGCAAGATGTGTTTCTGCTGGAGAGGTGGTGGTGGGGGGGATTAATATGATCAGTGTAGTATGAAAGTAATATTTGAAAATGCTGGTAGCAGAAAAAAAAGACTAGACTAGAACAGAATTTCTGCCTGGCAAATGAGTGGGCACGTTTCTTGGTATTTGGCATAGACCTGTGGAGAATTGTTTGCTGCAAATAAACTGCTGACAAATTCAGAGGGGATCCTGGTGGAAGCAGATCATAGCTAAGAAAGCACTGAGCAAGGAAGGTGCTACTTATAACACTGGGGCCTGCTCAGTATGCAGCAGCATTGGCTGCTTAGCACGGAAGCCAACACAGTTGCAGCCGTATAAGCTGAAAGTTTTCACCACAAATTCAGCTGGAATAAGCAATGGAGAGCTGAATCTTAATGCATCAAAGCTAGGTCTATGCCCTTTCCCTGGTTAGGTCTTAGCATATGCTTTGTGAATGCAGTATCTGAAAAATCCCTCAAGAATTAGCCCTGCCTTGTGAATTTAAGCCTTAATTTCCAACAAGGGACACACTAGAAGTCTGTGGAGTCCGTTTCACTGTTTTTTAAGTCCGTTTCAAGGATAAAACTCTAGCAGGTTAGCTGAAAGGACCATCTAACCCACAGTTCTCCCCAAGGCGGGCTGCATGGGGAAGATGATTAGATAAGCACCTGGGAACCTTCCTCCCACCAGTGGTAGCTTCAGATCCACACACAATACCTTTGTGCTTGATAAGCATGAGGATTTTCTGTGATGCTGCATTTTGGTGCAAGGGAATGCTTATGTCAAACATGAGTAGGAACTGGAAAGAGAAAGAAATTTATTATTCATCAATCTTGCAAAACTGATGCTCCACTCTGGAATGGGTTTTGTCTTTCAAAATAAAAAAAGCAAAGAAACAGAAAGGTCTGTCATTTTATAGGCAACCCAAAGCACTAGGAGAGGATAAAAGGCTGTAAAAGTCATTGTGGAGTGCTTTGTGCCATTTACTATCTGTATCTTAATCAAGAAGTCACTGACAGAAAGCCTGGGTGAGGTGTGCTTTGGGATGGGGGGAATAAAAGATTTTGACATGCACTCTCTCTTGTGATAATGATGGGTGAGGACTATCTGCATACAGTAGCCATAAATCATGCTCATTGTACTAGACAAGAAGCTTGATTGCATTCATCACTGAAATCTTCACCTTACTTTCTGGAAATCACTTGAAAGGTAGGTTTATAAGATCTTGGGTAAGGCTGATCGCATCAGGAAGTTTGCAACTCATGGACTTTCAGTACATGTGTAACTATAGCACATAACATTTGGAAATTTGTATCAAAAAGCTGTTACCTAATGCAATGTAGGTGTTATTTTGGTCTGTCTCCTTCTGTAAAGGTGATTGGCAGATTTCTGCCTACATCCTGCACCATTGGTGTTAGTGTATTTTGTTTGCCTTCTCAAAAAGACCTGAAAAACAAAGATGTTTCTGATCATGCATGTGGTGGGGATGGCTCGCTCTGTTTGGAGCCTTCCAATGGAGAAGGGAACCAACAACCCAGTGTTTTTCATTGTTTTGACTATGGCTCAGCTGATCTTGTCATGTGAGTCCATGGGCCAAGCGAGATGTGCGACGTTTCACTTCACTGGGGTCTCTGTTGCCTGCCATGCCCCTGTGCACCACTCATAGTTCCCAGTGAACAGTTCTCACATGTTCAAGAGGCTGTTGCTGGAGATGAGTCAGAATGGAGACCATGTAACTGCTCGACTCACTGACTAAATCCACAGTCTGAAAAGATTTGTTAGAAGAGCAGGGTGGTCTGCTGGCACTGTGGTGCAGCTGGAACAGAGCCGCAAATAACATGTCAAGGGACCCTCAAGTGTTAATTCTAATCCTGGGCAGTAGCTGAATTTTGTTTACCACATACTACAGACTACATTACACACTGCAAAGGTGTCTCTAATTATTCAGTTAGACAATTAAGATATGACAGAAAATGCTATATGACCTAAGCAAATAGTCATATCTCTGACATAAGAAACACATCAGGAAGGCAGTGATGGACCCGCAGTCTGTGGGAATACCAGATATTAGCAGCAGCACTCCCAGAAATTAGAAGGAAAACTGAGTAATTCTGATGATCCCACAGCAAAAGGGATGAATCATGAGTAACTAGATTAGTTCTCACTTGCTTGGTCTTTGCTCGACTACCTCAAGTAGGATGGGTTTCCTATTTCATACAAAGCTAAGCCTGGCTTAATGAAGGAACCAGATCAGAACCTCACCTCTGTGGTTACATAGAAGGTGACTAGAGGAAGAAAGAGGATGCATTAATTATTTCCAAGTGTTTCATCTCTGGAGGACACTTGGCAGAAGGTCATTTTCTTGCCTTCTTCCAGCCAGTGCATATGAGAGTGGGTTTCCTCGCCTGTCCATACAACCTGTTTTCAGATTAGAAGTATTTGAGAATGAAGAAGTTTAAGGGAGGTAAAGTTGCCAGGTGTGAGGCATCTGTTTTTCAGGAAGGTTTTGCAAAGAGGAATATAGTTCATTGCAGGGGGTAACAGGCTCCTTTGCAGTGTGCGCAGATGATATTTACTGCTAAAACAGCCACAGTCTGAATCCTGCACTTGTCCTCTTCAATCAGTATAGAGTCTCAGAGCAGTGGAGATGGTTGTGCCTTTCATATTGGTGTTCCTTCCTGGACCACTAGTGACTCTGGCCCAACTGCCCCTATCTGAAGGCTGGTTATGGTGAGTATGTGTGTGACAAGCAGAAGGCAGTTCCCTGGAGTCTCTAGGAGGAACAAACTGGTGTGGCTTCTGGCTTGAGGAAGAAAAGCCACAGCTCTTACTCTACAATTCTACCGTGCAGATGAATTCTGGCATATGATACCATTACAATGCTTTTGCATGTGTTCCCTCCCTTATCCTGCAGAGTTTTAGAGGAGGGCTGTAGCTGTTTCTGCTGACACCAGTACAGCTCATTTCCCCATCTTGATTGCCACAAAAGTTTCAATTGACAGGGGTACATAGCAAGCAGAACCTGTGACACTCAATAGAACATGAATTACGTTTGATGATTGGCATCCAGGAGTGACTGGGAATATGAAAAGGATTCAAGATGTGAGGGAAAAGATGTACCCAACTTTTAATTTCCCCCTTGTACATTCTAGGGTATCTTGACCTTCAGCTTTTCAGGCATCACCCCCGAGGAAGTTTTGCACATGCACAAAAATTACAATTTATTTTGGATATTTAAACAATGAACTTGCTCATAATTCACCATGGTGGTGGGAAAATATCCTACAAGAAGACAAAGAAGAAAATAGCAATGTGAAAGAGGAACATAGTTTTTCCTGTGCTTTGTATCTGTCTTGAAATGTTCCTCATATCAGGAAGACAAAATGGAGAAGAGGCTCAAGAGTATTAGTTGTCCATGCAGACAGATATTGGCATGCCTGTGACAAACAACATCCCAGAATTTCCTTAGCATTTAGGGAAAGGCTTTGCAAATCTTTCTCTGTCCCCTTGGGGCTTTCTCTTTTCAGCTCCAAGCAGGGTTGTCATCTGTGTCATGTGCTGTGCTTATTGTGTGAGCACAGCCCCTTGCTGCATGAAGTAGACCATGGAGTTGATGGTTCCCTTTAGATATCACATCCCATTATGATATCTTGTGCTGAGGCATTTTCTGAGCACAAGGTGACCATGTCACAGACAGAAAAAACATGTCACAGAGACAGCTCTGGCCCATTGAATTTATCAGCATTAGCAATGCTAATGAAATGAATGCTAGTGAATGAAAGCCATGAGCACATCAATAGCTTCATTCAAGCCCAGAAGAAAATACTGCTATGTCTTAGACCAAACTTAATGCTGCTGTTACTGGAAGGAGAGTCTGCTGGCCTGGAGCCTCATGCCTGCATTTGCCAGGAGGACTGATAAAAGAAGGGATAAGCTTCCCTATGTTGATGATGATTCCCAAGTACTGTCTTACACTGAATTAAGAGGAGAGATTGGCCAGAGTGGGGTGGATGGATTATGTCAGATAAGACCAAAACTCTTGCTTGATGATGGGGTGGTGTTTCTGTCTTTGACAGCTTGTCAACAGATAAGAAAATAAACCATTAGAGCATGTGGCGCGGAAGTAGCTCCTCAGTCACAGCAGAAAGACGGAGTGTATAATATCTAGGGTATCTTTCCAGCCCTATTTCCTATTATTGTTTTTTTCTGATGCAGTTCTGCTGAATTACTGTATTAATGAGGGAGAAAGATTTCTCATTTGAGGTTGTGATAAATTACTGCCAGGAGTAATAAGAACTTGCACAGGCTTTCACTTGTCACTTTTTAAAAAAGTCTTTATTGGCAATAATTAATATGTTATTTGGGAAGTATAAGATTTCTTTTCTCACTTGCTGTTTGCTGTTGTTCCTTTAGATGAGGTCCTTGTTTTTGCAGTTCAGTTTGAATGATCCATTTTTTGTGTGTTAGAGTCAAATCACACTCTTCTTCCTTCTGGTCCATTTTGTTTCTGGTCACAAGCAGGAGGAGGAGTTTCTGATCTATGGTGGACTGACAGTAAAAGCAAGAGAGTGACTTTTAAACAGCACTTCAAATGTCCTTTGTGATGGGCATCAGAGCTAGACTGAGTCATGCTGACCCATGCTCCTGGTATAGCATCTTTTTGTGTCATCTTTAAACACATTAGGAATGAATGGAGTGTTTAGAGTTTCTTTTCTTTTTTCTTTCCGTCAATATGCTGTCAAGATATCCTTATGGCAAAGATGGCTACAGCATCCTGGTCTGCATAAGGAATAGCACAGGCAGCAGATCAAGGGAGATGAGCCTTCTCCTCTACTCAGCCCTGGTGAGACCACATCTGGAGTGCTGAGTCCAGTGTTGGGTTCCCCATACCAGAGACAGGGACTGGCTTGACTGAGTTCAGTGAAGGCCATAAATATGGTGAAAGGGGTAGAGCATCTCTGATATGGGGGGAGGCTGGTAGAGCTGGGGCAGTTCAGCTTGGAGAAAAGAAGGTTTGGGAGGAGTGGGGCACAAATGTCTGATGAGAGAGTTTGAAGAGGACCAGATTCTTCCTAATGGTGCTTCTTCCTAATGGTGCCCAGTGGCATTGTGAGAGACAATGGGCCCAAGCTGAAACACAGGACACTCCACTCCTACACAATAAAACTTACTTGGGTGCAGGTGTTTGAAGCTGAGAACACACTGCTGAATCTTTGTTCTTGGAGACATGTTCCTTGACATGGTCCTGAGCTGTCTATTCTATCTGCCCTGCTTCATGCAAGGCCAGAGAGAGTGACATTGTGCATGTTACTCTCATTTATAAATCAGGTTTTAAGGCAATAAACTTAAAAATCAGAAAAAAAAAACAACCAAAGGATGCAGCCGATAATCTAGTAGGCATTTTTTTCTGAGGAGACAAAGATGTCCTAGTCTGCCCTGCTAGGAGAGTTGATGAACTTTCACAGTTCTTTGACTCTTCCAGACTGTTATACTGATGTATACTGGTTTTGATAACTCCTCAGGATTCCCACAGAAACTAATGGTTATAACAAGTAATCATTTGAAGATTAGGCAAAATCATTTAGAAGAATAACTAGCTGGTTTGTGAACCTCTTATTAAGAAACACTGATTGAAATTTAAGAAACACTGATTGAAACATCGGTTTCTCTAGAGGGTTTTGCTGTATTTTTGTAACCAGGGAACCCACAAAAATTTTTTGAACATATGAACACACCAAAATGTTGTATGATTGCATTGCAAAATTTTCTTTAATATTTTCCTTGCTCTTTTTCCAACTTTTTTTTTTTTCTTTTAAAGTGGGAGGAGGGAAAGAACCTCTGATTTTTCTGGGTAGTTTGAATGAAGTTACTTTTTTCTTTCTTTTCCCACTCAGACCTTGTTTCCATAGGGGGAGAAACTGAATTCAAACAGGAAAGATGAATGAGAGAAAGGGAGGGTCTTGAGTCTTTACACTCCAGGCCTAGCCAGAACCATCTTGGCATCCTCAAATCTTCCAGGTGGTCAGTAGGTCCACTGACTCCTAACCTTCTTGCCATGCATAGGTTTAGGGCTCTGTTTTCCAGATTTCAGTGACAGACTTCCATTTCATAACAAGTCCAGGATCCCAAAGTACATGCTCAGAGAGATAAAGACTAATCTTTGCCAGTCCTAAAACCTAAAGAGTTGGTCTTGTCACTAGTTTGTTGGTTCATCATACAATTTAAGAGATAAATGGAGGTGGAAAGCAAAACAAAAACAAACAAAACAAAACAAAACAGATCATAAGACAGGATTGAGTTCATTCCTGTGCAGCTTCTCTCTCCCTCATTCTTTTCCAGGGCACAAAATGGCATTTCACGGGACAAGCTCTTCCACTGTAGGATGATGGCTTTTACTTCCTAGCCCTCTATAAACTTGAACTGGGTAGATCTGGCTGTGCACAGGAAGGAGAAAACCCTCTGTCTAGTGATACATGCTCACTCTCATAGGTTAGTTAGCACAAGTAGCTAGAGCAAAAGCTCTACCTTAGTGGTAGGATCAAGGACCACTGCACCAGAAGGAAGGTGTGGAGCAAGCTTGCCTCTCTTGAGAGGCACATTTGGCTTCCATCAAGCAGAGGCAGAAACAGGGAAATTGTCAGGTGTGCCACTGGGACAATAAACTGGTAGAAATTGGCTGGTCTGAAGGCAGGTTTTGTGGAAACAGCTGAGCTGTAGCCACTCCGTTATCCCCTTTAATGTCAAAACAGCATCAACCTCTGCGCTGTCTTCACTAATGGCCAAATGAGATCCTACAGAAGTAATAGCAGATTGCATCTTTGCTTTGTGTGTGTGTGTGTGTCTGTGCATATAGAACGGCAACTTATTTTGCCATTACTTGGAAAGTCCTGCTTGCCTGCTCTGCTGGGAAAAGTCACAGGAGCGCGTGCTGCACACTCCAACAACGTCTCTGGAGAAAACTCCTAAGGTTTCTTCAGTGAACAATCTTCAGCCCTAGACACACTCAGGCCTTGTGTCAGGCCTTTGCTCTGAACTCATTTGTACTCATCTGTTTATATGCCTATTCCCTTCTAGTGCTGTGCTCAAGTTGTGGCCTCTGACAGTCTAAAGACCCTAAGGCTGTCACAACTTTCCCACCTCCTGTGAGGACGTTTATTGATAAATATAGAACAACTTATCCCATAGAACCCTGTAATGGTCTACATCTATGTAGGATTTCACAGCCAGGATGTAAACTGTATATATTTAGAAGACTAACTGGTTCAAGAAACGATAAACCTACTGCACTGACTTACAACTTAGCCTCCACTCAGCTTCAATAGCAGATAAGCAGATGAGACATAGGCACAGGCCCTTCTTGCTGTGCACACACTAAAGTCCAGACCTTGGGCTTCCTCACCTTTGCCCTAATTTCCTTGCCCTATCAAGACCATCCTGTTCTTATCTCTAGAGCACAATCTGCATGGTCCAAGAAAGGATAAGATAAATAAAAGATGGGAATAGCAGAAGGAAAACAGATAGTCATAGAAAACTTGAAATAAAATGTCTTCTCCCTGTTTCATGGGGTGAACCTTGATGTCTTCAGAACTTGCTTGTTTTAGTGGCAGCCAAAGAGCTGCTTTTCATATAAAGAGGAGGGAGGGTGTTACAGTGACCATGTGCTTTCTCAATGGAGGTTCTGTACTGTTGGACAACAGCTGCACCTTTGTCTGGGTTATACCTGGCTCAGGGTGTTCTGCACTGAAAAACAAATCCAGAGTGCTGCTAGATGGTGGAATATGACTGGTGTGATGTTCATGCCCTTGGACAAGAGTCTGTGATTGCCTTTCATATGGAGCACTTTCACCACTGTAAGAACGTCCTTCTTCATGGTTGATGTGATGCAATCTGTGCTTGTTCAGATATTGTTTTTTGGAAATTCTACAGTGAAAAAGTGAGATTTCTATACACACCAGGGAAGAAATGCCTGGGACTCTTGTTAGCCCCAGGATTACTGTTGTGCAGACCAGGAAATAGGGTGTTTAGAAGCTCACAGAAGCACAGAGCACAAATGCTCATCAAGAAGAAATCGAGGAAACTTCTAGCAGAGGTATGAGTGTTAACAGATTTCTGGGCTTTTAAGAGCTAGTTCTTCTATGCCATGAGTCCTGTAAGCTATGGCAGAAAATATATATATTTTGCTGACAAATTAACAGAGTCAGATTAAATAACCTGACCCTGTCCTTCCAGGATACACTGAATCATAAAAGGGGAGGTAAATTTGACTGTTCATCCAATACTTCAACATGAACTAGGAGGTCAGGCAGATTTTACACTCATGGATTAGCAGTGCTTGCGTATGTACGAAAGGAAAAGCCTGCAAAGAAGCCGGGATCCCGAAGAGTCTCTCTAGCGGGGATTGTTGTCAGATCCTAAGGAAGTATTGACTATAAAGTATTAAACAGTCAAAAGAGTCCAAGCATAAAATGGTTAAATGAGTCTGTGGGGACTTCAGTGCTGCTGGTGATGTGCTTTTATTGATTATTGGTTGCAATAATCAAGCAGAAGCAGAAGGCATTTACCAGTGTCAACCCAGGATTGATGATAGCAGAGAGCAGACAAAGTTGAAAACAAGGAGACTTCCCCCATCCCTTCTCTAGCTTTTCTCTTTGAAGTTCTTGCTTTATCTGCAAAGCACAAAAAGAGAGGGAAAAATAAATCAGCAACATCAGAGTCAGCGGGACTACTTTGGATGATGCTAGTTTCTTAAGTATGATAGACAGCTGTGATTGATACAGTAAAAGCAAAATGGAGCCAAGTAATGTCACTAAACTGCAGGAGGCAGCATCAACCTACTGTTTTACAGAGAGATGAAGTCCCAGAAATAAACAAAGATTAAGGATCAGACAATCTGTCATAATTTCAAAGCAGAGCCTCATACTGCTTCCACAAAGGGAGTCAAAAATGTCCAAGGTTGCAGTGCCCAGACAAGCTTGCAGAACCAAGATCCTCCAGGTGTCACTGAGGATCTTGCTATGGATGCTCTGTTTTGGTCATTGAAATTAAGGTCTGTTGTGCAAAAGCACCCTCTGAAAGATTGTACGATTCTGACTTTTCTGTGACATTGACAATGACAGGGATCTATAAGCTATGTGATCTCCTGGTAATTTTCAAAACTGAAAGTGAAAACGGCCCAAATGAGCATGATTTATCTTTGTATCTTGCCTTGCTTTAAGCAGAGGGTTAGGTTAAGGACTTCAAGAGTCTAGCCTGCTTCTAACTTGCATCAGCTGTGACTCAGCTGATCAAGAAAAATTCTGATTAGAGCACTGGGACGATATTCTGATTTCTGTTTTCTCTCACACCACATCAGAGCTGAAATATTTGACATGGAGAAAATAGGTATGTTGTAGGTCACTGAGGCTTACTGTGAGACTTTGGGGCCAAAGTCTTCTCGGTGGTGGCCAGTGACAAGACAAGGGGTAACGGGTACAAGTTGAAACACAGGAAGTTCCGCATCCATGTGAGGAAGAACTTCCTTCCTGTGAGGGTGACAGAGCCCTGGAATAGGCTGCCCTGAGAGGCTGTGGAGTCTCCTTCTCTGGAGATCTTCCAAACCCGCCTGGATGTGACCCCGTGCCCCGTGCTCTGGGTGTCCCTGCTGGAGCAGGGGGCTTGGACTAGATGATCTCTAGAGGTCCCTTCCAACCTCAGCCGTTCTAAGATTCTGTGATTGTGTGTTGTACCCTCATCTTTGTTGGAAAATGGATGCTCTCAGGGCATGGGGCAGTAAGGTCCGGGTTCACAAGTGACTGCAAGGCTAAACTGGAAGACTAAATTGTATTTATTTACTTATGCTAAAGCAGGATTGCCAGAGAAGCTTAGATCATGTGGAATCATCTCTTTTAATTCTTTTAAATTACAGTGTTTTCTACTTTATGAACCAGACATAGGTAACTTCTAAAATGAAAGTATTTGGGAGAAGGCAAAAACTGTATGTGCTGTAAAGAATGACTGCAACTCTAAAGATGAAAACATGAGATTAGAACAATTTGGTTCTCTGGAGCCATTATATATCAATCATTTGTTCTTCTAACTCTAACCACTGGTTAGTTGCCACTTCATTTTGGTTGAGACAGCCCAGAATTCTGCAGGATCTGAGATGATCCTCAAGCAGTTCGTTAGTCACAAGAGTGGGAGGCAGTGACTTTAATTGTCCTTTGGAAAATATTGAAAATACTCTATAACTTCCTGCAACTCCAGTAGAAAGATGTCTTTTATGTTTACCTGCCAACATTTCTGGAATAAAAGTGAAACATCCTGGAGCTCAAGCTGTTTTTGCTAGAATCAAACTGTTCATCAGACCTGAGGACTGACATGGGGACTTCGAGTCTGAATGGAAAGGATATGCATATTTTAGTTTCAGATTTATATCACAAGACTTAAAAATAGATTTCTTTCTCCCTTCCGTCCGTCCTTCCTTCCTTCCTTCCTTCCTTCCTTCCTTCCTTCCTTCCTTCCTTCCTTCCTTCCTTCCTTCCTTCCTTCCTTTCTCCTCCTGGGTCTCCTCTAGGTAGTTCTCCTCTCCCTCCTCTCCCCTCCTCCCCACTTGAAAAAGACCAAAAAACTCTTTTGAACTCCAGAAATCATCATTGTAGCCTGAACATGTGCGCAGTTCAAGAAAGCTGCAGTTAGTTCTCAAAAGTCAGCAGAAAAGCAAGGAGCAGTAGAGGCTTGTCAGTACTGATCTGAAGAACTTTGAAGGTCAGCTTTGTCAGAGCCTGTGTGCATGGAGCTAAACTGGAGATTAGAATCTTCAGATGAGCTCTGATACCCAGGATCATTAAATAAAATTCTGAGACACAGGGACATTCTCTGCTAATGTATTTTATAGTTAGCTGCTCCTGCTGAGTGCTGATTTGGCCTCTGTCTGACCTTGAGAAACAGTTGAGCTGAGGTATGGAGGAGAGAAGTGCAAAGAACAAGAGTTCTGGAATCCTGTCAAACTCCCCTTGTGGCCCATGCATGCAGCTTAATGCCTTCTTGAACTCTCACATGTGCAGTGCAACATTCTATATACAAATGCAACGGACTCTTTACTGTGATAAATTTAGGTGCTTCAGAACCCATCCTCTGGGTTAATATACTCTTCTGCTCGCGTACAGAGCAGAGGTAGGACAGATCAGAAGTGTCTCATGAGCAGGCTGTGTCCACAGAAGGATTGATCCTCAGGTCTGTGTCATCAAATCCTTCTTTGGTGTCACAGGAGGCTCTCTAGGACCTTGCTGCTCTGTTCTTACATGTGAGAGAAAAGGAAGGAGAAAAGAGGAGGTAAGGTGAAGAGTAGCAAATAGCAAGGTCCGTCACTACATGCATTCTCCTTTTACACCTATGTTAGGGTCTTGATTTCCTCTTATCCTTGACTTTCTTTCTTTCTAGTCTCCAGGCTTGTTCTTTTATCATTTGGTGTATTACGATATACCCTGTCTGCTTGTAAAAGGGCACCCAGAAGACTTACTTCTGTTGAGAATGTCAGAATAAGAGTATGGACTGCACATGTCCCCGTCATGACTGTTTGATGCTCAAAGACTCAAACTTGAAGTTCTTGATTCCAATAGCTGAACAGACATATCCCACCCATCTGTGACAAAGCTTTTCTGTGGAAGGAAACTGCCACTATTTTGGCATTCCGAGAGGATCCAATGGGCTTGCATTGGTAAGGCTGGGGACATAAACACCCTTGTTATTTCTGAGGTTGTTTTGAATTATTTTGAGTTCACTTCTGAGATTTTGCAGCTCCACTGTTATATACACCAGCTGTCAACACTGAAGTGAGTCTATCTCAGAGCAAACTCTGCAAACCAATGGTCCCCAGAAAGGCATACACTCAGATACTTCTAAACTCTTTTAAGATTTATCTGAACATCTGTTTTTCATGGACAGCTCATCTGGGAGTTTCTCCATGCCTGGACATATTCAGAGTCAGATGGAATTCAGGGAATTTTAGTCAACTTTCAAAGATGTTGCACTTGAAATTCTCTCTATTCCTTAACCTGGAAGAAGTTGTAGGTGAAATATCCCCCATAGCTAGCTCTTTTTGGTGGGGTTATTAGAAATAACAGCATTCAATTCTTATTTTTCATGCTAGTGACTAAAAGAGCTGCCCTTGGCTATCATCAACATCAGCTGCTGAAAATGAAGGTGATTTTCCTTTCTTTCTTTCTTGAAAACCTTATTAGTGATGGAAGCATACTAGTGTGTGTGCATTAAAAAACTGTCCTTGTTGAAAGGACTATCTAAATATTGATAACACTGTAGAAACAGTCAAGTAAAACAGTTCTGCAGATTTTTTTATCTTGGAAAATAAGTACTCCTGCCAGCTCAACATTTCTAGCTTGATTAATGTTCACTCTTGTTTAAAAAATGGCATGTGTGCGTTTTAAGCATCCTTGAGCAAAAATTTACAATGAACCGCTGTTATCATAGAATAATAGAATGCTTAAGGTTGGAAGGGACCTCTAGAGGTCATCTAGTCCAACTCCCCTGCACACGCAGGGTCACCTAGAGCACGTGGCGCAGGACCGCGTTCAAGCGGGTTTTGAAGATCTCCAGAGAAGGAGACTCCACAACCTCTCTGGGCAGCCTATTCCAGTGCTCTGTCACCCTCGCTGTTAAAATTTTTACCTTAAGTTCCTGGCAATTAATTTGGATTAATTACGTGGGTGTGTGAATAAAGTGCAGCAAGCTAGTGTAGGAAGAGGTACTTCATTCAGATGCCAGGGAGGGCATAAAAAATTAACAAATGGCCAAAGGCTTGTGCCTGTTTCCTTTAAAGAAAGCTGAGCTTGCAGTGTTCTGCGCAAAAAGGAAGGTGTTCAATAAGGTTTTTTGTTGCCTTTTTTTTTCTTTTTTTTTTTCTTTAAGGGCAGAAGTGAGCAATGTAGCAATCATGGTGCATACAGCTGGTGAAATCTTTCCACCACATCAGGATGTGAGCTTTTATAGGACCATGAATTTTAATTTGCTGCTCAGTGAACTCCCTGCAACAGTAAGATTGTGTTTTCCCTATAGGTTGTTGGAATACTGTCAGAAGTCCAGGAAAACAAAAAAATTAATGGTACTTCAGCAGTTAAATGTCAAAAGGGAAATGGGGTGACCTAACTTCAGCTACACATGAAGAAAAACTAAAACCTGTGCCCCAAGCTCAATACCAAGTAGATGTTGTGTCCAGAGCAACCGCACCCTTGGCTGTCTCGATAGCTGCGTGACTCAGGAACAGGAGATGGCAAGTAGCCACAGGGACCACAAGGAGACACACATTATTCTGGTGGGATAGTGACATCAGGGTCACTGAAAGGCTTTGGGAGATGGCTCCTATGTTGCTTTTCCAGTGTGTGTGAACTAGGGGGAATATCCTTCCCATGCAATATGCCCAGTTGCTTTTCAACCAGTCTTTCCAAAGTGCAGTTAAGCCAGGTAGAAATTTGAGCAGCTTTGCTAGCATGGAAGAGCTGCTCCAAGCACAGCACTTGGAGAGATGCATGGGGGAGTTCATATCAGGGGGCTTGTTTCTGTGTCTATATCCACATATTTGCCTTGTTCTTGCACAAGGCAAGACTTTGCACAGACTGCAAGAAATGGGGAGATGACATTTAGAATGACCTTAACAGATAGATAGTTTATAGTAATAAATGTTGAAGTGTATTGCATGAATTTTTGATCATAATATGCACCACAGTATTAAAAGCTTTGGTACCAATAAACTGATTTTTAGCAAATCAGATTAATATTCAGAGTAGGCTTTGCTGACAGCTGCATACAAGTCTTACCTGCACTTTAAATAAAATGTCTGCCAAGCTGCTTTGAGGGCTTGTTCATATTTTTAATCTGCACCTTCTTATGTTTTTAATATGCACTTTGTTCATGCTTTTAATATGCACAAGAAAAAATCAAATTTGCATGATGGAGGGAAAAAAAAGAAAACCACTGATGCAGTGAGATCAGCACACAGCTTGATGGAGCTTGTCAGCTCAGTGAAATGATCCATAAAAATGTTTATTTAGTAAAAGAGAGCTGGGGCATAATGGTGGCAGTCTCTTCATTGCACAGCCAGAGCAAAAAGGAAGGTTGTGAATTATTTTGAACTTGGTAAGAACAAGTAAATTTTGAGATGTGCCAGGGATTGGCAGAGCCCACATGACGTCCTAGAGGACGCTCAAGGCTTTGTGTATTTTGGCAGCAGCAGAAGAGGACAAACAGCAGAAGAACAGTGCAAGGCATATGTGCTGGAGGAACAAGAGCATCTTCCTCCCAGTAGAGCTCCTAGTAGAGTTGCCTTGCACCCTGGTGCAGAACCAGTGATTGGGGGGCCCTGTCCAGGGGCAGCGTTCCCAGCGCAAGAGACACTGTAGGGATCCAAAGGGGTAGGAGAAGTTCAACCATGGCACCTAGGAAAACACTCTTAGGCTGGGAAAATGATGTGGTCAAAAAGCAAAAATGGTGGCAGGAGACAATGAAAGTACAGTGACCCAAATGGAGCAGAGGTAGCAACAGATAGCACTTCAGGCTGCAGATCCACTGGGACTACACATTTGCTTTCCACCAGTTCTGTGTCTACAGTGGGTACCTGGTCTGCTGTGCACCCAAGTCAGTGAATGTCTTGTGCTGACTGCACCTTTTGCTTCACCACAGCAAGGCTTTGGCTTGCCTGGATTCCCACGCTGCATCACTTCTTTTAAAGATTGTCCCAGTATGTCACAAAAATCCTTGCCTTCTGATGCCTGTTGCTCCAGCTTCCTTAAAGGTCCTCTCTGAGACAATATCAGTGGAATCTCTAGACAGGTCACCACATAGACAGGTTTAAACATTTTCAGGGACACAGAATAGCCTGGACTGGAAGGGATGTCTGAAAATCATCTGGTCCAACCCTCTTGTTCAAACAGGGTCAGCTAGAGCAAGTTGCCCAGGACCATGCCCTGCTGTGCTTTGATTATCTTCAAGGATGGACATTCAAAAAAAGTCTCATAGCAACCAACTCCCTGGTTTAACTACTCTCAACCTAAAAAAATGTATATATATATATATTCTTATGTTCAGGTGGAATTTCTTGTGATTTACGTTATGCCCATTGCCCCACTGATACTTTGATGTTTGAATAGATACTGCATTTTCATAGTCCTGTGGAAAGGGGAAGGATAGGCGTAGTTGTGAAATTTTGCTTGACAGTTTAAGACTCCTTCATGGCCTTCTGTGGAAATAGGAAGAACATGCAGTCAGGAACAGTTTGTGGTGGCATGGGCAATGTGATTAAGCTGCACCTATTACATAAATAGCCTGTGTACACCCTATGCAACATTTGTGGCACTGTGCATGAGAGGACCAGCCTTGTGCACAATTTAATATCCTTTTATGTCTGATAATGCCATTTTTGGTGCCTTGGACAGCAGGAAGCCACTATGTGTGGCAACAGGGACTGTTTTTGAACTATTGCTGTACTCTGGGCTGTACAATTAAGTTAACTCCAAGTCTAGTCTAAGACAACAGTATTTCATGTAGTCCAAGTCCTCTTTGGCTAGTGTCAAATAAACATCTACTGGGGAGAGGAATATGGGAGGATACCTGTGCAATCACATAGTGATATGTAATAAAATTATGTTGGTATTGTGACGATAATCACAGACACAGTCACATGGACAGTGTTATGTTGACTTGGCGTTTTCTTGGCATGGGGTGAGCAATACTGGGTTGAAAATTTCTTTCTTCCTCCACTTGTTTCATGGTGGAAGTCTGTGGGCAGCTGAGTTTATTGAAGTTCCAAGTAAGCGGTGCCTGGGCCACCCTGTTGGCTTGCATGGCCTCCCTGCCACATCAAATGGGCAAGATCCAGCCTGGAGCACAGCCAGATGGTTAGAAGTAAAGAACTTAGGAAGGATATTTCTGGTAGGGAAAAAAAAGGACTGGATCAAATCACTGAGTGAAATAAGTCCTATAAATATGTTATTTTAGGTGTTGACCCTATCCCATGAACAAGTCTGTTTTTTTTTTTTTTTTTTTGGATTGAAAAGCTTAGGCTTTGCCATTGAAGGCAAACTCTTAGCCTGTGTAACTTGATAAGTATTTTCTTACCTTGACTGCAGAACCTCAGAGGTTGGGAAGGAAGGTTCCTGCCTTTGCAGAGCCCAATGGACCCTGCTGAGTGCAGGGTCCATGTACCAGCCGCTACATGGCAACTGCTTTTGCATCCACGTCTCAGCCACGCAGAGGTCCAGTGCTCAATGCAACTGCACAATCTAGAGTCAGCATCAAACACAAGTTCCTTTTGCTCTGTACCATCTGCTCACACCATAGGCCAGATATTAGTACAATCTGGTCACTGGGAAAATAAAGGATAAAAGTATTGGGTTTACATGCTTCTTCCATTCTCCCTCCAAGAAAGAGTCCACTAGCTGCAAGTGCCTCTTTGAAAAGGATATTATGAGATAAACAGCTCCACAAAATTTGCAATTCAGATGAAGCAGTACTTGTGTCATTGCTTAGCAAAGTGTGGCTGGTGGGGTGCCCTCTAATTCTGTCAGTGAGCAGATGGGCAGATGAGGGATTATTGCCTGCCGTAGTTTCTATACACAGTGCAGATGAAACCCTCATAGCCAAAGCTTGACAACTGCTAATGGAAAAACACTGATGAAACAGGGAGTAGCCTGTTGAAACAGCAGGTCTATGTTATAAGCAAAGATTTTTTTTTTCTTGAAATAAAACTTTTCAAACTTTTGGACTTCTTGGTGCTAAGGAATATGTGTAAATATTTATGCAAGGAAGAATGAAGTTGGGATGCATATGCAACTAGTATTTTATTTTTCCGAGTAAAAAAATCTGTATTTAGGGGTGAGAGAGAGAAGACTGTGAAGTTAGCACAAATTAGTTGTGCTGCCTGTGGGTGTGCATATCATCATCTTTCTGAGGCAGAATAACTAGCAGGCATCTAGGAAATGGAACTTCCAAAGCTTTGGTCAGGCTCATGTACAATTCCTGGCCAAAGGCATTGGTAATAAATCACTTATGTAATGGTTTATCCTCAAAAAAAAAAAAAAAAAGAAAAGAAAAGAAAGTGATGAAATGGTTAGAAGGAACTCCTTGTCATGCTGCAATGCCTCATTATCTTAATTTCTAACTAAAACTAGAAAAACCTTTATTTTTTGTTATTTTCCAAGTTCCTGAAGTGCAAGGTTAGTCCTGTACTGAACAGCAAAAAGTTGAATCATACCTTGAGATCCAGTTGATCTACTTATTTCAAAGTTCCTGGGCTTTTTCCTAGTGATCATTCTGCTATAGCAGAACAAAACAATGTTTTGTTCCTCCCAAACAGCAAAAGACAAGATGTGAAGTTGTAAGATTACTCTGGCTGGCTTTCGGGATATTGAGCCCAAAACACCTCCTCTAGACAAAACGACAAATATCTGAAATCTGAACTCCAGTGCCTAAAGGACACAGTAACCAAATAGCTGCAACTGGAAAGCAGCTTGGAAGATTATCTGTTCAAACAGGGTCTGCTAGAGGAAGTCACTCAGAGCCATGACCACCTGGGCTCTGAATATCTCCAAGGATGGATACTCCACAATATCTCTGAGCAACCCGTTTCTGTGTTCAACTATCCTTACAGTGAAGAAATATTTCCTCATGTTCAGAGAGCGTATTTCATGTTGGAGTTTGTACCCAGTGTCTCTTGCTCTGCCTCTGGGCATGCTGAAGTGCTACTGATTCTATAGAGAAAATCTTCTCCTTACTCTTCTCTTTTCTCTCCACATGCAACTTCAGGTGGCTTTAGCTCCCTTAGTGCCAACCATATCTTCTTGCTTCCACCTCCTGCTCCCTTCCTTTTTATGTCTCTCCTTGCTCATCACTGCAGGTCTCCCGCTGCCTTTGCTTGATTTCCTGCTCTTGTGAGCCAACAAGGGGGAGCCTGCTTTATCCAAACGAGGTTTGACTTGGAACTGTAGGCTGCAAGCTGTTGAACTCATAGATCAACACTGTGATGTGCTCCTCCTGTAAAAGAGAGGTGTGGCTCTATGTTCTCCTTCACTTATATGCGAGAATTAAATAGGTCTCTAGCTGGTTTCTCTGCTTATATATCTACCCTCCCTGCTTGCACGAAAGAAGGAAGAGAAAGCTAGAAGGTTATTCTACTGTGGTGAAAAAAAAGTTGAGGTCCATCTAAGCTACATAAAAGCAGGCTGCCAATAAATTCTCCCCATGCTGCATCTTTAGTATAAGTTTACAGTTGCTTCCTCTGGGCGGAGAGTCACTGAGGGGTTAAAAGTACAAAACCGTCCCTTAGGATTGTGCATATGGGAGGTAGATGGGGAAGTTCACCTTATATCAAAAAATTCTTTTTTGATAAACCTCATTTTATCTATTAAAGCATCTTGGTGATAGTACATATTCATTGTGTTTTTTTTTTTTAAAACCTCCAAATATTGCCTAAAAATTTCTCCACGCATTATGACATAAAAACACAAAAACCATACACACATGCAGAGTTTTCACTGCAGGTGAACAGAAGACGGCAAAGAAAGATTTTGCAGGTTATGACCTCAGAGTGTTTTATTAGTGGATATTGATAAACCTTTTTCACTGCTGGAATAAGAACTTCCTAATCTGGTCAGCAAGTGTCTTTTGACCTCATCTAAAAAAATGCTCACTTGCTGTAGCTAGAACATAGTCTGACTAAATCTTTCTTCCCTCTCTCCCTTGGATAGGGCCAATGGTGAGGTTTCAGCTTTTTCTAAAAGCAAATAAGCAGTCCCTCAGTCTTGCAGACTACTGCATTGGGGCAAATGAGTCCAAGTCCCATTACAGTTGAGGCTGCAGATAGACTGAGACTAGCAATCCCACGTAATACTCCTGGCGTGAACCCGTGAAGCATGTTGGAACTAAATCGGTCCTTTTGATGTTCTTCCTGTACCTGCAGTTCTTCTACATTCTCAGTGGAGACCCTGAATTGAGCTTGAGCTTGTTGCTCCATAGCAAGTGATGCATGTGCTGGTCAGTTCTGGGCTGCATCGCACCGCATGGCTTTACTGCACCAGTGACAGCATAGTTAAAAGCAGCCCTTGTTGAAGTTTACTGGCTTGGAGTCTCTCCATGTCACAGGTCTCTCCATACCATCAGGTTTTCTTATTTAGTACTGAAAGCTTTATATTTTGGCCTTGAGTTGGCAAGGGCTGCAAAATTTGTGGATGTGGGGAGCAGTAAGGTGGTACAATGACAGCACCTGCTCCACGAATAAGGGTTTTCTATGAGTTGCTAATTCTATTTTCTGCCACAGAAAATAAATACATAATTAAAAGGAAGTCATTTTCTCTTTGGGATTTGAGGATGGGGAAGGAGGGCAGCACAGTAAGCATGGCAAGCTAGTAGGACTTGCCCAGTTCTCTCAAGCGGGCTCCCAGCAGCCAGGGTCCAGCAGCACAGGCCTTAGGAAACTGCCTCGCAGGAGGCCTCATCTGCAAATACAGCCACGCACCTGGGCATGTATCGAGAGCTCTGCTGCCTTCTCTACTCTCACCTACTACAAACACTACCGTGCTCATATGCATAGGGAAGGAAGGCACTGTGGCAATATTTGGGGGCAATATTTGGGGAGAAATGGTCAGAACCACGACCACAGTGCTACAGAAACTTCCTTTCAAAGTCTGCTTTTGGCAAAGTCCCATATTATTTTATTCTCTGTTATCTTGTCTTACTCCATTTCTAAGACTGCATCAAGCTATTTCTGCCCCAAATTTGGCAATAACAACTTATCAATTTGTATTTGCATTCAGCATAGACCCTACATGATAGACTAAGGGGGAAAAAAAAAGATGGAGTGAGAGAATTTAATAATCATCTTCATGCTTTAAGTAGGAGACCTCAGTGCAGTGTTTCTGTGACAGGGTTATGCTACTTGAAAAAGCCATGGAGTATTGCACAATTTTAATATGAACTCATCAGTTCAGTAATAGTTCAAATGCAGAGCTCTGAAAATGAGTATCCAAAGAAAAACAAAACAAAACAAAGCAAACTTTGTGTGCACAGAGCACCTATTTATTGCAAGAAAAAATATTTTTAGCGTGATTTTGGAATGTCAGATTATGAAGTGATCATTTTCATTTTATGCACCAGTGAATATGGTACTCGTTTCTCAATAAATGTAAGTGATGCTTCTCACACATCTACGTTTACAATGGTCGCAGAAGAACAAGATGAGATCTCACCTGGTTCTGCTAGATTTGTTGCAAGGAATATTTTATGTGTCTGAGCTGTCCTGCCCACCATTTACAGTATTTGTTTTAGAGACCAAAACAGGGGCCATGAGGTGAATGCAGGGTGAAACTCTGAATGGCTTCAATAAAAAGTTCTTCCTATGTAAATTCACCTGAATTTAAGGGGCAAGAGCTACTGTCTTACCTACCCATTATCTGCTTTTTCATACTAGCTGGCCATTTATCAAAAATGGATTATTCTAGAACTGCATTGTTGGCTCTATCATTTTTGTGACATTTCTGTAAGTTGACGTACATGTTGAGCAACAAGCTATTAAAAACCTTGCCTTTTTTTTCAGTTTTCATCCTTAAGTAAGCATGTGATATCTCAAAATCAGGAAACACTTAAAAATATTGTATAGAAAAGTTCCTTCAAAAAGCTTTTCTTCTGGCTCAGAACTGTTCCATGCCCTTTGGTTCTCTTTTGACTCTCCTACAGGAGAAGAAAGTATAAAAATGACATCAATTATTTTTCTTGTCCAATTATCTCCTGATCCCTTGAGCTTTTCTGAGTAATTCCATAGACTGAGGTAACTCCATACTTACGTGCAAAACCTGCATGGATCAATAGCAGACATGGCCTATATATTAAAAGCAGGCGAGGGGGGGTAGTGGAACAGCTACTTATGGAAGACTGAAAATAGGACAGCACAGCTTGTACAATCAAGGCTGTAAAGCGACTTGAAAGAGGTCTTTGCTGTCTTAGTGTATAGCAGTACCTTTTTTTTTTTCTTCTGAAGTAAATTACTGTAAAATTCTGCAAGAAAGTTTACCTTCTTCTATTAAGATAATTTGTGCTGAGATCTGATTTTCCTAGCAGTGCTATGCAGACTCTGGTATAGGTCAGTGTATGTCTGAGTTGTGGACAGACCTTCAAGTGGAGACATGGGTCTTTCTTATCAAAGCTACACCATACCTTGTGCTTCTACAAGGGTAGAATATAGAATGAAGAGGCCTATGTCTGTTGGATGTTATTGCTTTGGATCTGAGTGCAGTAGAAATGTTGAGGGGAAGGCAGCCATGTTCAACCAAGCAACAGAGATGCTATGATGTCCTTTGATTGGAGAGTACAAGATCGGAAGGTGTTTCTTGATTTGTGCATATTTGAGGAAAGTGGATCTGCCTTCGGATATTCTTAGCCCTGAGAGATGGTGTTCTGGAAGTCAGAGCAGAATTTCTGCTCACAGTTCAACACAGAAAAATGGGAAAGTTTTCTGTCAAGGTGTACAAAGTTCTGAACTGTAGACTGTGGGATGTGGTCCTTGAAAAGCACTTGAAGATAGTAATGCAAAGTCATCTCAGCAGAAGGGAAGACACTCATGTGGAGTCAAGAGTTGTCACTACAGTGCATCAGAGCCTGGTGCATCTGAAAAGAAACCCTAGCCAGGCCAAAAGCAAGAATCGTGCTCTCCTAGTAAGGAAGAGGCATCGATACATGCTTATGATGGCAAATTTTTCAGGTGCCTCTTCTCTGGACAGAGAGTTCAAAAGACTTGCATATTGAACATTTCATGCTGAATGAGCTTCTTGCCAGAACGGTGAAAGATTTTAAGGCTTCTAGGTGAGAAACAAACATCACAGGACAACCCCACAATGACAGTGTCAAAAATAGCTTTAACTGGGTAGGGGATTTGGAGGACAAAAAATACTTCAGCTATTTTTTCCTTTATATTAGAGGTTAAGAGAATTATTTCTCTCATTTTTTTCTTATATTCTCTCAAACCTGTGGTGTTCTGAAATACACTCTTAGACTTGAGTTTAAAAAGTGTTTCTGATCTTTGCTTTTCACAACTGAGTTTTGACAGCTTAAGTTTCTTTGGTGCTTTGAAGTCAGCTGAGCCCAATACTCCAGCACTGCTTCATCTCCCCTTTTTAGGCTTTTCTTGGTTTCTACAGCTTTCTGAAAATAGCCCATTATTGTCCTGCTTGGATTCCTTAGAAAGGCCAGGCAACCATCCTGCTAATTTCAATAAAAGCAAGAGAAGCCAAGCTTAAGGTGCCTGTGTTCAGAAAGCACTGGACAGAATTTGCTAATTCTTTCATGCACTGATTCTGTCTACAATTCCTAGTAGCAATAAATTATGAAGACAGATGGCCAGATAAAAAAGTATATCCATCTCATTTCCACTTCAGTAGATCTGGTGGACAGAGACATTTGGTGTTGCATTGTAAGCTTGTTTCTGGAAATCTTTGGGCCTGTAGCTCCAAGGTTGGAGGGTAATTGAGGGAATGGTGAGAAGAGCATGCATGCTGTGTAATTTTTGCCTGATTCAAATGAGTTGTCAGCAAGGGGCAGCAGGAGGTAAGAATCAAGAACAGTTGAGGTTGGTAGAGACCTTTGGAGATCATTTGGTACTACCCTGCTCAAGCAGGGTCACCTACAGCAGGCTGCATAGGACCATATCCAGCAGGCCTTTGTACATGTCCAAGGATGGAGGCTCCAAAGCCTCTCTGAGCAATCTGTCCCAGTACTCAGTCACCCTCACAGTAAAGAAGTTTTTTGTCATGTTCAGTAGGAACTTCTTACATTTCAAATTTTGTGTCTGTTGCCTCTCATTCTATCACCAAGCAGCACTTAAAATAGGCTGGCCCTGTCCTCTTTATGACTCCCTTCAGGTATTTATACCCTTTCCTAAGATTCCCCTCAGTCTTCACTAGGCTACCAGCCTTCACTGAACTCAATCAAGCAGATCCCTGTCTCTCTTGTACTGGGGAGCCCAGAACTAGACAGAGTACTCTAGATGAGGCCTCCCTAGGGCTGAGTAGAGGGGGAGGATTGCCTGCTGTCAGCACTCCTCCTAATGCACTCCAGGACACCATTAGCTTTCTTGGCTATGAGAGCACATTGCTAGTTCAGTCAACTTCTGTCCACCAGAACTCCTAAGGCCCTTCTCTGCAGAGTTGCTCTCCAGAAAGTCGCCCCCAGCCTCTCCTTGTGCATGGGCTTATTCCTCTCTAAGGACAGGACCTGGCACTTGTCTTCATGAAGTTCCTCTCTGCACAGCAATCCAGCCTGTCAAGGTCCATGTCAAGATCTGTGGTGGCAGCACAGCCCTCTGTGCCTCAGTCACTCTTCCCAGTTTTGTAGCATCAGCAGATTTTCTGAGAATGTACTCTGTCCCTTCATGCAGGTTAATCATCACTAAGTTGACTAGGACCCAATATAAACCCCTGGGGTACACTGATAGTTACTAGCCTCCAACTAGACTTTCCACCACAGATCGCTGGGAGCATCTGGCAGCCTGACATGGTAGCGTGGAGATGGCTCTTCCAAGCCACAGTGATAGGCAGGCTAAAGGATGAGCAGCTGGGAAGGGTGACCCATCGCAGCTTATGGAGGAATGCAGGCAGGACTGCCTTGTTAAGTGAATCCAGAGGAGGCAGCAGCCCAGTGCTTTGCAGCGAGTGTCATGGAGACTCATGATAGAGATGTCTCCCAGAGAGTGCACATGCAAGGCTTCCTCATGGAATCATTATGAATGGGAAAGACCTTCAACGTCATCAAGTCCAACTGTAAGCTGTGAAAAGCCCCACACTACTCTACCTCTACTGCACTGAAAATGTGCTTGCAGTCAGAGCGCCCTGATCTGCAGCACCACACAAAGCAATGCCGACCACACCACTTCTAATCTGCAGTGGTATACATGTGTCAGTACTTTGCTAATTCTGGAACCAGAGTGAGCAGTGCTGTGCGAGGACAGGGGAAGGTGCCCTTTGTCAAAGACACTGTTCAGATATGACCTCAGTAATGTCAAAGAAGTCTGCTGATGATCTGTTGCACTCACAAGATGAGTGGATATTACAAGGAGACACATTCCTGGTATTATTCTTTTTTCCTCCTCCCCCTTTTAATGAAGAGAAAGTGATGGCTTTTGGAAAGCTTCTGATAGTCCTGGAGGAACACTTTGCCTTTTTTTGTTTTTTTTTTTTTTTTTTTTTTTTCCCTGCTGGGTAGATTTGTCTGGCTGGGGTTTTATTTATGTCCCATCAGTGCTGCATCCTAGATAAAACTCCTACATACAACTGAAATAGCTCAGGATGTGGAGAGAAGAGGGGGTTAGCCTGGCTAGCAGATAGGATGTTTGTATGTGCAAATGCCTACTTTGTGTCCTGTGCCTGCCCGTGGGCGAGTGGAAAAACTGCTGAGAGCAAATCAAGCTCAGAAAGAGAGGTGCATTTCTCCTTGGGCCTGATGTGTGTCCAGTCACTTCCCACCTCAGGAAGTCCCACAGCTTCTCTTGGAAACTCCAACTCTTGCACTCATAGTTTTTTCTTAGCTCTGTGAAAAAATGGCAAACCACTGAGAGAAAGCTTTTATGCTGATATGCCTCTTAGCAGGACTTCACTGCATGCGCTAAGCTGTCATAAGGCCACGTAATTAGAGCAGCAGGCTCTTCCCAAAAAGATTATCCCCACAGATGTTACCATAGGTGCTAGGAAGTGTTGCAGCACCAATATATAGTTATACTAATGTGTACCCACATTTCTTGAAGCTGAGCAAGAAAACCATGGTCTGCAGTGGCCCTGAGATGTTGGAATTCACGATTCTGCAAGGAAGAATGTGGTCAAGAAATAGGATTGCAACCCTGGACTTTAAATGAGCTAACTTTGACCTCTTTGAGGACCTACCTGGAGGAATCCTCTGGGTGAGGTTCCTAGAAGGAAAGGGGGCCCAGGAGATTTGGCTAATATTCAAACAGCACTTTCTCCAAGCTCAGGATAGGTGCATTCCTACGAGAAAGAAGTCAGTCAAGGTGGGCAGGAGACCTGCATGGATAGGAAAGGAGGTCTTAGGTAAACTTAATGAGAAAAAGAGCATGTACGTAATGTGGAAGAAGGACCAGGCCACATGGGAAGAATATAGGAACATTGTCAAGGAACTCAGAGATGCAACAAGGAAGGCCAAGGCCCATTTGGAATTAGAGTTAGCAAGAGATGTCAGGGACAACAGGAAGGGCTTCTACAAATACATCAGCAGCAAGAGGAGGACTAGGGAAAATGTGGGCCCGCTGCTGAATGGGGAGGGTGCCTTAGTGACAGAGGATGCAGAGAAGGTAGAGTTACTAAATGCATTCTTTGTGCCTGTCTTTACTGCTAAGACTAGTCCCCATGAACTACAGAGGCTGGGCACAAGAGAGAAAAAAGACAGAGAGGAGGATTTTCTGCTGGCCCAGGAGGATTATGTTAGGGATTATTTAGGCAAACTGGACACGCATAAATCTATGTGCCCAGTGGGATGCACCCAAGAGTACTGAGGGAACTGGCAGGGGTTATTGCTTAGTCACTCTCCATCATCTTCGAGAGGTCATGGAGAGTGGGGGAGGTACCGGCGGACTGGAAGAAAACAACATCACTTCAGTCTTCAAAAAGGGCAAGAGGGAGGACCCAGGAAACTGCAGGGTGCTCAGTCTTACCTCCATCCCTGGAAAGGTGATGGAGCAGCTCATCCTAGAGACTGTCTCTGGATATGTGAAGGAAAAGAAGGTGATCAGAGGCAGTCAGCATGGATTCCCCAAAAGGAGGTCATGTTTGACCAGCCTAATAGCCTTCTACAATGGGATGACGGGTTGGTGGAGAATCATGGATGTTACCTACCTTGACTTCAGCAAGGCTTTCAATACCATCTCTCATAACATCCTAATGGGGAAGCTCTGCAAGTATGGGTTAGAGGAGTGGACAGTGAGGTGGTTTGAAAACTGGCTGGATGGCAGAGCTCAGAGGGCCATTACAAATGGGGCAAAGTCTAATTGGAGGCCTGTGGCCAGTGGTGTCCCCCAGTGCTGGGCCCAGTGCTGTTCAACTTGTTCATCAATGACTTGGATGAGGGCACAGAGGGTACCCTCAGCAAGTTTGCAGATGACACTAAACTGCGTGGAGTGGCCAACACTCCAGAGGACTGTGCTGCCCTTCACAGGGACCTAGACAGGATGGAGAGTTGGGCAGAGAAGAATTTGTTAGCTCTTGCTAACAAATAGAGAGGGACTTGTCTTGTGCTAACAAATAGAAAAGGACTTGTAGGAGATGTGAAGCTGCAGTGACCATGAGTTGGTGGAGTTCAGGATCCAACGAGGAGGACGCTGGGCTGTAAGTAGCCTTTCAACAATAGACTTCAGGAGGGCCAACTTCAGCCTCTTCAGAGACCTCCTCAAAACAATCCCATTGGCTAGAGCTCTAGAAGGAAGGACAGGCCAAGAGAGCTGGTTAGTTTTCAAGAGGCACTTCCTCCACGCCCAGCAACAGTGCATCCCTGTATGTAAGAAGTCAGGCAGAGGGCGCAGGAGACCCGCGTGGATGAGCAAGGAGCTTTTGGCAATGCTCAAGCAGAAGGCAGCGATATACAGAATGTGGAAAAAAGGACAGGCTCCCAACTCTGGGAGAAATATAGGAACGTAGTCAGCAAATGCAGAGATGCGACAAGGAAAGCTAAGGCACATCTGGAATGCAATCTGGCAAGGGATGTTAAAAATAACAAGAAAAACTTCTTCAAATCTATTAACAGCAAAAGGAAGATCAGGGAAAACGTGGGTCCACTGGTGAACGGGGTGGGTACCCTGGCTACAAATAACACAGAAAAAACAGAGTTGCTGAATGCCTCCTTTGTTTTGGTGTTTACCAAGGGCGGCCCTTTAGAGTCCCAGGCCCTAGGGACAAGAGAAGGAGCCTGGAGAGAGGAAGATTGGGTCAGAGAGCACCTAAGGAAACTCGATACCCAGAAATCCATGGGCCCTGATGGGATGCACCCCAGAGTTCTGCATGAGCTGGCAGAGGTCATAGCTAAGCCGCTGTCCATCATCTTTGAAAGATCCTGGAGAACAGGGGAGGTGCCTGAGGACTGGAAGAAGGCCAATATCACGCCAGTCTTCAAAAAAGGCAAGAAGGAGGACCCAGGCAACTACAGACCAGTCAGCCTCACCTCCGTGCCTGGAAAAGTGATGGAACGGCTCATACTGGCCGTTGTCTCCAGGCACATGGAGGACAAGAAGGTGCTCAAGAGTAGTCAGCATGGATTCTTTTTTTTGTACCCCCTAAAAAAAAAAAAAAAAAAAGACCTGTGTCTGTATTGTATTTATCTGTATCTCTTCAAAAAAAGCAGCTATGGATCTGAGAAAAAAATAGAAATCCTGGTTTAAAAAAAAAAAAAAAAAGGCAAATATTCAGGGCAGAGCCTGAAGAAACCTGTTCCTTCTGTCCTTCTCTGGTACTCCAGACCATGTCTTTCAGGAGAAGCTTTGACTATTATGGCATATTCTGTATCCCAGGATGTCTTCCATCTGCATTTTTTTTCATGGCTCTTGTGTACTGAGCTATTCTCAATTCCATCTTTCTGTGGCTTTCATACCGCATATATTTTCTGAAAATGTTGAATTTGCTCCATATTCTCATCAGATGAGGGGAATGGAAACCAGCCTTCAGCAAGGATCACATTTTATTATGGTAGAATACTTTTGTGTAATGTAACAGAAGTGTTGGGAAAGGGAAGAATATAGAAAGGGAAAGCAACAACAGTTTGTATTTTCTTGGTCATGTCACTGTGGTTTGATAGCTCAGGCCATGCTTACTGTTTATTTACCATTACTCACTTTCTTAACAGCATGCTGTGCTATAATGAGTTTTGACTATAATTTTCCTTTATCATGAGCATGGCTTTGTTAAATAGCTTTTTTAACCATCTCTGAATATGCCTGGTTCCAAAAGCTATAATAAGAATGTTTACTTCTGGGCCCCACAGTACAAGAAGGATGTGGAGCTGCTGCAGAGAGTCCAGTGCAGGGCTACAAGGATGATCAGGGGCCTGGAACGTCTGTGCTATGAGGAGAGGCTGAGGGAGCTGGGCCTGTTCAGCCTGAAGAAGAGAAGGCTGAGAGGGGATCTAATCAGTGTCTATAAATACCTCAAGGGAGGCAGTGAGGAGGATGGTGTTGGCCTCCTTTCAGTGGTGGCCACCAACAGAACTAGAGGAAACGGCCAGTAACTGAAGCATCAAAAGTTCCACAGGAACTTAAAGAAAAAATTCTTAACAGTGAGGGTGACAGAGCGCTGGAACAGGTTGTCAAGAGAGGTTGTGGAGTCTCCTTCTCTGGAGGTCTTCAAAACACACTTGAACGTAGTCCTGTACCACGTGCTCCAGGTGACCCTGCATGTGCAGGGGCATTGGACTAGATGACCTCTAGAGGTCCCTTCCAACCTAAGCATTCTATGATTCTATGATTCTAAGAACCTCATGAGGTTCAACGAGGACAAGTGCAGGGTCCTACACCTGGGCAGGAATAACCCCAGGCAGCAGGACAGACTAGGGGTTGACCTGCTGGAAATCAGCTCCGTGGAGAGGGATTTGGGAGTCCTGGTTGACAACAAGTTACCCATGAGTCATCAATGTGCCCTTGTGGCCAAGAAGGCCAAGGGGATCCTGGCTGCAGCAGGAGGAGCGTTGCCAGCATGGCGAGGGAAGGGATCCTGCCCTCTGCTCAGCTCTGGGGAGGCTGCACATGAAGTATTGGGTGCTGTTCTCTGCTCCCCAGGACAAGAGGGACGTGGAGCTTCTAGAGAGGGTCTAGTGTAGAGCCACAAAGATGATGAAGGGACTGGAGCATCTGTCTTATGAGGAAAGATTGAATGAGCTGGGTGTGTTTAGCCTGGAGAAGAGAAGGCTGAGAGGCATCTATCAATATGTATAAATACCTGAGGGGGGAATATAGGGGGGGTGGGGCCAAACTCTTCTCAGTCCTGAGCAGCGATAGGACAAGGGGTAATGGATATAAATTAAAACACAGGAAGTTCCATCTCCATGTGAGGAAGAACCTCTTTCCTGTGAGGATGACAGAGCCCTGGAACAGGCTGCCCAGAGAGGTTGTGGAGTCTCCTTCTCTCCTTGGAGATCTTCCAAACCCACCTGGATGCGACCCTGTGCCACGTGGTGTAGGTGTCCCTGCTGGAGCAGGGGGTTGGACTAGATGATCTCTAGAGGTCCCATCCAACCTCAAGCATTCTGTGATTCCATAAAAATAGCCTCCAGAAAATTTCTCCAGGTAGAGCAGATTAGTGCTCATTTACAGCTGTTAAGTGCTGTTTAAACATCTCCTTTCTCCTACTTCAAAAAGGCAAATCTTCCTGGGAAGACCATATAAAAATAATATTACTCTTAATCCTGTACCGAGAAATTTGGTAGACTTCAGCTACCAGGGAAATGTATCTGCATAGATTTCAAATCTAATGGGTAAACTCTGGGCACCTTGGAGCACCTATGTCCATATGAAGAACAGCATCTAATGTCCTCGCAGGACTGCAGAGTCGGGTCACTTGCCTCCAAGCAGAAGGATGTGGCATGACAGGTTTGTCCTCTTCAACTTGGATGGCTTGGAGCCTGTTGCCAGCTATAACATTATCCATATGTGTATGATAGTGTGACCAAAGGTAGTGCTGTTCCCTCCACTGGCTTCTGCTAGCTTTTCTTTAAAACAACAGGGAGTTTCTCATCAGCAGGATTGTCCAACAGGCTGATGCTGTCTGGGTAGGCTCATCATCCTGGTCAATCAGAAGCAATGGGAACACAGTCATTTTCCAAGGCAACGGAGAATGTCTGGAGTCTGAAAGCAATGTGCATTTTAGCCTGTCAGTGGGAGACCTATTACAGCAGCACAGATTCTCATGCTGCACAGCAGTTTTGATTTAATTGTTCTTTCCCTTTGGCTCTTTCATGGGGAGCAGCTCAGTGAGTGGAAGGGAGTGGAAAAATAAACTGAGACAGAGCACAGCTGCTTGGTGCCATGCAGTTTCCTTTGCCAGCATGAATAATCTCTGTGCAGAAGTGAAATGGGATAGAAAAAGTAACAAACACCAGGCAAATAAGCATGGAGTCAAGAGGACCTACTCTCAGGTTCACTTTGGTGGTAGAGGTTGCAAGCTGAGACCCAGGTGACCAATGCCAGTGGTGCAGGTGTGCCTGCTCCCCCCTTCCCATCAGGAGACACCCAGCCAGAGGGTACTTCCCTTCCTAAAGTAGTAACTTTGGGGTGGTCCGGTGAATTGCACCCCCAGCTTCATGACCATTAGGAACCACAAGAGAAGAGCATGTCTCCAGACAGTAGTCAGCTTTGCACTTTCCAGCCGGCAGCAGAGGCTGGGGCGCTAGTACTGCTCCACATTATGCCGATATCATTTTTACTGCTGTGCCTGAGCCTACTGCCTGCATGCAGCGGGAGCACTGTGCCTGAATATCCTCTTAGTGCCAAGTGCTGAATGCTGATGACTGATTTTGTTTCAGGTTCCTTGCTGTCTCCTCCTGCTGCCTTGCAGTGGGGTTTAGATGGCAGATTTTAGGTAAAAGGAAGACAGCTTTTCCTGGGGAACAGCAGGAGCTTCCTTCTAGCATCTTTTTGCACAGCTGCTGTGCATGGACCTGGAAGGCTCCTGCCTTGGTGCTCTTCATCGCTGGTCACAGACACAAATGTAGACATGGAAAGGAAAAGGCTTATTGAAGATGTCTCTGTAAAAATCTCTGCAAAAGCTACATGGGAATGAAAGCCTAGTTGTTGTCTTTGGAGAGCTCTTGTGGCATGTCTCTATTTCATGATATCTTTTCAGAACAGGCTAGCCAGGGTACATTGCCCTGCTTCCATTGAACTTTGCATGCACATCCTGAGATGTCCACTTGCATGGCCAGGTTGGAGGCGCAGACATTTTCGCTTAAATACGTGTGCATGCTCCAACAAGGCCTTTTGTAATGACACTGGAGAATAAAATATAATTTGAAAGGTTCCAGAAAGCTCTGTTCTTTGAACATTTTTTCTGGTCGAATCAACAGGACCTGCCTAGGTGAGGTCAGTGCTTTTCCAGCCAGTCATCTTGTCTTCTTGCACTGTACAGGGAGATTACTTTCAACACCCATTCCTTTTCTATGTTTGTTTGTTTGTTTTTGCTTTTTGTTTCCTGGAGGGTGAGAGGGCTCCGTCCTGGTTTGTGTGTTGCAAAAGAAATGCAGGCAAATGATAATGAAGGTAAAGCGATGTCCTGCAGGTTGGAGGCCTGCTGAGAAGTGTGCATGTCCAGGACTGACACTTTTGACACTTTGAAATTCAAGTACAGCAGCTTGGATAAGGAGACCTCAGCTGGACTTTGCCTGTTTTCTTCTGTCAAACACTATCTGAGGCTCGGGAGGTGGGTGGTGACCTCTGGGCTCTCTCTGAGGATACCTGTAGTTCCCAGCTTCTCTCTCTCCACATTTACCATCTACATTCACCTTAGTCTTCTGAGCATGCACCATGACGTGGTGCCATAGGGCATGCTAGGAACTTAAGTGCCAAAGAGGATTCTTCATGCTGCCTTGTAGACTTCACAAGAGGTCTGAAAGAAAATGAACAAAACTTGCATCAGGGAGTATAAGCACAGCTAGGAAGTTTGCTTAATTTTTTTTTCTTACACCTGAGGAGATTTTCAACCTGAAGAATAAATAGAGAACAAGTATTTCACTGCTCAAAGGTGCTAAGTTCACTGGATTGAATGTGCATGGTAGAATAAGAGGTAATAAGAAGACTGAGTCTGAAGCATACAGATTAGATATCTCTGACAGGTCATCACCAGTGTTGGACATCTGTCACAATTTCCTTATAAAATGCAGCACCTGCTTCAACAGGGAAATAGCCCCATCAGATCATTCTGAATAACAGGCAAACATTGACCCAGTGGCTTTTTCTAGTTTGTCATCAACTGGAAACTGTGGTCGACCATTAAGAGAAAACAAAGCAGAAGAGAGTGTCTCATACATCCATGTTAGTCTAACTGTGGTCTGACACCAGACCAGACAAATGTCACCTTAGGATGATTTGTCCATATACATTGCAGAGATTTACTCCAAGGCAACTTTATTTTTCTAGCTAGCATAATCTAAAAAGGACTTCAGATCAGTGCAAAGGAATAAATCATATACTAAGTGAAGACTTCACTTAGCTATATGAATTGAGAGTTGTCACCCAGAACTGAATTGATAGCTGTGAGGCAGAAAGGAGAAATGGAAGTGGGATTATAGTGTCCATTTCTTGAACAAATGCACAAACACCATTGAGATTAGATATGGTTTATGTGCCTAGAGCTGGAGAGAAACTGCTGCTGTGCAGAGATGAAAAATTCCCAGAGAAAAAAATGGAGGCTCAGAGTTTAGCCAAAGAAATGATTCTGAGGATACAGGCTGGTGGGCTATTGCTCTGTAGAAAACACTTTGTTTTGCCTGCCAAAAGGCACTCTCCAGCAGCTTGCAAAGTAAGAAAATCACTGGTTTCTTCTAGGATGGCTGTTTATCTTGCTTGATTTCAGCCCTCACTACCCATCTGCAGAGTCCAATACTAGCTCTTCTGCTTGTTAAAATCTGTTGCAGTTGTAAGAAACTGCTGGAAAAAATAATTGTGGGAGGATTGTATCATATGCATTTGTAATATGTTTGCAAAGGGCCCTTCTATATCATCCTGAGTCTGGAGAGAGGAAATGGCTGTAGCAAAGGTCGCCAAGGACCCTACACCTCCTGTCTGGTACTGGCTCTGCAATCAACTTCTCAGCATTGCCTCTTCTTCACTTGATGCCTTTTGTGAGGAATGGCTCTGCAGAAGATCCTCATTCCAGGTATAGACCATCCTCAGGCCATGTCCTTCCAGGTTAGTTGACTATAGGGAATGTGTTAGATCCCAGCATGGCTAGTCATGGCTACTCTGAGGACTACTGAGAATTACTACAAGTGTTGAGAAAAGAGAGTCAAAAAACATCCTGGAAAATGCAAATGGAGGAGGAACAAATAAGACAAGGATTATCACACAGGGTTGTGAGCTGAGCAGCAGCCACCTAACCACCACCAACAGGTCACCACATTGACCAGGTCAGACAAGGTGGCAGGGATGATGTAGGCATGCCCACCCTTGAGTCAAAGCATGAAAAAGACTAATATTTTGCATTCTTGTTTATTTAGAAGGTCTTCTCAGCGCTTTTTAGGGAAAAAAGGCAAAAAGTCCCCAAATCCATACCACCTTATGCATATTTTCTTCAATTGTTTTCACTTTTAAACAAATAAAAATAATCTGAAAATTTGAGTGTGTCTTTAATCTTTCCTCATGGCTATTGGTTTTCTACCACTAGATAGTTCACATACTGCATATACCTTTTGATATGTTCAGATAACACCCTTCCTATAGTTTTCTATGTTGGGTCTTAAATCCTTACAATAAAATGAGTGGACATCTCACTGACCTGTAAGCAGCCATAAGACCATACCTTGGTTCATGATGCCTGCAATATAAGCATGCTCTTTCTCTGCAGTATATGATAATTTTCCCTCTTCTGAGTGGATCTGGAAAAACCGAGGAGGCCAGAAAAGAACATGGTCATCATACAGCAAGCTGTTACTAAGCTCCATGTCTGCTTCGAACTTTGAATTTCATTAGCCATTTCTTCATTTAATACAACGATAATAATCCTTCTCAGAGATTCCCACAGTACAAAAAAGACCAGAAATAGCCTCTTCAGAGCTATTATGGTTTCTCAAGTGAACTCCTTAAGTGAATGTGGCATCTGCTGTTTGTCTGTGAAAGGGGGATCAGTAATGCATTTCAGTAGGTGTATTAGTTAATTGATAAATGATGAGGGTTCCTTTGGAGCTATTAGTTTCTAATCAGTAAGTACAGTATTTAGTTCATGCAAGTGCTGCTTTGGTAAAGCACATGATATGATCCTGAGGGACTTTTAGATTTTTACGGAAACTTTAATATGGAGAAATTAACTTTTTAGATGAAGGAATTGCCGCAGCATTTGCCTTTTTGATAGACAATAGCTGAGGCAGCTGCAAAAAGAGAAGATCCAGCACCTTTTCCTCACGGCCAAAGGAACAGAGGGCAGAGATCTGAGCCATTCTACTCAAGTGCTAGAAATAACTTGGAACTTTGTTCTTTGTTCTTATTAATGAAGACATATGCAAGCATTTGCAGGAAGAGAACTTTCTACAGCAACCTGTCCTGTTTCGTTTCCAAAATATTTCCAAAAGCATTGCTCTGTTCTGCTCCCAGTTGAACCTAGAGCAGTGGTTGGGCTACTTTTTGTACTTGCCAAGAGCACTAGGTTGCCTGGGTCATAGGCATCAAGATGTTTCTTGACTTCTGACTTGTTGTGCCAAGAGAAGGATGATTTTTGTTTCTCACATAGAAGTGATAGACAGACTTCCTGCATGACAAGTCCTTCTCTCTCCTTCCCTTGTTTGTCAGTGGGGCAGAAATACCAAGTAGACCACCGGACTGCTCAGGCGTGTGTAAATGTTTTATTCTAGCTGTCTGACAAGAATGTGTGCTGATTCTGTGGGCAAAGGTATTTTGATCTTATCCTTGATAAGATAAAATTTGTCCTTGCATGGTCCCTGAACTTCAACAGGTTCTAGTCTGAATATAGTGATTTCAGATTATGTAATTTGCAATTCCTTTCAATGCAGTCAAATTGGATGACATTGCATTGGATCACAGCACACTCTGCAATGGTGTCATTGAAATCTAGATAGAAAACCTGGTGAAAGGTCACTCCAAAGAAGTAAGAAATAAGAAGCTCCCTTGCAATTTGTGCCTTCACAGAGCACAAAGTCCCTGAGTGTGTTTCATTGCTGCTTTGCACATAGGAAGACCAAAGAAGATAGATGCAGAAAGGGTATATGCAAAAGATTGCAATAGGAAATCTGTAAGCTGGAACGGGAACCCAGGAGGAGAGCAGGAACTAAGGATGAGCAGAAAACCTTAGGGGTCATTTTTATCCTGTCCATTTTAAGGGAGACAAAAAGCTATGGGAAATAACCAAGCATCAAGACCATTCTGTAATACCAAGAGCTCTCAGAGTAAAAGACAAAAATGAGGTTGTGCAGCCGATCCAGTAGTGGCTGCTGTCTATTCTTCCCTGCTTGTCCCATCTGGTTAAATGTCTTTAGACTCTTTTTGCTTCCACTCATGCTTATGAGGGAAAATTTACATTCCTTCTGGGCCTAAAGTAAGCTGAAAGAAAGGAGTCACACACACACAAGACAAGTTGCTCTGAGTAGGCAGATGAGGGGTATTTCGCTTCTGGGAGTTTGAAAAACTTGTGGATGGTGCAGTTGACTGTTTGAGTCATTGTAGTACAGAAATGTGTTGCAAAGCACTGAAAATATCCACACAATTTGCAGAGATCACTCGGTTAGGTCTGGCTGTAGGATACATATTCCTCACTTCACATTCTATTTAAGACTGAATTAGATTCCTCTTAAAATACTGTTTAGTGATCATTTATTTATCACTTATCTTAGCTGCGCAGGAGGTTGGTGATATGCCGAGAACACCTCTTTGTTCCTCAGGGGTGGAAGGAAGCACACTACAATGGGACTACTGCCCAAACATAGCATGTTCGGAAGCCTGCTATTTCTTGTCTATAGCTTGTGCTAGGCAGATGTGATGCACACTCCCCCTTCTGCTCCTGTAGACTACAATCTTCGGTTTGTACTTTGCCACTCAACTGAGACTTGTATGTAAGGACTGATCTCAGCTAGCTGCTTAGCGTACTGTTGGATCAGACAACGTGAAATGCCTTTTGGAGCAGAATACTGGGATTCTGGGAATACAAGTAGACTAAGGAGCATACACAGAGTTATCCACATGTGATATACCTACCTACGCTCCCCTCACAGGCCAGAGAGCTAGAGAGCTCCTCAACTGACCCAAGGTGGGGATTTGCTTCACACTGAGCTTGATGGAGCAATAGGTTCCTTCTGCTGTGAGGGATCCAGTTCACTGAACAGAGACATTTTGAGGACACAAGTCTGGGGCTGACATTACAATTCATGTTCTGTGTGAATCCCCCATCTTCTGGATCCATGGGAGGAGGAACAGAAAACCATGGTGGATTTCCATGGAGGACTATAACAGGAGGTCAGCTAACCAGCTACATGAAGACACCTTTGTACAGAAGCCAGCCCTGTTGAGAGCTTGGTGCTTAGATCTGCTTTATAACTCAAATCTATTTTCATTAAATGTGATTATTTGCTGGAGATTTTGCGAGCGTAAGTTTAAACAGTTTCAAGGTGTAGGGCCTCAAGATGGTGGGGGATTCATTTGCATTTTATATAAAAATAATCCCATCTGTCGATGTGTGTTTTGGCTGCACCAGGAGGGGAGGTTTGTGTCATAGAAGCCAGAGAGAGTGATTTGGAAGCATCTCTAATATACAAGCGATTTGACCAGGAAAGGCAAATTTAAATTAAAAAAGACATATTGAACAAGAATCATATCTGATTCTTCTGGGTACGTTTCATGCTGGGGGAAAAAAAAAAAAAAGCCTGGAAAATTCCTCTGATTTGAAGACTGAAGTTTTCAAATAAATACTACCCTAACCTTTCCTGACAAATTAGTTATTGAGGAAAGAATCTTGGCTTCTGGGACAAGGAAGCATCCCATAATGTTTGCTACAAGTTTGTTTGTTTTAATAGCAGATTCTTTTTTTTTTCAGTCTTTAACAGTAAACAAAATAGGAAAAGGACTCCTTGTGCAGTGTGCAAAAGCTTTCTTTGCACTACGACCTTACTGAAGAAGGGCTATCTCCAGTGTCACCACTGGTTGATAGTGGTGCATAGTTTTGAGGGGATTCTGCAGAAAGGAACGACCAACTCCTTCTCCAGCTCGGTGCTCTGTGATTAGGTGTTTGGATAGTGTGATTAAAAATCATACTGTGATTTAGAAACTCTGTGACATCAGTTGTCCCTTCTGTTAGATCTAAATATGCCTCAGACACAAATAACGCTATCAAAACCCAGCTCCTGGGCTTCCTCTCTTGTAAAGCATAGCAAAATGAGTTGCCATCTCTTAATGCTTTCAAAGTGTGCAGCTCTAACTCGGAGGCTATTTTTGAGAACCTCTCCAGAATGCATATGAAATACTTCTTCTTTTTTTTTTTTTTTTTTAAGACTCCTTTTCTGGTCTATGCACAGAAGCTTTTCCATGCACACTTTCCTAAGGCAATGCCTGTTCCATGTCCCTCCCTCACTGCTCTCTCTGTTACCTCTAGAAGGGGAACTTCCACGATTCCTCTGACATCTTAGCACACAAACATATGAAACCAACTTGAAAGACAGGTATAGTGTGCTGTTTATCCATACTAAGAAAATCTTTTTGTGTGTATGGAAATTCTCTTGATTTTACCTGACCTGAAGTGATGGCATGTGGAAGTTTCCATTACCCTTTACTTACTCAACAATGCTCAAGAAGCTCCTATTATCTCTTTTTCTATAGTTCATCCTTAAAAAAATGCTATTTTACTTTATATTTTTTTGAACAAATGAGAAATTTGGCATCATGTTAGCAAGTTGATTTAGCAATTTTAAGTTTTCCACATAAGAGATGGATTGACTTCTATGAGCTATTCACATGCTTAAGGTCAGGGTATAGAAAACAATACTCTTTTGACTAGGGACATTTAACATTTTTTTTCCTCCTCAATTCAGGAATGTTTGTACAGGATATGTTCGGATATGTGCTCCTCGCCTTTTTCTCTGTTGAACTGACTTCATTACCTTCAGTGGCCATTTAAACCACTTAACTTGTGAAGTGTCACAAAAAGCAGAGAATGCCGGGAGTTCAAAGACACCCACCCAGGACTGTGTGCAGTTGATATCTGGATATCTCCAACGATGGAGACTCCACGACCTCTCTGTTACCCTGTTCCAATGTTCAATCATGTGATTCTAAAAGTAAAAAGTGTTTTCTTATATTTAAATGATGTTTCATACATTTCCTAGGTTTTGGCAAAAGTATTTTGTCCTGTCACTGTGCACTGTATTATATCTTATTTAATGCCCCTGCCAGGTATTTCTTTATTGAACATTCTCTTCTTCAGACCAAACTGTTCCAGCTCTCTGAGTCTTCACACAGATGATGGATGCTCCATGGCTTTCATCATCCTAGTAACCCTTCTGCAGACTCAAGCTAGAGCTCCATATCTGTCATTCTGGGGAGTCGAGTGCTTTATGGCCACAAGGGCAAATTGCTGGCTGGTGATCAACTTGCTGTGCAACAAATCACCAAGATCTGAATTACTGTTTTTTAACTGACTGACGACAATCTTGTAAGAAGCCAACCTCACCTGAAGCTGTGTCTGAGTGCAGTTACACACATATGGTTTAACTCCTGATTGCCTAGTTGTTTAGCCCATCTAAGAGTCATGAGAATAACTCTTAATTTTGGAGTGGCCTGAGATCCCTTTCAGGTCACTTCTGTCCTTGAACATGCCATATAGGACATGTCTACCTTCATGGAGGCTTTTTTAGAGATTTTTTGTGGTGGAAGCGAGCAGTGCTTTTCATCACAGTTGTCTATGTGCGTCTTACCTCCTGTAAGAAGTCAGAGGTGATGGTAAAGTTCTTCTGTAGCTTTAGCCATTTCTTACTGTGGTCTTCAAACTCTTCACTCATTAATGATTTAACATTAAAGAAAATGTTATAGATGGGATGTAAAAGAACGCATCCAGCCTTATCAAGTGGAGAGATTCAACAAATGTGTTCCTCCCCTTGGAAGTCTCCTTGGAAGCTTCAGAAAAGTTTTCTGCTCATTCCTCCTGCTTGCATTGGTAATTGTAGCCTCCCAGTTGCCTGCAGGTGAATTCTCTGGAGCCTCAACTGTTCACATCCTAAAAAGGATTTAGCCTGGAGAAGAGAAGGCTGAGAGGGGGATCTAATCAGTGTCTATAAGTACCTCAAGGGAGGCAGTGAGGAGGATGGTGCTGGCCTCTTTTCACTGGTGGCCACCAACAGAACTAGAGGTAATGGCCACAAACTGAAGCACCAAAAGTTCCACAGAAACTTAAGGAAAAAATTTTAACAGTGAGGGTGCCAGAGCACTGGAACAAGCTGCCCAGAGAGGTTGTGGAGTCTCCTTCTCTGGAGATCTTCAAAACACGCTTGGACGCAGTCCTGTGCCACGTGCTCTAGGTGACCCTGTGTGTGCAGGGGGGTTGGACTAGATGACGTCTAGAGGTCCCTTCCAACCTTCAGCATTCTATGATTCTATGATTCTATGAAAAAGAGCTAAAAGCTGTTATTCAGAGCCTGTTAATAGCAAACCCCAAAAATTAGGAGTAGGGAGAAAATAGAGAGAGGGGAAAGAAAGCTTTTCTGTTATTCAGAGCCTGTTAATAGCAAACCCCAAAAATTAGGAGTAGGGAGAAAAGAGAGAGAGGGGAAAGAAAGCTTTTCTGCACCAAAAGTAACCCAAGAGACAGGAGCTAAAATATAGCATAAAAATTTTGCTCCTTATAGTACATTTCATTCCAATCAATTAACAATAGCATCACAATGCAGTATTCAGCCCAGCAAGAATGTGACTTTGAAATCTGGAGTGAATTAAGAGAATCTGTGAGGATCCTGGAACTACATTCTTTTTCTTGTACTGTCCTGGGTGCTGAATAGCTGTAAAATTAAATACCTAAGCTGTTCAAAATCTTAGTCTTGTCTATCTGAAAGAACAGAAAAGAACAGATAGAAGTCTACTCATTTTTTTCCTTGTATGATGGCCTGAGCTGACATTATAACTTAATGAGAGAGTAGAAGCACATCTTGCAAGGGGGAAAGAAAGCTCTTTTCTACTACTGAATTTTACTCCTTAAGTAACTAGTATATTACACTGACCAACTCTAAGTGGACAGATGCTAAACAACGATTAACCTGATAAGATTACTGAATCCAAAGCAACCTGATTATCAGTGGAAATGCTTGTTGAGGGGAATCCACACACTGAGGGTTTTACTGGCATAGGTCACCAGTGTCTCATTCAGAGCTGACTACGGAGGTGCCTGTGATGGGTATGAGTGATGCAGATTGCTTTTCTCTTTCATTTTCTATCAGCTTCTGTAAGGACCTCTGGAACCAGGGCTGTCTTCCTACTTTTCTCCACCTGTGGTTAGCCAGATGAATGGAAAAGACATGTTTACTACATCGTTTCCTACCTGGCAAGAACCACTATAATTGCTAGGTCTTGTCATTTTCCGTATGTTTGGCTATGGGAAATGTAGCAGGGGCTTTTCTCAGGTTTTGGAGGATGGAAGGGTTGCTTTTGGTTTGGGACTGCTTTTGGATAGGACTCAGGAAAAAGATATAGAGCCTAGAAAAGAAATGTGGAAGGGAAAAGCCAAATGATCTTCTTGGTACCACCACATTGCTCAGTGGTAGATAGAGGTTAAGTAACTGCCATTGCTGTGACAGCTCAGGATGAACCACTCTGCAAAATCTGCAGAGCAGTTCTGCAGAAAAAAATCAGAAAAAATCTGCAGAAAAATCTGCAGATTTTTCTCCCTGTAATGGCCAAGTTTCTATCATTTCCTTCCCAAGGACTCACATGGAAAGCACAAGAAGCACAAGGAAGGTTCCTCTAGGTTCCATTTACTCTAAGCAGTGGTTATCTCTGTGATGAGTCTTCACTGCAATGAGTGCTGTTGACATATTAAATATGTAAACTGTAAGAGAGGGGAAAAGATTTGTGGATACCTCATTCTCTCACTTATCCTCTAATAATGTCAACAAGCAATTATTTGAAAAGGTTTTCTCAGTGGGTCTCTTCCAGATTTAACCTTCAGGAGGGCCAGACTCCTTTGCAATGGCAAGACAAATGATGCCTGTGTGTTTGTGTTGCATTGAGGATTAACTCAGCTAAGTCTCAGTCAGCAAAGAAGCAGTCTGGAGCTGTTAGCCTGTGTTCAGCCTGGCAGGCAACATGCAAGAAATGTCTGCATGGCTGTGCTAGGGCTGGGCAGGATAATAGAACCCTGGCTTTGGAGTATGAGGGAGCTGGGAAGCTGGGAGCAGTGTGCATGCCGGGGTGGAAAAGGAACCAGGGATCCCACCTGCATAGCAAGCATTTGGAAGCATTGGTTGTTGAAGTTCAAAGAGGGACTTGAAGAGACATTACTGCTTTGGTTCTGTAAAGCTTCTGACCCATGGCAGCAGCTTCAAAGCCATTAGCTACTCCAAATGTTTGCTGTCCTGTGTGCTCCTACCTGTCAAGGTAAATGCAATTTCTAGCAACAATTAAGACTGTGGTTACTCATTGCCATAATCAGGATTTCAGATTCCTTTCCCGGCCCTGGTGTCACTTTTCTGTTCTGGATCTATTGCCAGCATGTTGTGTTAAGAACTCTCTAAAATCAAGTGAGCATAAGCATCAGCTGGCATAACCATAGTTTTCCTAGCTTTCCATATCTTTGGGGCTGACTTTCTCATGTGCTTTCTCCAGGGGCTACCAAAGACATGGGAAAAATGCTAGGTGGGGATGAGGAGAAAGATCCAGATGCTGCCAAGAAAGAAGAGGAAAGGCAAGAAGCCCTCAGGCAAGAAGAAGAGGAAAGAAAAGCCAAATATGCCAAAATGGAAGCTGAAAGAGAAGTTATGAGACAAGGAATTCGAGACAAGGTAGGCTTTCTGTACCCACTGGACGACTGCTAATGCTCAGTGGAAAATGTTATTTTCAGCTGATCTGGGAGCAGTTCCCTGACTATCTGGGTAAAGCTGGGTAATTGCTTTGCTGCACTGAACTTTCTAATCCTGTGCGCTGTCCCTGGAGCTCCATCCCTGATTAAACAGACCTCCCACACTGAAAGGAACAGCCGTATTGAAATAGAGAGTGAAGATAAAGGAAGAAAATTGTGCATTTTTTCCCCACCATCTGTTAAATGATCACATTATTTAGACCTTACAAACTTTTTTGTCCCTATGTTGGTGCTCTCCAAGCTTGCAATATTGGTTTATGAGAAATGCTATCACTCAGAGTGTTTCTGGGAGACAGAGTGGAAATACTTTCTTCTTTTAAGTGTATTGCTTCCAAGGCTTTCTTTGTGGTTATGGGTGAAATGGGACATATCTACTTAACTTCTCTTATTTCTCATTCCACTGCTCAGTGAGGAACCACTTGAAACAGGAAAAGTTTGTTTATTTGTAGGACTTAAACACTGGCAAGCAGACTCTTCTGTTGCAGTTAATGGCTGACTCTTATAATGTCAGAGTCTGGCCTGAAAAGGAAGTTGATAAATAATTGCAGGGTTCCAGAATGAGATTGAAAAATAATGTATGAAACAAACATTTCTGGGAAAAAAATGAGCTTTATTTAATCTAATTGAATACTTGGTTATAGCGCATTAGGCCTTAGGCATTGATGTGTGGAGAAAAAAGGCAGTTCTGTCGCCTCACCCTCAAGATCAGGTCAAGGTCGCCTCTTCAGAGCAAAACAGATTTGTAGAAAAAGGCTTTAGAGCTCAGATGTCCTGGAGAGAAATGTGATTGTGTGTCAGTGGAGGAGTTCCTGGCTGTCCGGTCTGGTGACTTATTTGACATGCCAAAGGACAGAAAAAATCCCCCAGCTAGAGATAAGATTGAGTATGCATGCTGTGGTATAGACTGTGTATGAACAAAATTGTGTCAGTACAGTGTCAAACTTATGAGCCAATCCTAACAATTCAGGATGGAAGAATGGGTTATGGTGATGACACAGGGTATCTTAAAAAGAGTTGTCAAGAAGTGTTTCTACAAACAAGGAAACTAGAGGTTATGCTTCTAAGAAAAGAGTGCTTAAAGGAAGTTATCTGCTTGGGATATTGCCAAAAAAAATACTCCTAGGATTTCTACAGAGATGGTATTGAATGCAAGGCAGATTTTCAGGACTTGGCCACAGTCAAAATGGGTGTTTTTTATGATATATTTAAGGAACATATGTATGTAGTATAAGAATTACCTGACTGCATTTATTAATATCTGCAGCACATACATTTAATGAGCTTAGTGAAACTCTATTTGAGCAATGATACCAGTCTAGGTTTGACAAGTAGGAAAGAAAAAAAAAAAGTGATGAACTTACAAGTTGCAAGTATCTGGGATCGTGCCATGTTTTCAGTGGTCGCTATCTCTTCTGCCATGCCAGTGAAGTGTTCCCAGAAATGGACGGGTTGTGCTTTTCTTGATGGACCTGTAGGGATGCTGTTCTGAATGGCAGAGGTCTGCCTCTGCAGAGATGGTGAGCAGGGACACTTGAGGAAGTGTGGCAAGCTTGCTTTTAGGTCAGCAGCAGGACGTCCTGCCTTGGAGAGTGAAAACACTGGAGGTCAGTTCTTCATGGTTTGTTTCTCTCGAGAAATGGAAGGAACAGTCTCTCACTGTTGTGAGCTGGTGATTGAAAGTCTACAATGAATGGAGAAAGACTAAAGTAAAAGGTTAATTTGCTCATTTAGAAATGACCTTGATCTCTTTAACAATTCCTATGAAACTGGAAATAATCATAACGAGGAAAACTGGAACATGGCTTCCATCTTTCATATATACATATATATGTTATTATTAGCAGTTATGTGTTCAGCTCAAGAAGTCTGAATACTCAGTGATCTTCCTGATAATCTCCATGCATTTCTCAGATGAAGGAGTGAGAAATATATGAAATGAAGCAAAACTTTATGCCCTAGCAAAGCTGCAGGTGCCTGGGACAAGCCTCACAGTAATGAATTTATGAGCTAATCCAGTTAGTTTGGGTCTTAAGGACAACATTTCTCCCTCTACCAGCTTGTCATGGTACAACATCCTCCTTATGTCCATTAGTCATTCAGTTGTCTCTTGCCTTGCTAAAGCAGGACTGACTGTATTTTGGCTACTGAAAAGCAGCAAGAGCTCAAAACTATCCTCAAAGTGGTGGGTTTCAGCCAGAAAAGACCTGAGCGTGATCCTCTGTTCAAATGCCTTGGCCTCAAGACAGAGCATAGAGTTTAGACCAGCCCTGAAAAAGGAAAGGTGCACTACTTCAGTAGCTATTGCTTATCTCCAGCTTATTGCATTACTAGAGACTCTGAAAAAAATAGTGTATTCCCAGAGTGAAAGGAGCCTCCAGTCTTGCTTTTCTTTGACCAGACATACCTGTGTGCTGTGAGGAAAAAGACCGAGGTTTATTTATGATAACAAAGGTTCCTGTTATCCCAGCTGAGCAGGAAGTATGAGGAGTATGGGAGGTTGCAAATGGAAAGTTCAAGAGCTAGAAACATTAAGATTGCATCCATAAATATAATGGACCCATTGGATGCTATGTAAAGACAGTAGCACAATCCTTAACTGCAGGATTACATACCAGTTATTCATTTAGGGACCTCAGTTCTTCTATTCCACAGGATGAGGCTGACCATGCAGTTGATTAGTAGATGTTCAACATTTTGTCTCTACCATTCCCTACAGTATGAGGTCCCAAGCCTCATTTACTGTGTAGTAATTCAGACAACAACATAATTTCCTTGTTTGCGCTTGTTCTTGTTTGTTCGACTGTTTTTGTTATGTTTTCCTTACCATAGTTGATGAGGGCACCCCACACAAAGGTGAAGGTATCTTCCATTTTCTCTTAAGGTCTTGTCTGGGTGTGGGACAAAGGTGGCTATTGTTGTTTTCTGTGTGCAAAGCCTCATAGTGAGTGAGTGTTGTGTGGCTAAAGCCTAGCTAGCAGAAGTGTGTTGAGATCTTCTTGCAATGAGCTTCGATGGGTCAGCAAGAAATTGTCCTTTTTTGTTTCAAATCCTTCTGTCTCTGGATGTGTGCCATTAATGTTTGTTTCCTCTTCTTCTTAATGGACTACTAAATTTCCAAACTGGTTTTGAAAATACCAGTCTTCAGCAATAAAATTCTCTATAGTATTAGAAATTGCAATTTTATAGAAAATGTCTATGACCCTGGAAAAGCACAAAGACTTTCCAATTCTTTGTAGATGCTTTAGACTTGTGTAATTTCCAGGTCTTCCATGGTTTAAGACTGGTCATATTGGAATTTACATCTAGAAAAATGAGAACATTTGCATTGCTCACAATCGAAAAAGTCCTAATTTAGGGCCTTTGTTCTCCCTAGTTGTAAAGTGTTTCCATAGCACATGTTTATCAGTTTTCTTAATCTGATTGCTGAACTCTCTTTTGGGTCTGAAGCACTCAGACAAAAAGGCAATCAGGATTTATAGCTGTATCCCTAGATTCTTATATGAGATAATCAACCTGCAACATCACAAAATTAATTTCCTTTGAATATTTCATTTGCGTCTTTGTATACAGGACAGGTGCCTGGATGTGAAAATCCTGTCTTGAAAGCAGAGGAATACCCGAATTTGACTCCAGCATTAGTAAACCCATGGAATGTTTTATTCTTGGCTAACTTCAGGTGCAGATATGGCTCAGAAAATGTGCAGATAGGGCTTTAAAAATTCCTACTTAAAAGATTGAAATTTGACTGCCTGAAAAGCCACTTCTGAAGATGGAATCTTCCTTGTGGAGCAAATATACAGTACATTTTTCATCAGAGATTCTTGACAGCTAAAAAGATGTGTAAGTCATAGTCTCTGCATGTCAAGAGTTGAAGGATCTCATTTGAAGATACAGCTTTTGTGGGCAGTCAATCATGTTCTGTAATTCAAGTGATGAAATTCATGTCTCAATGAATAGAAATGTCCTGTCTGACCTTTTCCCATTTAAATCACTGATACGTTACCTGTGGTTTGAATTTTTATCCAGCACTTGTGATCTAATGAAGCTATGGCTATAGTTGTTCCATGTGTATAACATAAGCTGATTTTTAGAGAGGTCTGTGTTTTGCGCAAATGCAGATGAGTCATTAAATTGACTCGTTAGTTCTGGATATTAAAAAAAAATCAATCAAACAAAACATTTCCCTGAAGGAAATAAAAAAGAGAGAGAGAAAAATCCGTGTTTAATTTAGCTCAGTGCACTTGCTTTCTGTGATGTTGGTAAAATAGTGTCTAGAGACGGGCCACAGACTCTGTGGCTAGAGTCTGCTTGTGATGGTCATGGCATGGTGCTTTGCAGGACAAGGATTATGTTCTGCATGCTGAGAAGTGGATTCTGGGCTGGATGTGAACAGGCAGAGAACCAGTAATGACGAGGATTGAGAAAAATTGCACCCTTAGCAGCAATTTAAATCACAGATTGTCCCGGGTGTAGGCAGCAAGGGCAATGACCTAAGGCATTTAGTGTTCTGGACACACTGGAAGCATTGGTTACACAGGCCAGTGGGCGCTGGATGAAGGCCAAGCAGAATGAAGGAAAAGGCTTGTGCGGATGGAGTGAACGCTGACGTAAGCCTGCAAGTCATTTTCAAACGGGTGTTCAGAGGTATCTGGGAGGTAAAGTGATGCAAACTGTGCTAGGGATTGCTCCTGCCAGAACTTGTGTCCCTGTTAGTTGCATAGTCATCTATGCCTAAGATCAGCAGTCTCCACCGAAGCTTCTCTTGAAATAATATTGTCTTCAAGAAGTGCACTTCAGCAAAGAACAGGAATCTGTGTCACTCCCAAAGAGCTCCAGAGTCTGTCCTAAGCGTTGTAGTCCTGGAACTGGTACTATGGAATTTCTTCTGAGCTAACCCCTCTAGATTAATTTTTATATTCCCTTAGAAGCTCCAGGAATGCAATATGACTTCGTCTTCTTGAATCTACCACCTACAAGGTATGGAATTCCCTAGGTGAGCTGAATTGAAATGTGAGTTCCACGTATCATCTCCTAGCACAAACCAACAGAACTTCTTAGCGTGAAAGACCTGCACTGAATCCTCTGTGCCTTGCAGTTTCAAGCCATTTTTAAAACTCGGGAATGAGGGGCACCATTAAGCAATCCTTTAGAACTAATAAACAAACTGATTTATTTTGTCCTGCTTCCAAAATAGTTAGAGGTTCAATTATTTAGAGCTCAGCTGGTACAGTTTATGCTGCTGATTTCCCCACAGATACCTTTTGGGGCTCATTACTCAACTTCATTGTGCCTCTCTGCCCTGCTCTAACTATATGTTCTATGGTAATCCAAATCTACACCAGTAGATGTCACTTTGGATACTTCCTAACTATGTCCCACTGGGTGATGCTTCCGGAGCTAGGGAAATCTTTCTTAAATTGCAGCCTTTTTTTACTGTTATGTACTGACTAAGAGGTCCTGCAGGGTCCTTCACCTGAGCTCACTGCTTCATTGACTTCGACTCCCTGCGCTGGCCAGCAAAACCCACACACATTGCTGGCACAGGACTGGATGGGTTCATCTGCTCAGGGCTGGCTGCAAAATAAACATTGTCTGAGTCAAAAGCAGGTGAGATACAGTGATTGTTGCTGGAGTTTAACAGGGCAGGACATCTAAACAGTGTCACAAGGCTTCCTGGCCACAGCCTCTTGAAATATCATTGCCAGACATTCATCTCAGCTGCTTGGAAAGGCTTTTTGCAAGTTCTTGTCCAGCACCATTACAGCTGAGCACCGTCATGATGCTCAGGCAGACACTGATGCCTTTCTGTCATATCCCAGCCCACTCTACAGCAGTGGCCCAGGATGACCCGTTATCAGGAGACCTATTTAGAAAACAATATCCAATATTTTCATTGACAGTCTCCTCCTCTGCTCTTCAATACATCCCTCCCTTAGTCCAGAAGCTCTTAATCCAAGATACAATATAAAGAAGACTGGATGAAGCAGTAATTGAATGCAGTTTATTGTCTGACCACACAGTATAGCCTTCCTTTCTGTAACCGTTTTTCCCCTGTCTGAGCTGCTTTCTCTTTTTTCTTCTTCTTCTTCTTTTCCCTTCTTTTTTTTTTCTTTTTTTTTCCTTAGAGTCAGTAAAAGAGAAAAGATGACAACTCTTCAGAGCAAGAATGTGTGACCTTTGTAGTGCAATTCTATCTTTACAGACCACTGTTGCTGGACAGAAACACTATATACAAGCACTGTGTATTACCCAGAGTTTCTGCATGTGCACATTTAAGATTGGATATGTTCACTTTAAGCAGAAAAGGATCTTTTTGGCATGTGCAAACGGAGGAAGATGAAGGCAAAGGGAACTTTTGCAGCATGCACAGAGTCTTTCTTCATCCCACTTTCAGTCCTGGCCGTGTCTAGTCCAATCTGAGACTTTCACGTGAGGACATATCCTTGTTCAGGTGCTAGGAGTGAAAACTTGTGTGATGAGGCGTTTGATGTTGCTCATTGTGGTGGTAACATTCATAGTCATCCTGTTGCTGATGGGCCAAATCCACCCGATGAAAGGTAATGAAAAGCTAGCTTCAAGCCTGCCTGTGTAGGAAGCAGTATTAATCTGTATAAATGAGGTTTCTCCTTCTTCCAAAAAAAAAGCCAGGGCAGGGCGGGGGGCATTTCTTCACAGCAGTTTAGAACTTGGAAGGAGCAAAGACCGTCCCGTACCTGGTACGGTACAGGGTCTTCCATTACTCCTGGCCTCTGTTAGTGGCTGCCATGCTCACATCTGGCCTTTTTTATCTTCCCTACCTGCAGCGCTGGCACCACGTCAAGTCAGCACTTGGCTACATCCCAGCCAGGACATAAATCAGTATCTCTTCTCCCAGTGTCAAGAGAGCTCATTCACTGATTTTCTCCTTTAGAGAAGAAAACATTCTTTCCTCAGTGTAAATAATAGTAATTACTATAATATTATATAGTAATAATAATAATAATAACAATATAGTAATTAGTAATAATAATAACAACACTTCTTTCCTTGGTGTAAAGCTCCTAGTCAGAATGGTATGAAATCTATATATTTGGAAGGAGGAGCTCTGGCTTCCCTCCAATACATCCTCACCAGTCTTTCCATTCGTCTGATCTTTAAAAATAGACAATTCTGTCCTGCGTCATGCTGCTTGTGTCAGTCTTAAAGTGCAGATAATAATAATGCAAGTAATTTAATCAGTACCATTGCCTGTAATAAGTACAACTACATCATCGTTTTTCATGTAACTTCATTTTTACTCCTAGCTTACAAGTCGAATGGGAGGGGAAAGACTTATACAGTTGCTAGTTCTTTTCTTTATGTCAAACTAATTGAAGGACTATGAAGGTCTCCAAACAGGATTTAAAAGTCTGTTCCCTTTTTGCTGCAGCCAGAGAACTGCTGTTACTGTTCAAAATAAGGTATTAACCATACAATGTCTCCCACACTGGACTTCCATTATCTGAGCCTTGAACGGTCAGCTAAGTCACTAGGACTTAATGAGACCAGAGGAGCTGCACCTACTTGGGAATGCAGCCCGATGTTTCCATGGCTCAGCAAACAGGTGCATCATTCGTTATTGTTGAAAGTCATCACAGCAAAACTCCTCCTCTGAAATGCTGCTTCTTAGAGCTAAATCACCTTCTGATTTTGGGCTGGCCTCATCGTGGACTTACGCATCCTGTTTGACATGGCTTTCAATTTCATCTGCCTTGGATCTAGGGCAGTCAGTGAGAATTAGTTACACCACACACTTGAAGAAGGAGGGTTGATATGAGACCACATAAAAGTTCAGTTGTAAGGCAGGGTGAGAAAGTTTGGGGTATGTTTTTATTGTTGTCCTTGTGTAGCCGTGGCCTACTCTTGCCAGCATATTACCCATGGACCCTATTGCTGATGGCTAAAACTGTGGGGGGGTGGGGAAAGAGGGAGCAAATTTATGCACTTCTCCCGGTTCACATGACCTTCCTCAGGACCTAAGGAGCTTTTTGCCCTGCTTCCCGGGCTGGCTTTGAGAGAAAGCTGATTTCTTCTTGCCAGCTGTAGTAAGTTGTGTTCTTACCAGCAACAGGCCACTGTTGAAGTAGTCAAATGACTGTGGTCTTCCTTCACCAAGTCACAGTCTGGGTGAGACAAGCTGGCTGCTGTTGGGGAAGCAGCTGGAGGTATGGGGACAACATTTCCTCTTTCATCATTTTCCCTGCGTGTGATTTTCCAGGCTCCCCTCGCTTTTCATGTAGCACAACCCTTTCTTCACACAAGAGGAGGGATATTCCAGTCCTGCTTCTGGAGCAAGCATCATCCAGGCGATCAGAGGGCTTGCAGAAACAGGATGCAATCATGCTAGAAAGCCCTGAGGCATAGTGAGGTTTCCTAGTTTATTCAATACCTGCTGAAAGGGAGACTCACTGAGAAAGTGCTTTTCCAGAGTCGGGGAAAGGGAAGGAGGAACACCTGTCAGCTCCAGTCCATCCAACATCTCCTGGAACTGTTAGCATGGTCTTCAAAAGAACGTCAGCGTATTCCAGAGACAGGTTTTGTAGTCTTGGCTCTTGCAAGCTCCCCAGACAAGTTCAGTGTGTCTGGAGCATCTTAGACAGGTAGAGTCATCATGGGGCAGAACTAATTCTTAAAACTACTTGGTACCAGATAAGTCTGTAGGATCTCACCAGCCATTAATGGCTTCTGGGTTGTTTCTTTCAGGCTCAGATAGCTGGGAGCTAAATTCTGCATCATCATTAAACAGCAGAATCCAGATGGTGGGAGGATTCTTCAGTGAGAGATTGAAACAGATAACAAATCCAAGTAAAGGTTTGAGGTGGGACAGGCAGGTGACAAATTGTCCTTGAATGGAGCTCTTCATCCACACAACAGCAGAAAGCCCAGTGGGCCTCATACATTATTTTTATTCAAGAGTAGTATGTTTCCTTTCTGCTTTTATTGCAAAAGGAGCAGGCAACAGAATTTATCCGTTTAGACCATAAACCTGGGCATCAAAGGGAAAAGTGGCAAGACTACTGAAGAAGACGCAGAGGATCAGTTTCATCCTATCTGTGTGTCTGATCCAGCTGCATATCCTACACATATTTTCACACCTGATATCTTCATGTCTTTGCTTTGCTCTGATGTTGTAATTACAGTTCCTATGCACTGTATTTTGGAGAAGGTGTCAGTTTTGTTGAAAAGAGAAAAAGCCAACCGCCTACAATAAAGTTCAAGATGGCACCTCCACTTGTGGCAGTCAGTGGAAGAGCTTCTAGCCCTGTGCTCCCTGCTTCCTTTGAGCTTGGAAATTCAGCTCAGGCTGGAAATACAGATCTGCCCAAGACTTAGATTTAGCTGAATTCCGCTCTGGAAATGGGTCTGTGAATCTTATGAGAGCAAGGAAACACTAATGTTCTTACTCTGCTTGATGGCTCTCTGTGTGCTGTGACTTACTTGCTACCACCATAGCTCTTCTCTAGGTGTTTTGGCTCCTGGATGGCTTTGGCAGGGCAGACGGAAGCAAATATTGTAAGAGGGAGAGGTGTTTCTGAGGCATGCTCAGATGTCCACAAAACCTTGCATGTGCAAGTGTGAGAGAACTCCTGCAAAAGTGAGAGAACTTCCTGGCCATGTAGAACTCTGCCAGCCTGCTTTTTTTTTTCTTTCTTTTTCTTTTTCTTTTTCTTTTTTTTTTTTTTTAACAGTCAGGTTTGCTTTAGTGGACTGCAATAAGTTTGACAGTGTTTTATAAGCCAAAAAGAATGATACCAGTGCCTTTTCTCCTTCTGCAGTCTTCCAGCTTTCTCAAAACTGTCCTTTCTAATTTAGAGAGACAATTTTCATTACTAGCTATGCTGTCTTCTTCAATAAATGAGGCAATAGCCTGTATTTGATTTTGAAGCACTCTCTGCGTTTTTGGTCTATGCTTTTGCTCTTTATTTGCCTTTTTTCTATGTCTTGTGGAAGGAGGGAGCCTCCAGAGGAGAAACTCAGTGAAAATCACAAATCATGCTGAGAACTGTCAAGGGGGTCTTTGTGATAAATACCTGCTGAGGAAGTCTGATTTGGCCCTCAGCTGTCTACAGGCATTGGAAGAATGGCTATGCTATCTCAAGAGCAGTGGAGGATTAGACTAGGGGAGGGATGCTGTTCCCTGATGATCTTCGTAGGTGTAATTGCAAAGGGAACCATCCTATTGTTCTTAGATTTCAGTGCATGGTGCAAGGGTCTAGTCCTCCTCTGGAAGCTTGTCAGGGAAGGATGGTCTGCAAACAGAAGCAGATGAAAAAGTTGTAGTCTGCCTTTGGTTGGAAGATTCCTGTCATTCAGATCAAGGGCTTTTTAAATGAGTTTTAAGCTCATTCTGTGCTACCAGGTGTTTCCAGGCGGGACATGTTGGGTGGCAGGAGTAGATGACAGCTTTCTTCAGGTTGATCTTGTAGAGGATCTCACACTATGAGGAGGAGAACAGGGACATGACTGGCCCTTTCTTTCTCTCTCTGAGGGAACTTGGGTGCCAAACACCATTGCAGCAAAGTGCCTGTGGATCATGGAAGCAGGGCTCAACCTGCTAGCCTTTGTGTTGGCTTCTCTCCTCTCTTCATGTGTGGTTTACATGAATTGGCTAATTAATCAAAGCATTTAATCTCTTATGTCTTCAAAAATGAAAAAGAGATTACATATATATACATATATGTTCTTCCCCTCCTAGTGAATAGTGAGATTTCCAAAACCAGCTTCCCCAGGCAAAATTCAGCTGGTTCTCACTAGAAATCCGAGTTTCTGAATGCTGAAAAGTCACCAGAGATATCTCTAAGCCTGCCTGTTCCATCTAGTACAGTTGGAAATACCTCAGCCCAAGAAAAGAGTGCAAGGACTATCATAGCTTTCTGGGAATCTTGTAGCTTGTGACTCTTGAATTGCCCAAGTCACTACCGTGACTTACATTTGTTAATGAGAATGGGTCTGTCCAAAAACTTTTTGGTTTTCCTTAGTTTTTAATTTAGTGATCTGCATCACCACATTGGCTTTAGAGGTATCACAAAACAAGCAGCAAAAGCATGTTGCCAGCAATGTCAACAATAACTTGTAAAACAAATCTAGGTCTGCTTAATGGCGTTAAGATAATCTACGCTTGTTGGAAGCTGATATGCAAAATGTTTCAGGCTCAGCGACATCATGTTTCCTAACATAACCCACCACTTTTCTTTTCTTTTCTTTTTTTTTTTTTTTTTTTTTTTTTTTTAAGTCCTAGGGATTTGAGCACCTCTGGGGCTTTTCACGTATTGTTCCAATATATTGCTGCTGATGCAGGCAGAGATAGCCTTTTATGCACTGGCTTTAAACTGTAGTTCAGAGATCCTCTCTGCCCACTTCAAGAACATGTATCTTGTCAAGTGTGAAGGAGCAATGTTGGAGAAATGCTGGCATGCTGCCATAACCATAGCAGACCTATGAAAGGTGATGTTGATGTCTGATCTGAGTAAAAATGCCCAGATACAAAAAAATATGTATTTTGCCTAATGAAATGATTCATTTGACCGACAACAATTTGTTTCTTCCACTGCTAAATAAGTACATTAATTAGAGCTCAGAGGTGGCCTTAGAAAGAGATTTGATTTTTTTTATTCAAAAATTAAATGTAAAAATCCAACATTTTTCCCTTGTCTGACATGGAATAGAACTGGGGTTGTAAGTATGGCTTTACTGGAGAAAGGCTGAAGCAAGGCCACTCTGTATATTTATACTTCATCTTCCCAGCAAGCACCAGCCAGCAGGAAATTCATTTCCACATTTCACGCATACTTCTTTGCTCTGTTAGGAGTTTTCCAGATATTTGTTTGCTGATGACTCAGAAGCAGCAATCTCCTTTAAGCCCTGCGCTGTTGTGCACATATGTTTGCAAAAGATGCTGACAAAAATTCCCAAAATAGAAAGCTGAAGACTTCAGCATGGTATAAGCACGGGTTTGTAGGCACCCCCTAGGGCAAAGCTAAGGTTTTTCCCAGTTAAGATCTCTAGCCAATGTGCTACTCAGTTGCATTTCCCTGTGTCTTTTCTAATCATGACAGTGCAGTAAGGCAACTGCTTAAAAGGTATTAAAAATGTCGCAGGTCCCCTGATTAAAATCCAACCTGAAAGCTCTGAAGTGCTCGCAAAGTGGAGGAACAGTTATTACAGCATGTGAGTTTTGTCAGGAGAAGTTGTCTCTCCTACTTCACTGCGCTCAAAGACACAACAAGCAACTTCTCAACGTGAATGAGAAATCAAGAAGCTGCATTGCAGAATGACTGTGTAAACAGATTAACTTATGAGCTAGCGTTGAGCTGAACAAAAGACTACATTGGATTGATTTATCATGGTTTTAATTAATAATGACTGGCTTCAGTGGTCTGATTAAATCAGGCAATTGCTGCACTTACTGGTGATGGTGCTCCTGAACTAAGCTGTCTGTCTTCTAAAAGCTGCCAGTCTCAATATCATGCAATATTGTCCTGATTGTGCTGGCTAAAACCTTCTGTGGTTGGAACCTGAAGGCCAGGTCCTAGTCTTGGGTTGAGGGTAGGAACTTGTGCAACTCAAGAGTCACAGTGGTTTAAAAAGTGTTAAATAATTCTGCCAAGGTAATGTCCTAATGATGACAGCAAATATCATTAACAAATTTGTATCACTTCCTGTCTCTCACTCTTCACATATGGAATCATCTCACTGTGAGGAATCATCACAGCAAAAGCAGGAACAATCTTCTTTTGTGTCTAGGAGCCTTATCCAATGTTGAACCAATGCCCTCCTCCTGCTCCTGCCTCTGGCAAGATGCAGAAACAAAGGATTTCCACTGCTCATAAGCTACCTAAGACAAGTTACCTGCTTAAATGCCTCCCTGGAAAAGAGGGAAAAAATTAAGATTCCATTTCACTGAAAGTCACAGTATGTTGCTGTTTATAAGCTTTAACAGGTTAATACACACAACATGTTTTCTCACTTAAAAACCCACATTATACTAGCTACAAATTAAAGTAACCGACAATTTTATTTAGAACTCGTAAGCTACATGAAAAATTTCCTGCAGTATTTGACTTGCTTAAATGCAAATTTACAGATTAATAGAGGAGCAATGATATTGTTATGCTAATCAGACATTTTTTATCTTTTCCACCCATGACTGATTTTCCCTTTCTTTTGTTTCATTTGTGTTGTTCCCTGTTCCACCCACTCTGTCTCCAACCTTGTGCAGAAAAAAAGCTCTTCAAGATGTTCTGCTGAGATCCCTATTCTGTAAGAACTAATGGTTTTGTTTCTTTATGCACAGGCAGTATGTGTATTCTTGCCATGGATATTGTCAGTACTGTAGATGAGAAGATTTTGCATTGCTTTGTGTGTAGATACACAAACTCCTTGTGCATGTGTGTGAAGTGGGTCGTCTCTGGCTCATATACCACAAAATATCAATCTTTCTGCTTATCACACAGCCTGTTCAAGATTCTTCTTTCTTGCAACAACATCAGCAAATGTCACTCAATAATGGAATGTCAGAATCTAATATGATATATAATGTCTTCCTTTGGGATCATATGTGAAATGGGATCAAGAATCTTTCCTCTGACCTTTGGCCCTCTATTTCATAACCTAATTATTCCTAACTTACTTAAGTTCAGTTAAAAGAGTGGTATACAAAAGTTAAGCCAAGATCTAACAGCTTTCCCTGAGTGAAAAAGGAACTTAAACTTATATGTAAGTGTTGGTAGTTGTTTAGGGTGCGAACTGTGGCCTGGGCGCAATGGACAGGACTAAATACAGCAGATGATATGACAATCCCTTGTTACCTTAAAAATCATGACAAACTTTCTGAAAGTCGTATTTTGGACTGTGGATGTGGTACAACAGTCTTCCCATGAAGACCTGGTGAGTTTATTCCTTACTGGGAACATGTGAGTTGCTCTTCAGCTTGGGGCCAAGCCCATGTCTGTGCACACCAGGTTTCTGTCTGCTAGTGAGCAATTCCTTTTGTGTAGAAGTGGTACCAGTGGAACCTAAATGAAAGTAAAAACAATGCTCTTTTAAACCCATTTTGACCCTGCTCAGATGATGAAATACTGACCAGCTAGACCGTTTCCATTATCAGTGGCTGTGGAGGTGTCTGTTCTGTATAGAAGGACATCTCCATCCGTGAGTGGTCAAGGACCTGGTGCATGTTCTATCCTTAGATGGAGAGCAGTGAGTTCAAGACAAATCGGCCCTTCCGCTGACACCAAATACTGAATTCTACCCACCCTCTGATTCCAGGCAAAGCTACTGGCGCTTTTGAATCTGCAAATGGAGATACACTCCTACTTCTCAGGGTGTTTTAAGGAGGAATATGGCAAGAAGTAGAAGGTGCTCTGTTACAGTACGAAGAAGGCTGAATAATGCTCCAGTGTGTACGCATTGGTTGGATCATTGCAGTGGTAGATGTGTGAGATTTTCCTAAGCACAGCCCTCCTTCCCACAGGAGGAGCAGAGCTCAGGGCTTGAGAATCAGGGCTTGAGCAAGCAGGTGGAAAACAGGAGAATCATTGGTCTCCTCATAGAGAACAGTCATGAAAAAGCAATGTGCCCAGAATCTTATCCTGGAGGCACAATCTCATGACACCTGCCGTGATGGTAAGAGCTTGACCTATGCCTGGAACATTAGGTATTGCTCCTCTTGAAGAACCAAATGTATGGTGCTATATCATGGTGAGGTGTTTATGAACAGAGCATGAGCTTGTTGTAATTGTTAGGCAAAGAGAGTGGGGGGAAAGGGAAGAGAGGCTGGTACTCCCTACTGAAAACATCATGACCTTCCTGTGGTATGATGGTAGCTGAACACTTATGAATCAAAGTTCTCATGCCTCACATACAAGACAGAGTGGAAGCTCTTGTTATTGTGAGCCATCATGTAGTGCAGTAGGGAACAGCCAACTAGCTCTTTAGCCTCTTAAACAGCTCTCTGGAAAGAAAACAACCTGCATTATCATGGCAAAGTTCAACTGGAAAGACGTATGTTGCAAGTCTGTTACTGACAATGCTAAAAGCATCCTTGGAAAGATTTTTCCTAGCTCAAGAAGTGTTGCCTTCACACAGGGGCTATTCTATATTAGACCTTGTCTTGACAAATAAAAAGGAATTCATCTCATAATGAAAGGTGGGTGGTTCTTGGATGCAACTGATCATGGCTTGAATATATTTGCTATTTGTAAAGCTAAATTTAAACAGATAACATTGATCTAGTATTTCCAATGAGTGCAATTAAAAAGTTTAAAAAAAAAAAAAAAAGGACACAACAATCTTGAGGACCGCATTTAAGCTTTTAAATGCTTTTAAACATTTTATACCTTACCAGGTACCTGCCACTTTCTATAAAGAACCTTGACAACCTTGGAGGTTACAAAAATCACCATTGAAATACAAACTTAAAAAGGGGAATAGGAAAAGAATCATATAATCAAATTGATAAAAAGCACAGAAATTTGTAAAGAAAGAAAATGGGCAGAAGCAGAACTTTGGGGCTAGCAAAATTAAAGACAATAGAGTGGGGTTTGTTTTAAAATACATCAAGAAAAATAGGCCTAACAATCCTACTGATGTGCAGATGGAAGACGCATAACTGCTAATGATAAATACCTAGCAGTGGTCAATAAATAATTTTGTTCTCAGTACAGGATGTACAAACAATGTATTTACATTAATGAGATGGCAATGAAATAAAATATTATATTTCAGTCATAACCAAACATGATATTAAATAGCAGATGCACCACATGAAAAGAAGAGAGTACCTGATAGCATAAATAATGGATACCAGGGCAGTGAGATCAGTGGATAGGAGGCAAGATAGAATAGAAAAAGAAAAAAAAGATGATTCCATTAAGCTTCTATTTGCAATCCAAGCCTCAATTTGGAAGACAGATTCTTGTAGATCGCTAGAAATTTGGTTCATCACATCACAGCTGATTATCATAGAATGCTTAGGGTTGGAAGGGACCTCTAGAGATCATCTAGTCCAACCCCCCTGCATACGCAGGGACACCTAAAGCACGTGGCACAGGACTGCATCCAAGCGGGTTTTAAAGATCTCCAGAGAAGGAGACTCCACAACCTCTCTGGGCAGCCTGTTCCAGTGCTCTGTCACCCTCACTGTTAAGAAATTTTTCCTTAAGTTCCTATGGAATTTTTGATGTTTCAGTTTCCGGCCATTTCCTCTAGTCCTATCAGTGGCCACCACTGAAAAGAGACCATCCCCGTCCTCTGCACTCCCTCCCTTGAGGTATTTATATACACTGATTAGATCCCCTCTCAGCCTTCTCTTCTCCAGGCTGAACAGGCCCAGCTCCCTCAGCCTCTCCTCATAGGGCAGATCTGCTGGAGATGCTCTTCTTAATGCAGCCCAGGATCCCATTGGCCTTCTTGGCCACGAGGGCACACTGCTGCCTCATGGTCAACTTGTCGTCCACCATGACACCCAGGTCTTTCTCCGCAGAGCTGCTCTCCACAAGCTCGGTCCCCAGCCTGTACTGGTGTCTGGGGTTATTCCTCCCCAGGTGCAGGACCTTGCACTTGGCCTTGTTGAATTGCATGAGGTTTTTCACCGCCCAGTTGTCCAGTCTGTCCAGGTATTATCAGGTTTCTGAGACTGTGTGATATTACATCTGAATTATTAGCCTTAAATAGCATATTTAATGGATAAAGGTATTACAGACAAAATCCTTGTCAGCAAGCACAAGACTTTGACTGAGCCTTGTGATTAGCCTTTGGACCTAGGTCTACTGAGTGTTTTTATTATGGCGATGAAGACAATCAAGTATAAAGAAAGGACAGAGAATCTGTTTCCTTTTCTTGCAAGACAGATCAAACATAGGAGTTAACACCACCCCCAGAAAAAACACATACATGAATCATTGTGTGACAGTAGCGTGTAGTAGGTAGATTTCATTTCAGTTCCAGCCATTCCAGTCTTTGATTTGATTGTGAAAATAAAAACTGTTCTTCCACTTTCAAAAAAACGCAGCTTTCCTCAAAATCATGGCTGTACCATATAAACAAACAAACAAAAAGAGATAAGAGAATAAAGGCTATGTATTTGCTGATAATATATGTTTCCTAGTGTTAGAAATGGCTTTGTGTTATCTCAGATGATTTAAGGCGAGAATGAAGACTTACATAGTTGTGCTTTGCTGATATTACATTAGGTACATAGTTCGGCTTTTCAGGAGTTTTAACAATTTCAGCAAGGGAGCTAAATTAAAAAAAAATGCATAATTCTTCCAAAACAACAAAATTATCATGCTCTTTTATTAAAGTCAATAGCAAAGCTACCATTAGCTTTGACCTGTATCTCCATACCAGAGAAAGTTTCATTGTGATAATGAAAACAACGTTTAATTCGGATCTAAAGACTCATATGGTAGCATAGGTAGGCTTTTTTTATGCTATGGTAAAGCATAGGTAGGCTTTTTTTTGTATATATTTCATAAAGTGTCAAGGCCATGTCTTTATTCTGTAATTGTACCCCCCAAAGCAAAATACAAGGAGCTGACACATTTTTGGAGGTTTTGGAGGCTATCACCAGCAGCACGTGACCATAGTGATGTCAGTCCAGTAGTTACGACAAATACATACATGAAGAGCATTCACAACATATTTCAGTTTTGCTTAAAAAAGACCCAGAAACTGAAGGGTGGAACATAAAGAATGGGAAGACCCTATGGAAAAGTGTTCCTGTTGTGAAAATGTTGCAGTTTGAAAGCCGTAGTGGTAGTGGTGGGCGGGGAAGGAGATATCAAATCAGTATCGGATTCACAAACAGACGGTGGACCATAGGTCTGATCGCCTTCCTAGGAGCAAATCGAGTTCCCAAATAGTGTGATCAACTATAAGCTAGACCCTGGCAGTATCGGATTCACGAACAGCCTGTCAACTGTAGGTCCGATCGCCTCCCCCCAAACAAGTAGTCAAGTTCACAAACAGTATGATTTATTCAGATGCAACATTTACAAAGCAGGTTTCAGATGTCAGTACAGGAAATTCTCTTCTAGAGTGTGGGGTTTTTAGCTAGCCCTGATATACAAATGTGCAATCATCACTCATTCCAGAAGATGGGAGAGGGCTCTCAGTCTCAAGTCTCCTCAGGCGGCGCACCAGTCCGAGGGGAGGAAAGGGGGATCAGCCTGTCGACTGACCCAGGAGTTACGATGGTTTCTTCCTCCCCTACCTTACATCCTTAGTTCACCTTTTATACTTTTCTTTACATTCAGGTGGGAAAATCTAGAGTGCATGCTCGGTGAGGGGCGGTCGTACCTTGGAGGCGGGGAACTTTTGGGATGGGGGGGTGGGTTTCACATGATAATGAGCAAAGTTCAAGCAAAGTTCATCCAAAAGGAGTGATTTGCCCCCTTTGCTGTCTCAGCACCGGACATGTTATCGTATATCTCCCATTAGACAGCCACTGTGCGGCTTATCAGCGGCCCAGCACAGGGAGTGCAACAGAGTTTGGCCACGGTGTCTTCACGCGGCTCCATCCTCTGTTACGCCCCTTTGCAGCTGTGAGGAGGGCAGATTGTGTTGCCTAGGGAACTGTGGAGGAGCTGAGTCCATGCGTACCAACCATCCTGGAAGTGTCAACTGTGTATTACCCCAGGCAAGCTTCTGTAATGCCAAATCTTCAGTTAGGCCCTAGTTTTCCTCTCAGTTCCTGCTTTCAAACAATTCTTCCACAAACAATGCTTCCACACTGTAAGGTCCTATTCTCCACACTGCAGCTTTGCATAAAAGATTTTTAGCAGACATGCCCCCAAGGACTCAAATGTTTTGGCTGAGTTAGAAGAAAACACAGACCCCTGCTCATGATCAATATATGTAAGTCTTTAAAAATGTATAATGAATGATTCCAGTATCTAACTCTATCAGGTACTTTTAAGTACCTGAGAGGTGTATCAGGTACTTTTAAGTACCTGAGGGAGGATGGAGCCAAACTCTTCTCAGTGGTGGCCAGTGATAGGACCAGAGGTAATGGGTACAAGTTGAAACACAGGAAATTCCATCTCCATGTGAGGAAGAACTTCTTTCCTGTGAGGGTGCAAGAGAGCGTCTCCTTCTCTGGAGATCTTTAAAACCTGGCTGGATGCCACCCTGTGCCACATGCTCTGGGTGTCCCTGCTGGAGCAGGGGGTTGGACTAGATGATCCCTAGAGGTCCCTTCCAACCTCAGCCATTCTGTGATTCTGTGATTCTGTGATTCTGTGACCATGCAGCATTTGGTTAACTAATAATTTATTTAGTGAAGAAATGCTTCTTCAGATTGAGGAATAATCATGCCACATACAATACTCACTCTCTCTTCCTGACCAAACTGAGCATCTTAGTTTCTTGAGTTGATGCTCAGTTCAGTCACTAAGTGGGACTATGTCACAGACAGTTGAGTGGAAAGATGTTGCCAGAGATGTTGCCACTTTATATATACATATATATATAGTGTATGTATGTATATGTATGTATATACTAGTTCTCACAATCCTTCTCAGAGCATCAGCCTTCTGGGTGGGGTAGGACATCAGGTGAGAGCTAACTGGACCATTTGTCTAATACAAATACAATTTTCCCATACCACTATATTCTTCCTGCTTTTTTGCTCTGTTTTTTTGTTCTTTTCCTTATAAACCCAGTGCCTGTGTGATCTGTACTGTATATCAAAAAGAGACCAAGTCCAGGATGCACATGCCTGTGACTGTTTTTCTTCCACCTTCCCATCCCCTCCACTTCTCTTTGGTAGATTTAAAAAAACTGATTATTTCACTCCCTCCCTTTCTGGAATAAATCATTTAAAGCTGTCTCAGTTTCAAATATTTAGTAAAAAGAAATTTTACTTATCATGTCTCATTTTAATCTATTTTTCTCAGACTGTGAGCTGAAAGAATAAAGTTAACCTTTTTAGCTATCATGTTCAGGCTCTTTAACCAGTTCACTAATCATTTTTGATCCTATTTTTTATGAAATGATTAATAATGAGACCCACATACCGTATGAAATCTGTACAGATAACATCATGCAGGCAAGGTAGCACGGTACTCAAAGCTTTGCACAATTTTTGAGATATTACACAAAGTGATGCCTTTCTGTTCTTTTTATCTTTAAGCTCACCATTTCAGAAAGCCTAAGCTTATGCTTTTCTCAGTATTTCCTATTTGAATGAAGAATAAATAGCTTATTTTTTTTGGTATTAATTAATTTGGTGGAGTCATTTTGCAGTATCTCTGATGAATCCGACATAAAGTTTACTGTAGTATATTTAATTCAGTTGCATGCCTATACATCTGGAAAGGCCAGGAGGTTATTTTCCTTGAAGAAAAATCCCTAGTGTTAATCCAGGTTACTCAAATAATGAGGAAGGAAGGATCTGCTGAAACTAAGCATGGCAGATTTCTTAATCTGCAGTGAGCATTTTTCATCATCCTGAGTGGAAGGACCTGCCAAAAAAACCTGAGTGAACTCAGGAAAACACTTGAAGACAAAAGTAGCCTGATTCTGGTAGTCACCCAGCAATTACTCTCTCACAAATACACATTTTCTACTTCCTAGCTAATACTGCACTGAGTCTAGGTGATTTGTCTGTGCCTCGTGTCACACTGGAAGACGAAAAGAGTCAAAAATTGGTTCATTACTTAAATCACAGTGCAAATATTCTGCTCAAAGTCCAGCAGAAGATCCTGTTAAGTTTTTAATGTCTTAGGATGAAGGAAGTTTCTGGTAGAGGAATGCCAAGAACATAGGACTTTGGTACAGGACACAAAAAGCTGCAGAAAGCTGAAGAAGGCTGGAGGACAAGCAAAGTTGCCATGGTTTTCTAGCTACTATGCACCATAAAACTGCTTTGGGGTTGATATGTATGCACAGAATTGTGCTCTCCCCGCTGCACTAGACTCCACCAACCCAAAGGCTTCCTTCTCATTTAGGCCTGGGGCCCCCCTGTGATATCATGTCCCCATATCTACTGCTAAGAGCATCTGACTATGATTGCACAGCTTATTCCAAGATAGAACTACTGGCCGTAAACTGAAGTAATGTCTGATAAAACTTAATTCTTGTAGAAAAATCTTATTTTTTCCCCCAGTAGTGAAAATGTTTTCCAGGACTCCTATTGGCTGATGGGATTTAGGTATCATGCAGCTGTGCAAAGCTTAAGGCTCAACTAATTCCCTTTAAGGAGTCAGTGTGGGAGGGCTTTAGGTAAATCCTGTAAGTAGTGTGCAGGCGAGCAATGGTAAGCAAAGTCTGCTACGGACCAGCCCTGCTGCTCTGAGATTTAGCATATGCACAGGAGAAAAGCAAAGCCAAAGCCTTTTGCTGGGGCTCATATACTTGCAGACACCCTGCAGCTTTGCAAAATCACTGAGGTAGGCATCAGACTCAGCATCCCAGGAGCTTGTCTAACCCTGCTGCATGTTCCACATTCAAAATGATCAATTTCTGTCATATGTCCCATTAGATGAACAGCTAGGAAGCATTACAAAACTGATATGACAGCCATTAATTTTGTGAGAGGTTTTTTTTTTTTTTTTCATATTCCTCGGGTAGAATGTATATTCCTTTGCCAGAGTGGGCATAAGAACAGGACTCACTGAAGCTGATATTCTGTTCCTCAGAGAGATAACTGCTGCATTTAGAAAGAGCTAAAATCTGGCATGCAGCAAAGAAGTCCTGTTGTAATGAAATGAGAATTGCAGGAAGACCATCATAAAACCAAATCTAAGTTGAATCCATGTGTGAGTAAGCCAAGAAGTGTACTCCATCAGCACTTAATGAAGTTAATTTAATCTTCATTTTGAAAGGTTCTCTCTTACTTGCTCATTGTGCAAGTTGTTAGCTGTGAAGTGATAGCACACGAAACAATATGCATTGGAGCCAGTTGGGACATGCTGCAGCGAACCACATAGCTATTGCCAGCTTTCATTAGCAGAACCCACAGATATTCCCAGGCTGCAGGAGGAATTGATAAGGCCTTGGGGAGGGAGCCGGAGGAAGAAGGAGGGAGAAGGAATGAGAAAAGATGAGGAACCTTGCTGCTTTCTAATTTTAGTGGATCAGTCAGAATGAGAGCTGGTAATTAAATATCTATTTAAAAAAGTAAAAAGAAAAAAGAATCACAAAATGCACCTTGTAGAGTTGAGAGTGAGAGGGAAACAGAAGCAATCCTGAGGGTATTTCGCTGTCCTTGAAGAAACAACCAGACTTCTGGTGTGGGTTTACCTTACCCAGCTTTAGCCATCAAACTGTTAGCTGTTTCTCTCCAAGATGATCCAACCTCCTTCTGTACTCTATAGAAGGAAATGCATACCCCAGAGAGTAATGTCCTCGAAGCCAGCTTTAGGACAGACTGCACAGGTGTCCATAGCATGCAGCACATCTCTCCGTGGACCATAGAAGATCTAGCTCAGACCAGATGCTTAGCTTGAAACTCTGAAGTGGAGTGAGAAGGCAGTGGGGCCCCTTACCCAATTACCAAGTTAATCTCAAAGACATGGGGAAGAGTGGACCAAATGGGAGAATGTTAGTAGTCACCGCAGTTCATCCTAACCAGTCGTGGCTTCTTTAAGTGTGGCTTGGCAGTCCATGTGCATCTCTTCACTCTGTTTCTCTGGAATCACTGTTGGACTCCCCAGACTTTGCCCTTTATGCCATAGACGTGTCTTGTATTTCTCCACCACAACGCAGAGGGGAATTGTTCCCATGTCTGGAGATCTTTTGTTTTTTGTTTTGGATACGCTTTCCAGATGATACTTCAGCAGACAAAGTTACCGGGCAATGTGTGAACAATACATTAATCATTAATGACAGCTGATTTAATTGACAGAAAACAGTTTTGCGCTTCCCATATTCTTCTTCACTGTCCACAGTGCTTGCTCTGCACGCGTGCTTTGATAAAGGCTGATAAAGTCAGAGCCTCATAAAAAGCATTTTCCAGAATAGCTAGACAAATATCATTTCCATGCAACATTACTGTATAATAGCAACATGTCCCCAGGACTGCTGTGCTGGAAAGCAGGTGTGTGATGGCACATTGATGAGTATTTGAGATGGCACCTGGGTGTTTTTGGAGTCAGCAATGATCACGCTGTCAGCGAGGTGTGCTGCCTTCGGAATCGCTTCTTCTCGCCTTGGCTGCTTGTCCTGACTTGGCTCTTGCATTTGTGTGAAAACAACTGAGCTGTTTGTTGACTTCTCTCTTCTGGGCACAAGAAGCCCCTTCTTTTCTAGTGCTCCTCAGAGGCAATGGTATTTCTTCCTCCACATCAAAGCTGTGTTTGTTCCAGGTTCTTCGTATGTTTGTGGCATGCTTAGTGGTGTCCTAAAAGTACTCTGCAGATAGTGAAGGGGACACTTGCTTCAACAAAGGATTTATTTTGTTAGCCAACAGAGATTTTAAATGATTTTTCACCTTAGTTCACACACACACACACACAAAAGTATAAATAAAATATTCCAGATCTTAGCAGCAGTTTGGATATCTAGGACCTTTGCCCCAATGTCAGAACAAAACAAAAACAAACAAAAAACAACAATCTACCTCCTAAAGCTGATTTCAGTTAAGTGTTTTCTTTGTTGTTCCTTTTAATGATCCTTTTTATGCTTGAAGAACATCTACTCATATTTTGCATCAAGAGCTGGAAAGCAGGTCACATGTGAAGCCACATTTTTTCCACTGGTTCATGACTCTGCTAGGCATGTACTTTATGAAGGGAAAACTGTGGTGTTGGAAATGTATGAAATGTTGGCTGGGTGCATGGAAGTCAGTGGTGAACAGGAATTTGCACATGTTGTGCATGGCTATGACTTTGTAGACCCAGTTATTGATGTGTTTTCTTTCCAGGTACTGTTTGTCAGTTGGTGTCATCCAAGACTCAATTTTTGACTGGCTATGAGATCCTGCTCCCAAACTCCAGAACTCTGTTCCATGCAAGAATCCTGGGAGACTCATTAATGATGGTGAAGTGCTCAGCCACTGGAAAAATGAGAGCTAGTCTTGCTTGGTCTGTCTTAGAGTTAACATGAGCTTGACTGGGTTCAGACATCCCATAAATGAATGCACAGTGCTGCTGCTTTTCAAAATGGTTTTCTTGTATAAAATCTATTTCATACAAAGCCTCAAGGAAAAGACACAACAACAACAACAACAAAACAACGTGCTTGCACAAAGACAAAAGATCACTGCTGCATCAGAAAAAATAACACCCTAGTTAAAACCAGAGAGATAAAAAGAATACACTGCCTGTGTTCGTTGTCATGGTCCACTTTCTGGAAGATGAATGTTTAGCAGGAAGTTAAAATTTCAGAGATGTGAACTTCCCTCCTGGTGGAACTACCATGAGATCTTTCATAACATGAGAGGGAGGGAAAAAAAAAAAACCTGGAATGGTTGCTCAGGAACTCTTGAAAATACATATTCTGTAGCAGTCCAGAAAGGAGCTGGCAGGAGTGAGTTGAAATACCCTTGACTCTTTTTCTTCATTAAAATATAAAAATAAAAAAGTCATGAGAAATGCAAGTTCTCTTGCATTTGAGAAATACAAGTTAGTGTCGTCATAGCAGTGCAGCAAGCTCTTCCACTCAGTCTTTGTTTCTGGCCAGATGGAATGAGAAAGTCTCAGGAGTTGATCTCAAAAGTAGGAAATGCATGTCATGTACTTCATCTGTAGTGTGGGTTTTGGAGATGGTACAGGCACTTGCAATGGTGGGAATTTTGTTGCATAGCAGCTGCCGAGAAGTGACGCTGGTTCTCTGAATTTGTGATGGCACCACAACCTTGCAGTGCTGTAGAGCCTGGGGGCATCCTGCCAGCACCATGCTGTTCAGTTAGGCAGTTAGGATAACAAGACATCTCATCAACTTCTATCAGCTGCAAATATGACTTCCACAGCTCTATCAGGTAGAAAGAAAACAACGCCTCTGATTTACAGAAGGGAAAAAACAAAGTGCCAGGTTAAAAAGTGCCCAAGGAAGAACAAAAATTGCATTGCAGTTTCTCACTTGCAGACTTAGGCATCCACTACCACATCCCTGTGAAGTACTACAGCACATGAATAAACACTCATACTTCCTTGCCTGCTCTTTCTGGGTGTCAGAAGTGCTCTTGCCATTTTCACAGCATTATGATGCCAGAGTTTTCCTCTTGTTGCATTGCTAATGGCACCGAGAAGTGCTTTTTGTCTTTCAGAGGGAAGCATGTGTCAAGGGTTTGAAAGGATCTGATTAAAAACCTTTGATTTTACTGAATCTCAGCTCTGAGCTGGTGGCAAAGCTGTGGTCTCCGTGGACTGCTGTCAGGGTGCGAGTGCTAATGAGTGCTTAGCCACAGTGGGGCATGGCTGGGTTTGAATTTATGCAGCAGAATCCCCAAGGGGATGATGACAAAAATTAAACAGTCTCACAGCAAGATCTGGAGATAATCACCTAACTAATCATTCCCAAGCTTCTACAGTTGCAGAATTACATTTTCCTGCGCTGACAGCAAAATCAACATTGAAAACATTGGTATAGTCAACAGGAGAAAAATCTAAGTGGAAAGCTTAAGGGAGTTTTGTGTCCTGTGGGGCTTGTCCTATCAGTTCAAGGGACAGGATAACACTGGGAGAAGGATATGAATGCAGCCTGTTATATTTCCCCTGTGGCATCCCTGTAAATTACTCTTGTGTTTCAGAGTAGACTCCATTAGGCAGCACCTTTGGAATAGCGAACCTTACTGACCTTCTCTGTCCACAAAGAAGAAATGACACTTCTGCCTTCCAGGTCCTACTAAGAGCTTAGAAAAACACAAAGGCTTTTGAATGACCTCCCTCCTTGGCTCTCTACAGCTAGTTCTGTTTTCAGCCCAGCTTCTGCCTCAGCAGGCGCAGCTGGTGTTTGGTGGTGAACATTTCACCTCTACTTCTCTAAACTCAGCCAAATCAGTTTGAGTCAGAGGCAGCTCGTAAAAACGAGAAGGGCACAGAATCACAGAATCACAGAATGGTTGAGGTTGGAAGGGACCTCTACAGATCATCCAGTCCAACCCCTCTGCTCTAGCAGGGTCATCTGGAGCACATGGCACAGGGTGGCATCCAGATGGGTTTGAAGATCTCCAAGGAAGGAGACGCCACAACCTCTCTGGGCAGCCTGTGCCAGGGCTCTGTCACCCTCACAGGAAAGAAGTTCTTCCTCACATGGAGATGGAACTTCCTGTGTTTTAATTTATACCCATTACTCCTTATCCTATCACTGCTCACCACTGAGAAGAATTTGGCCCCTTCCTCTTCACATTCACCCCTCAGGTACTTGTACATATTGATCAGATCTCCTCTCAGCCTTGTCTTCTCCAGACTAAACAGGCCCAGCTTGCTTAGTCTTTCCACAGCTGTATGTGTTCAGAGCTAGGCCCTTTTGGCCCCAATATCTCAACTCCAGCTGTTGCCATCAGCAAATACCCAAAGAAGTGAAAGAAGAAAATGTACTTCCCCAAACTCCTATATGTCCTCTCATGGTTTTAGCATAGAAGCTCTTGTTGTTTATTGGCTCAGAGTCTGTTGTTGTGTCTATGGTTTGTTCTAGCAGATTTCTGTTCAAATGCTTATCTGACCTCCACTAGACCTCAAAGCAACATTCTGCATTTGCCTTACTTTGAGGCAAGGCATTCCCCACTCTGCACTGATGGACAAAGAGCCTCTTTTCATCCAGCGTCATTTGATGACCCTAATTCTGGTATGGGAAGAGACAGAAGTAGTCAATCTTCCTCTCCCAGCAGAATGTCATAATGCTGTGGATCTCTACCATATCCCAGACAAATTGCTTCTCTTCCAGGCCGAAGAGTCCAAGCCTACTCAGTCTTCTTTATGCAGACCTTCTCTGAACTGTTAGCAGTTCTACTATATCCCCTGCAGGAAAAGACCAGAAATGTACTAGTCAAGATATGGATGAGACAAAGATTTGCTCAGGCATCCGTTGGTACTATTCTTTATTTTAGTTCATAAATTTGCCCACTGCACACCATGTGTCCTGGTTTGAACATGCTTATGATTAATTTCCCTTCATTAATTTCACTAATGCAGTGCTGTGATCTCAGAGCACTCCTTTTACACTCCGGATGATCTTTTGTCTTTCTAGAGCCTTGATGTTTTTACTTCTGACATTCTGGAATAATTCAGGACTACTTTTGGTTCCTTTATCTAGCTGTTTTTTTTTTTTTTTAGTGTTGTTTGTTGTTTTTTTGACTTGCTTAACAATTATGCTAATCTTTAGGATCTGATATCTTTGTTTAAACAGAGATCAGGTTCATCTTTTTCATCCTCCTTAATGACCATCTAAAATCCTCCTTTACTTAAACCCCTCTTCCAGCATCTTTCGCTTGAGCCTAAAAGATCTTAAGCCCTAATGTGAAGTCTGTTTAGGAGCTTTTTCAACATATCTGTGATTAGAAGAACATGGTTGAATGCAGCCACGCTATGAAGTGAATGAACTGTTGCAAGAAGAAGGAATTTGGGCAGGTATGCACTTTCAAGCACACACAACGGTATCATTTGCAGACTGCTTTCTATGTTCCTTCTTGTTCCTCAGTGATGTGCTCTGTTGCCTGCCACTTTTCCTTAGAGACAGCACATTCTTGCATCCTCAAGAGCTCATGCTAATGTGCTACAAAATGCCAAGGAAAACCTCAAGTTCATAATAGGAAGGACCAGCACATGCACAGAGAAATGAATGCAGTGTGCCAGAAGCAAGAATAGCACTTGCAAAGCACTTTTAAAAAATCCACTGTTCCCTTCTAGAGACTTGCCAAGAGATGAGGCACAGCCATCTCAAGTAGTTTGTCTGCTGAGAGCTGAACTTGAGATGAATCACCCACTTAGGGGTCAGTCCCCCCAAGCACAGATCTAGTAAGACAGGATAACAATCATTTCTTGGTCTCATGAGTGGCTGATGAGTTCCCTGTACCCAGAGAGAACAAGCAGCTGCTTTCGTTTCTGTTGTCTGGATCTTTCCCATGCTTTCTCTTCAGGTACAAACCTGCCCCCTTGTCCTGCAGCAATTTACTTCTCATCCACAGCAACAATTATTTTGGATCCTGGCTGAAACACATTCCCAGAACCACACTGGATAGACTTAAAATAAGGGGCTGTAATGCATGAGAATATGGGGGGGGAAGAAGAAGGAAAAAAAGGGGAAAGAGCTTTTCAACACATGGTAAATAGATGCTTATGCAAAACAAATAGTAGTATCTGATTTAAATGAATGCAGCAACCTGCTGAGTTATTTGTTCCAGGCTGATATTTGAAAGGAAAGCATTCACTTGGCAGAAAAAAGAATTTAAAAGGGGCAGAAAGTAAGAGTATCTTGCAGTAAGAGTATCTATGCTGATCTTGTAAAAATATATAGGTAGTTATACATGATCAATTGTATCATGTACACATAGACACAGGTCTAAGGTATTTATAAATATATATGTATATGCCTACATAAAATGCATGTATAAATCAGATACCTATGTATAGCATAAATTCTTCTGAGGACACAGAAATGAATATATTTGTGCATTTCTAAGGTCACTCAAGGACAGGAGCTGCTATCAGCTCCTGGGCAGTTTTTCTTGGAAAAAAAAAAAAAAAGACACAAAAAAAACAGAAAGAGATCACATCCCATGTGTGATCAGGAACATACTTTCTCTGCCTCACTGGACAATCCTTCTGTTCTCCTGGGAATTTTCTGCAGCTTGGCCTCATCTTGATGTCCAGGGGGCAGAACCAAATTTTCACGCAAAACCATATGCAATTGAACTCTGAATTGTCAGTGTAGAATATGTAACTCTCCTTGCTTACTGCCTTGTCTCAGCTGCTTTGAAAAATTAGAAATCACGCAATTTTTCTCACATTGGAGCCCAAGCTCTGTTCTAGGAGAGAGACTTTCCAGCAGGGACCTAGAAGACTTTGGAATGCAATAATTACAGTACTTATCAGGAGCCCGGCAGCCATGAGTCAGTGTGGAGAATTCAGTCAACTCTCCAAGTGCCTAGAATCAATATTTTGGAGTCTCTCATTCTATGCTCTTCTTCATGAGTCAGGTATTCTCTACTCACTCTGGAGATTTCTTCTCTGATTACAAGATGGAAACCTTTGCAGTTCAGCAGTAATTTAATCCCCCCACTCCAAAATCTTTCTAAATGTCATCCACTCTTACTGAGCTTGACCTTTATTTCAACAGGACATTGTTTTTAATGTGGATGCATATGCAAGAGCTAGCAAATCAGCATATTTGCAAGCACGAGGTAAAAAGTTGCCGAAAATTCTGCAGATTCATGATATGTGTGTTGGATGTCTCTGCCTGATCTTTCTAATAAGGGCTTTCTTTCTAATGCAGCAATATGATTTTATCCTCAAATTGTGGTTTGCACCAGCTGAACGTCATAACAGGAAAGGCACATATAGAAATGCAGAGCAGTAGTCTGTGGCCTAATAGCTTTAAACATTTTTTTTTCTTAAAAGCAAACAATGAAAGAGTACTTTTTATTTACGTATTTATTTATGGTTGCACAAGCCACCCACAAGGGAAATGTTTTATACTGCTTCCACTCAAGACCAAGTAGAAAGGCTCTGGTTTGTTCCTTCTTTCTCTTCCTCTGTCTCTGTTGTGGTGCAGCATAAGAGCAAATTGCATTTCTATTTATCCTTACCGCTCTCGGATTCATGAGTAATGGACATTCCAAAAGGGATGTATTGTAATCCCTTAGCTGAAGAGAATGAAGAAGAGATAGGAGGGTTCTTAGGCAAAATATGTTGTTTGAGGAAGAAGTAGTCACCTCCAGCATGCCCTCCTAAGCTGAACATCCGAAAACACATGCAGATGGGAGGTCCTGTTGAGCAGACCTTTTTGTTTCTTGGGTTCCGCCTTTCTAGGGTGTTATTGACTGTATATCCCTCTGCACTATCCCTTCCCTATGCTAGTCCTGTTTTGCTCACACCCAACTGAAAAATGCAATTGAAGACTGCAATTTACAGACTCTTCCTTGTTCTTTTCCTTGGCTCTTATTCAGAGATCTTTTGCGGGCACAGTGACAGTGGCCTCATCAGGAGCGCTATTCAGTAGGATGCATGTGACAAGAGTATGCAAGACAATGTTCTTTGAAGTGAGAGTCAGAGTACAATGGGTTCCAGAGGGGTCTCAATGGTCAGCACATGTTGCTGAAATGCAGGTTCACTCTACTGAAGAAAGCATGTGTTCATGCTTATCAGAAGACTGCCATGGCTTCACACCAGATGATAAAACTCCATAGATATCAGAAGGGCATGCAACACTCCTGCTGCAGGGAATCTGGCCCTGGGGAAGATTATCATAAGAAATATCCTTAGGGAGAACACACCACTCCTTTTACTGTAAATGCAGATAAAAATTGTGAATAGTCTTTTCCAAGTCAGCTGGAAAAGCAGGCATTCAGCAGAAGAAAGACTGTCATCTTCTGACAGTAACTTGATTCCTGGTAGAAGGACTTTGCCATTGTCATTCAAGGAGGATCTCCTGAGCATTGGCATCTGTGTTTCTGCTTTTTACTTGCAAACTTTTTTTTTTTTTTCTGAGGTTCTTGGTACAGCTGTGAATTCTACCTGTGAATGGCAGTCTTTCAACCCCTTCAAAATGCTGAAAAAAATTCACAGGCTTTTGTGGTGTCAGCAATTACCTCAGCTTGCCTACGTTGCCTGACATCCTATCTCCTGCCCGCATTTCATGACAGTTCTTGTAGATCTTTCAAAGAAGCAGAATTATCAATTACCTGTTGAATTGCCTGCAGAAGCAGCAAGAGAATCCAGGTGTGAAGGTCTAATTCCTATATAGCCTTTAATAATCGCCAAATTTTGGATAGTCCCTGAAAAAAGTTCTGACTGGTGTAATGGGTAGTTTGGTTGGTTTTGGCTGTAGTCAACAAAGCAGAAAAAAATGAAGAATCTCTTATTGTAGAGTCTCAGATAACCTGAAATCTTTCATGTTCTGGACAAGAAATTATCTTCCTATTTTGTGTATTATTAAAAAATTGTCAGGCCCAAATAAGAAAAAAAAACTATCTGAAAACATAAAGCTTGCATATGAGGATGTAATGGGAGACATTGTCAAAATCTTTTGTGAAGTCAAAGGAGACAACATGCACTGCTCTCCCCTGATGTACCACATTAGTTATCTCACTGGAAAAGCCTACCAGGTTGTAACTGGTAAATCCATGCTGACTACTCCCAATAACTTTCATGTCCTTCTTGTGGTTGGAAATAGTACCTAGGATTAGTTGCTTCTTCACCTTCCCAAGGATCCAGGTAAGACTGACTAGCCTGTAGTTCCCCAGATCATTATCTTACACTTTTTGAGCACAGAAGGGATATTTCCTTTTTTTCTAATCCTCAGGAACCTCCCGCAGTCACCATGACCTTTTAAAGATAATCAAGAGTGATTGCCTTTCAGTAAGGGTATTGCAGTGGCATTGGTCAGCTCTTTTAGCACTCACGGGTGCATTCTGTCAGGGCCCATGCATGTCACTGCTATGCATATAACTTTCTTCAAGAAGGGAAAGGGAACTGCTGCATCCACATTATTCCTATTCTTCATTTTGTTTTTGACATACTTTAGAAGTCCTTCTTTCCCTTCTCATGCCTTGTCAGATTCAACTTCAGGTGACTCAGTGCTACCTCTGCATGCTTAAACAGTCTCTCAGGATTCTTCCTGAGTCACCTGTTCCTTCTTCAACCTTTTTTGTACACTTCGTTTTTATCTGCAGATTTGGTCAGGAGCTCCTTGTTCATCCCCACAGGCCTCCTGCTGCCTTTGCTTGATCTCCTGCTCATTGAGATGGGCATTCTTGAGTTTGGAGGTGATATTTGAATATCAGTCATCTATCCTCTTCCTTCCAGGGCTGTATCCCATGCTTCTAGGCAGGCTCTTGAATAGAGTGATCCTGCTTTTTGCCCTGCTCCTTCTTCTCAGGATCTTGACACTTATTTATTTAGGAATATACATGTGAACTAATTCCACTTCAGTTCTGCTTTTTCTTAAATTGGAGGCTCATATGCTCGCATTACCCCTAGCGTAATCACTGATCTCTCTGTCTATCCTTTTAGCATGAAGTCATCCTTAGCAGGTTGGCTATCCTGTTGGCAAAGATACTTTTGCTCCATTTTATTAGGGGATTCACATCTCTTCCAAGTGATCAATGGACTTCAAATATCCAAGTAGTTTTCAATCCTTATGTGAAAAGATGTTGAAATTCTGCTGGCCAACACCAACTGTGGAACCAATTGTCAACCCACATGATCTGATGTGTGCTCCTTCCATCTCCTCAGTCTCCAAGAGAATTTGAAGAGAAACCATCTGGTTCCCCATGACTTTCATCTTTGGCCACACAGCCATGCTTGATACTTTGTAGACCTGCAAAGCAGCATGGTAGTAACATTCGTGACCATGTAAAAGAGCAGCAAGGTGTGTCCAAGGGTGACACAAGTCTGAACAGCCTCTCTATAGCATCCAAACTGCCGTAGAAGGAAAGATAGGCTGACTAACAGGGAATCTCCTCCAGCAACCATTGCCTCTGTGTGCTCCTGTGTGTCTCAGGCTCAACTGGTACAGTTGCTCCATCTGGCAGCTCTTCCAGATCCTCATCAGCTATGAGGGCAAAGAAGTAAATGATAAAAAAAAAAGAGAGAAAGAAAAGAAGAAAATGTAGAAGTAAATGAAAATGTTGAAAATAAAAATAAATGCAAAAATTAAATGAATGAAATCGAATAAGCAGATGCAGAAATGTTTGACATGACTCAGGTTAGCAACCATGGAAGCTTAGTCTTATTTGGAGGAGACATAGCAAGTAAAAGGGTTTCTATAAGCATCAACGTTCCATGGGAACTTAAGGAAAAATTTCTTAATGGTGAGGGTTACAGAGCACTGGAGCAGGTTGCCAAGAGAGGTTGTGGAGTCTCCTCCTCTGAAGATCTTCAAACCCCGCTTGGATGCAGTCCTGTACCATGTGCTCTAGGTGACCCTGCGTGTGCAGAGGGGTTGGACTAGATGACCTCTAGAGGTCCCTTCCAACCTTAAGCATTCTATGATTCTATGATTCTATAATGTCAGCTGGTACAATAGGTGAGTTAGTCAACTAGGAAACTATGAGCTTACTTCCATTGGACTGTGTCCACTTATGCTCCATCATTTCCAGAAAGAAATATAGTCACCTTATGCAATGAATATCTTGAATGTCAGCTTCTATGTTGTACAAACTGAAGAAATTTAGATAGAATAACAAAGCTGCTGAACAGTGAAGTTCCTTGGAATCATCATTAAAGAAAGCCATTCATTATTCTTTCATAACAAGCGTTGAGATTCCCTGACATAATCAAATTTCTATTATACACATTTTAACTTGTGTAGTTAGGATTTTTATCCCTGACACGTTGATAAAGTTTGTTTTAATTTCATTAAATGAAATTTAATGCTAGGTAAATTAAATAGCATGCCAGCATCGCAGTGTGAAACATATTCATACAGAGAACAAACAAGTATACAACACAGTGGTTCTTCATACTTATCCATTTGAGAAAAAAAGAGTATTGTTAAAATCAGGGGAGACTACTCAGAGCATGTAAGTTATTTTACAAGTGAACCAAAACAGAAGATCATTTTCCGTTTTCTGGAAGGGCTGATAGGTTCAGAAGGTTCATTGAATTTTGACAGAAGTGAGGCCACTGTTTTTCTTTCTTTTGTTTAAAAATAGATTTCCCCTCCCTGCTTTCAATAAACTCTCTCAGCTGTCAAGGCAAGTATCAATGCTAAATCCTTTAATTTGCTTCTATCCTACATGTGATCCAGGCAGAAAGTTCCATGTGGTCATGGAAAACTGGGGAAAAATAGCTTAGCATATACAATAAGTGAAGCACAACAGGACAGATGAAAGGGAAATCTTTCTGCAGAGACTGTATCTTCTCAGTTTTCCAATTTGATTTAAAAAAAAAAAAGCATATCATAAAAAAAAATCAGCTTAGACACAAGGGAAAGTAGTCTAATTGTAAAGAGTAGTTATGCTCCAGAGTAAGTGAAAAGTTTTCAGTAGTGGAGGTCCTTGTGTCTAGGACAGGTTCAAGTCAAATTGACCCTTGGAGTGCAAGGGTATTCCAGTTGTCTTCCTGTGCTTTCTTTTACCATACTTTTTTCATGATTAACTGATGAATTTTGTTCTATTCATGTATGTGTGTGGAAGAATGTGTGTGTGTTTACCCTGGGTTAGAAGCTGAATACAGTTTGATAGGACCGAGTAAGAATAGATAAGGCTCCCCCAGATGGTACATGAAGATGCAAATTAAAGAGCAGGCATTGTAAGCTTTAAGGTAGCTCTTTAAAAATGAGCTAACTAATAAAATAGTCAAGGCTTGCTCTTCTTTCTGAGTAAAAAAGCAGCAATATTGCAAATAGTTTGTGATGAAGACAAACAACCATGAACTGGAGACTGCAAGTTCTGTAATTGCCACGTTCGGAGATGTTCAAAACCCATCTAGACACAATCTTGAGCAATATGCTTTAGATGACCCTGCTTTAGCACAGAGTGGGACAAAATAGTCTCCAGAGATACCTGCCAACCTCAGCTAGACTGTGATCCTATGATTTTGCTTAACTACAGTAATTGTCATTGAGCAACTATAAATAACTTGGCAGCATGTAGTCATGTCAAATATTAGTAGCAAAAATGTCATGGTTATGATAAACACTGTCAGATCCCCGAGCTTTGCCAACCCAATAAGGTCAGCAGGAGATTCAGCAAGAGACCTCTTTAGCCTTTTAATTCCCCACTTAAGGGCTGCAGTCCCACCTCGCATGTCAATGGTGAGTTTCTATCTTGGTCGCTGTTTATTCTTAGACTCAGATTTGCTCTGCAATGAACTTCTCCCTGGATTTCCCTCAAAACTCCATGATCATGGTTTTCTGTACATCTTCAAGTTCTTCAGATAGATTGCTGCTTGTTCTTTAGAGTCAGTTCCAGATTGGATACAAGGATAATTGGTCACTTCGGTCTTCACTGCTGTTCTCTTCCTGGGCACTCAATTCCAAGACCCAGGGAATAACTCATCATTTCTACAGCTGTCTCAACTGTGATGTTACTGCATTATCCATCCTTTGCCATTAGCTATTTGATAGACAGATGTGTTCATGCTCAGAAAACAATGGCTAGCTTGCATTTGTCTTGTCATAAGCAGTGCAAAGTATGTTTGTGATGGTTTGCCATTTCAGACTCACTCTGGCTCATCACTCCATCTTTTTCTTTCATACTCTGTCATTAGAGCTGAATATAAATATCTTCTTACCCCAGGTCAGGCAGTATATCTCAGTGCCCACCTGCTTTATGCACCTTCCTCTTGTGTAAACCAGGAAGAATAGGCAAAGGAAGGAGATGGAAAGGAGGTTGATGGGAGCCTTAGTCTTGTCCTGACATGGAAGCAGGAACTTCGGTGCATCAAGCACCATGATATCTTTCCCACCTTTTTGTCTGGTGTCTGAGGAGTCCAGGCTATCTTGGGCCTTCTGTGTGCAAGCTGATGCACAGCTTCTTCAGGAAGAGGACAGAGAAGTCAGCGGTGATTTGTGACCAGAGATTGTTCTCTGAACTTCTCTCAGTTAAAATGTTGAATGTTGCATAAACAATGAACTCTGGGATGTGAAATCTCAGTGCAGTGCACTGTTGAGAGCTGAAATAGCATGCGAGGAATCCCAGGTACTAGGGTGCTAGAAGGGAATTTCTGAGCTTCAAAGGAGAGAAGATCTAGGCCGTCCTCATGATATAACCAGAGGGTATGAAAAAACTGTCTGAATTCAGGATGGCACTTGCTCAGTCCCGAGAAGACTAGCAGCATCACTTGACCAGTAGGAAATCTAGTCGGTTCCTACCAGACAGATTCCTATTCATCTGTGTAGGACAAAGTAGACTGGAAGTTAGGAATAACATGGTAGAGGAGAATTATTTGCCACTTGGGAGACCTTCTGTACAAGTACAAGTTGTACAAGTTGTAACTCAAAGACTCAAATAGCTCAAAAATACACAAAGTGTTTAGATGAAATTATCTAGCAATTGGGAATAAACATACTTTCACAAGTAGAGCAATAGCTATCAGTAGGGTGCATGCTGTATATTTATTTATCATCACATTTTCCACAGCTGATATGTTGAAATGTGTGTGTAGTGTGCATGCATTCATTAAATTGCAGAGGTAGGCGGCACAATTTACATAGCTGTTCCAGAGGACTAGAAATGAATACCATATTCTCCTCAGGGATATGCAGCGATCATAATCTTCAGTAATTCACTTGCACTTAGTGCAACACTGTTCTCATGCAAACAACAGTGTAATGGCTTGAGGTCGTTCATGTACTTAAAATGCTTCTTTACCTAGCTGGATTATGTTCACAATTGTACATCACCAACAATATGATGGCCTAATCAGTCAATATTTTTAAGGCTGGACTAAGAGAAAACATGAATATAAAATTGTCTTCATCTTTCTTTAGGAGTTACTGAAATGTTTTCTCATCCTCAGGAAAACCAGAGCACAAACACAGTTCATTGTGGGCGTTGTTTTTTTTAAATTATTTGCTCACTTCAGCTAAGCAATTTCTTTCAAAAACTCCAACATGCCTTTTCTAATTTTTACGCATTTTACCCTATGGATTTCATTCCTACAATTAGATTTTCTTGGAAACAATTTCAAACCTGTAAAGTGCCATTTTATTCACTTACTAAACATGATATTACATTTTGATTAATGAAAACCCTTAAAAATACTACCAAGTTTAAATGAAAATGTGGCTTACTCAAAACTCATACTGTCTCATAAATGATAATACTTCGATACATGATAATGGTAATCCTTTCTCATAGAAACTGCTGTTTGATGGAATGTCATCTTTCTCCAGGAGAAGAATATTTTTGTCCAGGTGAAACAAGCTCCTGTCTGGGTATTATGTGTGATAGATGGCCAATGACTTGTTGCTTCTTGTTGCAGTGTCACTACCAGCAAGAATCATATTGTCTCTCCCTGTTGAAATGATTTGGTCCCATGCTGCTGCCATTCACATGTATATGGTGGGCTCGTCTATGGTCCCTAGTGTTTTGATGACTGTATCTCCAGCTGTAAAATCCAGGTTGGATTAATTATTTGATGCTTTTGGAGAAAGTTGTGAGCCAGAAGCAGCATCATGGAGCCACTTGGCAACAAGAGCTACCAAAGAATTTTATTTCAAAGGGCACTTGCCAAAATAAATGCTTAAACCTTCCTGCAAACAGGACCAGGGAAGATGTGTGGGGGACGCAGCTCCTACACCAAGCCCGGGGTATCTTGTACAGACAGATGTCTGTTCAGCTCAGTATCCTCACCCTGAGCATAGCCAGGGCTGTAAGGAGATTAAGATGAGGGCAGTACTCCTTTATTGCTATGACTCTCAAGTTGCCTTCATCTTCACATACAGCAACATTTGAGTGCCCCCTTTTTTTTTTTTTTTTTTTAATTCTGCCTGCTTGTCCAGTAAGTTCATGATCTGGATGATCAACCTGTCATGAGCTGACCCTTGCTTTGAGATGGAGGACCTCTGTGCCCTTAGGACTGTCATTGTCTCCATTACTACCCTTCTCCTCCAGTTGCCCATGGATGGTCAAGGCCATGGATAAATTATGACAGGAAAAAAATAGAGATTGTTTTCTGTGGATCCAGAGGGAGAACGAGTGTGTGGGTAGCCATCCCAGCCTGATGTTACCCAGCCTTGCCATGCAAGCCCTCTTGCCTGCAGCATGGGCTGGTCCCATTGTGGGATCTTCTCTTCCATGAGGCTGCAAATCCATCAAATGCTTCCTTTGCTTCAGATCTAGACTGAGACATCATTTGTCTGAAATACCTTAAAAATCATTCAAGAGCAACATCCACTGGGTATAAAAATCACTCGCAAACTACCTTAATGTCTATTTTGGCTTGGAAGAAATTACTTTAGAAAACTGTTTTTGTTTGTTTGTTTGTTTGCTTGCTTTTCAAGTTACTGATTTCATCCTTTCAGTCTGAAATACTAAATATGATGGGGTTGGAGAAAGGAAGCAAAAATATTTTCTTCATTCAGAAATATTTAGG
>NW_010589029.1:0-26556 GCF_000705375.1 Tinamus guttatus | reverse complement strand
GGCGTGCAGAAAGCGTGGTGTCTTTTTTTTTTTTTGCTGGTAAATAATTTCATAATGGAAAAAACAACAAAAAAAAAACATGAGAAGAACATCTAGTTCATGTCTATTCAACGGTACTGTACTAACGATACTGAGAAAATACTTAGTACTTTGCACTAGCATGATTCTTGGGTCTTTTCCAAAATGATATGTAGTTTTCATTTCAAAAATACTTATTCCTGCAAAGAATTTTGCTGGCCTTTACAGGCTTTTAGGTTAGTTGCTTGACAGTTCCTACATACTGGGGGGAGAAATCTGAATTCCATTTTGTGTTTTGATTAAAATGAAGGCACAAATAGAGGTACGGCTCTTACACAGCAAGGATTTCAAACTTGATAGAGGCATGTTCCTGCTACAGCAACTGTAATGTGAATGTCTTTCATCTTCATCTCAAAGGTCTTTTCTCTGCCCACTGCCTTCTTAATGTAGCGGAAGTGATTATAAGTAATAAAGAGAGCAACCTACAGGTATATTTGCTGCTGTAGTTTTGTATGTGACAGATCACTTTTTTTTTTTTTTTTAAACACGTGAAATGATAACCTACAAAATCTCTGGAATTTCTGGAAATAGCAGCAACAGTGGAGAATTACTGAGGTGTATGCAGGCTGAGGACTGAGTAGATTAGTAGTGCAGAAATTTTGTTTGATGATGCCTTGAGACTGCAAGTTAGAAAGTAAGTCCCGGTCACTGCAGCATTTCTCAGCTGGGTCAGATTCACTCAGGCAATCTCCAATTCTCTATTAAATTTAAGGTCCTTAATATCAAACCATGAAACAAGACTTTGGCTAATCATGTGAACTCGTCGATGCATTACTTTATTTCTCAGCAAGAGTAGCAAATCTCAGTTATCCACCCTACTTGCTAGCTTAAGAATGTTTCTCTCCAGGAAGTGTGAGTAAGCTGTACCCCGAGAAGTGAAGAATTTGATGTGTGAACAGGGTTTCTCCTGAAGCTTTAGTTTTTACCTAGAGGTCTTTCCATCCCATTTATACCAAAGGAGCAGGGAAGAGGATGTATAAAACATCTCCTGTATGTGAAAGATGAAAGCTGTCCCATTTTCACTGCAGTCTCTCAGTCCGTCTGTCCTGTCCTGCTTTCTTACTTTTGTTTACTGCTTATTTTTTTTTGCCACATCTGTAACCCTTCACTATAAAATCTTTTAGATGTTACTCCAAGATCATTGCTCATGATGGACTTGAGTGGTCAAATTTCTTAGCAGAAGAGAGGAAGACCAAACTAGTAGAACACAACCCCCTAAATTTGTTAGAGAAGAGCATGTGCTGCCTGTGCTGGACATATGGCTGAATTGCCAGAGATTCTCTCCTTTGTTTGCTCCTTAGGGATGTGATCACCATGATCACCAGACCGTCTTGTCTCATGAGTGCTGCCTGCCCACAGTGATTTAGGGGAATGTTCATTTTGGCCCCTGTGAATAAGAGCAAAAGCATGTTTCTTTTATAACAATGCACTTATTGCAGAAGGTGAGGGGCCTGGAGTCTGCTCTCACTCTTGTGGGAGGGTTTGGGATGGCTTTGCAGCAAATTCCCATTCGCATCAGCCGCCAGCCTTACTGATGGCCACTTTTTTTCCCTGCAGTGTGGGAGAAAGAAGAAGGAAGAGAGAGAAGCTGAGGCCCAGGCTGCGCTGGAAGCAAATGCTGAAGGCAGCCTGACTCGCCCCAAGAAGGCCATCCCACCTGGCTGTGGCGAGGAGGAGGAGGAGGAGGAGGAGAGCATTCTGGACACGGTCATCAAATACCTCCCGGGGCCCCTGCAAGACATGTTCAAGAAGTAGTTGCCGCAGATTGTCAGACTGGCACAAACAGTACCGCAACGAAACTTCTCGTTTGCCCAATGGGGATATCAAACCTTGCCATCCGTCATGCTGCCCACCCACCTCCGCTGCTCACTAGGACCTGCCCAATCCCCTCTGGCCGCCCCCAACCACCCTCCACCCTGGACTCACCCGGTACCCTCCTTATTTTGTTCTTTTTTGTAAATAGCCACATCCAGTAGGCGCCTCTGAATGGATGTAAGGATTATTAAGCTGCAATCTACACAACTTTTATTATAAGCCATAGTAATATGTATGTTAAATAAGCAACTGTACATTTAGCAAGAAAAAAAAAGGAATAGCCTCACACATGTTTCCATACAAAGCAGGAAGGAGTGTTCACTGACTGTGAACAACAGCCTATTTGATTTTATTTAATTATCTTATTTTTTATTATTAATATTGAGAGTTTATCAAGTTATCATTATTAATGTTCTTGTTGGTTGGGTCACCCTAGTCATTTGCTGCTGAGAACATCTTCCCTTGCAAGAGGTGTCTCAGTTCTCCTACAGAAACAGAGCTTTTTCCATCTTAATGCCATCACTGGCATAGTCAAGAGACCGTTTGGGAGACAAACCATGCATGACTTGTGTCTCCAGCATTGCTGAGACAATGTGAAAGAGCTGAGCAACCCACCCTCAGTTGCTGGTAGGAGCTAAATGTCTCAAATCTAAGCAAGAGTTCACGTTGCTTTGGGAATTAGCCATACTCTTAACTTGGAAGTGCAGATTTGGGTCTTGACGGGTGCCATGCTGAGAGCGGGAGCCGTGGTGGACGTGCGGTGCTCTCCTGGAGCACCTACCCATCCCTCCATTCCAACTGCCCTTTGATGCAGCTGGTTCCTCTCGGTGGCCAACCTTCTCCTTCTGCCCAAGGCCATACTCAGCCATGCCATTCCCAGCGGTGCTTGCAGGAGGGATGTGGGGCTCCTGCATCCTATTGCTGCTGTGTCCTGCTCTTCTATGCCCCACCGCATGTGGCCAAGACCGGTGTGCTCAAGTGCTGCATGTGGCCCTGGAGGTGGAGGACTCCAGAGCTCCACCTCCTCCTTTTCATTCTAAATTTCTCCAGTGCCTTGGGGATGTTTTGTTATTTTTTCTGTCTCAGTTTCTCCAGATGTAAAATATAGGTGTTAATCCATATCTGCTATAAAAGGATCACGTAAGGGTGGATTGCAAACCACTGCTGCTGTGTCGTGCAGGAACTAAGCGGCATTAGTAGCGTGCGTAGCATCCCTCGATGCTAATAAGCTGGGAAGAAATCTCTCTCTGGCCAGTGTCTTTGAAGCTTTTCCCAGACGCCAGTTCAGAGGGCTTCCCAATACAGAGCTTACCAGTGCTGAGGAACTGTTCAAGAAAAGACAAAATCCCCTGGAGATGATGACTAGCAAGTGCACACACACAAACACGGACACACTCGCTCTTACGTGTAGGCAGACTTATTCTGGACATAGTCCCTCATCATCAGGCATAAGACCTGCTATCTGAAGAGCTGATCTTGGTGCCCTTGTGCTCTGTGTGGTCTCTACAATGGTGTGGGAGCTTCATATCACCTTGGTCTCACCATCCAGTAGGAGAGCCAGTTTGCTCTGTGTGTCCCTCCCACAGGAGCAATCAACTTCCCAAGCAGCTAAGACTGATCTGGGAGCACATGCACAATTTTCCCTTCCAACAGAAAGGAAAGCAATCATAGATGCTAAATTATGCATCTAAAATTAAGAATTTTACGTGAGTGGAACTTTTTTGATGTACTTACTCCACAAAGCTGAAGTTAGACAAATATATAAGCACTTTCTCAAATATGGATTTTAAAAAGACACCTACCATTTTTCTTCAGGTAAAAAGCAGCAATCCACACCATATTTAAGCAGTGAGCTTATGACCTTTGCACCTCTTATCAGCATCTCCTGCATCAGGGAAAAAATTGATAAAACAGAAGAAATATATTTTATCCTCCTCCCTTCCTCTATATTATCTCCTATATTTTATCCCTCCACCTGACATTTATGCAGGTACAACAGTCCTTGCTGGCTCCCAGCTGGCTTTAACCATCAGTTTCCAAGAACCCAAGGCAGAGGCTGAAGGAGCTGAATGACCTCCTTCAGTTCAGAGCCCGCTCATGGACATTCAACTTATCTCAGTTGGGACCACAAACAAGATATGTCCAATTCATCTGCGAGCTGCAAAGGGCTTCCCAGGGGAAAGAGAAAGTGTGTTTCACTTTTTCGTTTGACAAATCATGTCAATTTTTTTGTTTGCTTGTTTTTGTTGTTGATTTTGTTTTTGTTTCTGTTTTCTAAACTTTCATTTAAATCAAGGTGAGTATCTCCCCTTATGTTCCCTCCTTATGACCCACAGAACTTTTTACCTCTATATCAATATTTGGGGATATCACAGCAGTGTTAAGCAATTTACTGTTTTCTAGGGAGAGTGTCCTGTTCACCCCATGCAAATTCAGCAGCCACCAATTTGAGCCCATTTAAAGTAGACCTCAAAGAACTGAAAAAAAAAAAAAAAGAATCTCTTCCTGCAGCTCTCTCTGCGAGGGAGAGAGCTAATCCAACACCCTTGCAAACTAAAAGGCAGGTGTCCTGGCCTTTTCCTCCAGCCCTTCACTGGTGCTGGTCTCCTAGCCCAGGTCTCAGTGGAACAAAAGGACTGGTGCCTTCTGAAATGCTCCAATCTCCTGCATCCTCCTATGAGCAGGCAGAGTTAGCAGAAATGTGTGCATCTGCCCATGCACCTTCCCCTCTGGCTGTGCCTCCGAGGACCCTCCTAGCAAATCGGCAGAGGTTCCTGCAGAGGACGAGGTCATGCTGCTTGGCCTTGGCTTTCCTCCATCTCTCACTCTTCTCCCTTTCCCTTGCCATGACCATGGACTCCTTTCTTCATCCAGCCGAACACCATTCCAGAGCTTGGGAGTGGGGAAGGGAGGACGGACAGATGGGAACCAGTAGCTTCCTTTTTAATTTTTCCTTTAACAAAGAAACATGGCAGAAGATGCACTGCATGCCTAGAGCAGGTGCAGCCCGTTTTTCCTCCCCAGGCTTTTGGCACATCTCTTGGTTCTGGACCTGTCTCCAGGTCCTTCCTTGTGCTCCAAGTGCCTCGGCCACTTTGCAGGGGGTCAAGGAAGAAGCACTGCCCTCCCTGCTCTGCTCTGGCATGGGGTGTCCGGCACCTTCGTCCTCCCACCAGCACCCAACAGCACATGCACAAGACCAAAGAGGACATTGGTTCATTGTTTGGATTCTGATCATGCCTTGGTCTTTCCATGCTATTGTTTTATTTACATCTCCAGCCTGCTCAGTCTCAGGTAATGAGGTCTTCTGTTTTTTTTTTTTGTTGTTGTTGTTGTTGTTGTTGTTATTTCCTTTTATTATTATTATTATTATTTTACACAGCAAGGTGGGTGGCTAGGCACTGCAGCCATTTTCCTTCAGAGATCCAGGACCTCTCCAGTTACAAAAAATAAAAATAAAAACAAATTAAAGCCTCCACCTTTTGGAACGCAGATAATTTAGTTTGACATTGACCTTTGTGAACTTACATCTATCTTTAGAGAAAGCCATATGAAATCAGACTGCAATATTAATTATGCTACTCTGTGTTAAAAATAAATAAAACAAGTGACTAGACCATGTGCTGAACCACTTTGGAATTCCTCTGTCTATGTTTCTACCACCATGTGTTGGCTTAGATCCTTCCCAGTCCCTCTCCTTTGTCAAGACCATACCAATGCTGCTGAATAAATCTTTTGGACAAGCTTACTGTGATAGCAAAGGCGTTGTTAGAAATCAGCTGTTGTGACCTCAACGTAATGTCCTCTGTATCTGAAATTTGTCTGTATCTGTTGGATATATGTTATCAAGATACCATTTCTTCGTGAGCTGAGTTAGTAAAATGTTTCGGGAACTGTCTTTAAAAAAAAAAAAAAAAAAAAAAAAAGCTTGTTTTCTCTCTCTCACACACACAGAACAAAATTCAACCTAGCAATGCATTTTCTAATAGAAATGCTCCTTGGCTTTCTTTAAGATGCATGCAATGCTCCCCAACCAGCCAGGTGATTTAGAGACTTTGTGAATGTAAATTTTATTTGTAATTTGCCTGCTGCTTTTTCCTGCATGATGTAGGTAAATGATATGCTGCTCTTTTAAAAATGGAATCACAGCCAAAATAAAGTGATTTCATACATTTTTTTGCAATGCTTTCCTGTGAAATCCCTATCAAGCTACACTGGGAAATGAAAGTAATGCTGTTGGCATACAGATAGGATGGTGACAGGATTGAGGAGGAACACAGACTTTATTTGGATAGCTACGTTCATTTATTTTTCCAATGGCCAGAAACACTGATGTAAATGTCACATCTACAGGTGATTACCATAAATTTTAAGTACGACTTTCTTATTATTACTTAGTTTTCCTTACGGATAAGAGCTTCCCTTTAAATGATACAGTGGCATACATGATTTGTACTTCATTTAGTGACAACGCTTTTGAATTGTGAATGAGAAAAACGTGAAAAAGTTTATTTTCAGTACTGTCAAATATATTTGTGTATTCAGGTGTTGTGATATATGCAAAACTCATGGCAGAGCATCAGCCAATTGCACAGAGTAGGGCTACTTTTGCCTCACCTTTATTTCCCTCTTTAAAAATACACGTTGTCTGGTAAAATATTCTCGAGAGAGCAGCAATACAAAGCGAACTCAGCACATATGTTTTGAGCAATTCTGTCTCACCCTGCTCCTCACCCTGCCAAAAATTGCTTCATTTATGAAGATTCCCTTAGTGATACACTTCTCTCAGACATTGGTCCTAGGATGCAATCAACAACCAGCCTTTGTGCAAGCTCCAAAGAATATGCTTGGTCCAGATGTCCATCTTGTATTTGGAGAGAACTGGGTGCAGTGACACCCATCACTGCCTGGGGGTCCTGAGCAATTCCATCTGAATATCTCTCCTAAAGGACCAGGAAGGACCTGAGCCTCATAAAGTTCTCCTCGAATATTGGACTTGCATGAGGGCTACAGTACCAAGCTGGCACAGTGCTATTCCACGTACTGGCATCTCAGGAGGTGTACAGCAAGTCTCAGTAGCTGGAATTGCAAAAATCTTAGCCAGTTTTTTTGATTCTCCTTCTCCAGCTGTCCGCTCCCTTCTCTCTTCACAAAGAAAGACAAGGTTACACCTGCTTTGTGATATTCCCTCTTAAAGGCAATTCTGCTACAACCTGCCCATAGCGATTTTACAGATGGTTTGAGATAAGTGCTGAAAGTACAACTTAAAAAAGACAAATGGCTGGAGCATGTGATCTCCAACAGCTCTGTTTTCTTGAGCCCTGTGTTCAGAAGGAAGCTCTCTGCAGATTTCTGCGAGAGCGGGGGTAGCAACATCACTTTGATCTGCAATTTCCTTTCCTCTGAGACTCTGTTTTTCCATTTCAGGGTCATGTCTAGCAGTGCATTTGGCAAGCTCAAGTCAATACCTGCAGCAGCTGAGGTTCTCTGAGTTGGAAAAGGGCTGCTGTAAAACTTACATGTTGAAATGTTTTGGCTAGGCTGCAAGAGGTTTAGATTACAGCAGGCACCGGCTGCCTGACTCAGTATGTGCTTTGGTTCTATGCAATTTGGAATCAAAACTATTTTACATTTTACATGAAACTGAACATCTTGTTTCCCATTTGTCAACTATCGGTCTAAAAAGAAGCAAAGTCCAAGCCAGGCTGCTTGGAAAGGTGAACATGTACTGACCGAGACTAAAAGAAAGAAGCCTTCACTATATTCTGCTTCAGCTCTCACTGAGCTGAACTGCTGAAAATGGCCTGAGTACGTGTGTGATCACTTCAGACTTTATTATCTAAGCCATCAGGTTCAGACCTGACCTAATCCACTTTCACTGCCTGAGTGAATCTGGGTATTTTCTGCATGCAGGGACCAAATATCTCCTTGCTGGCTTTTAAACTGTGGGAAATGGAGAGGCTTTTCCAGTTTTCCATAACTCATCAACAGCTGAATAGATGGTTGTCAGATATCCCTTTCTTAGCCACAAAAAACACCTCTCTTTTTATTATTATTTTCTATTTTATTTTATTTATTGAAGAACCAGCGTGGCAAATCACAGGCCTTTGGGTGCAGGAGCTTACTAATAAATAAATGAATAGTCTCTGCAATAAATAAATAAACCTTATAGCTAGGGCACATACAGGGGACTTGGGGCTTAAAATTACCACTTTTTTTTTTTCCTAAGCAGTGTTTGAAATATTCGTGTATGTCTACTCTTGTTTGCAGAGGTAGGGTACAGACCAAAAGTCTTTCTTACTGAAATGATTAAATTGACAGCAGGGTTTCAGCATGCTAAATGGGGAGGAGAAATAAGGCATGCAGAGATTTTTCTTCATGTAATTTTAGAGTATATCATTAAGGAACCTTAACTCCTACCTAAAAGCAAGACCCTTTGAACCCAATGGGACCAAAGTCACTCTCAGTGTGGAAAATAGGCAGACTAGCTTAATAGGTTCTGACAAAAAGAGGGAAATAAAAGGTCCATTATTGAGTCAAAATCATGGGCTGGCAGATGGTAATTGCCCCCATTGGATTTTTTTTTTTTTAGGTCAGCTCACCAGAGCTCTGCTACATTCAGGGAGAGGGGAGGGAAGAACAGGGCAGTCAGAACAAAATATTTTAGTGAAAATTTCTTAGGCATGCAAAGTGAGTTTTCTTATTTACTGAGGATGGGAGCAAGAGCTCTACAGGGACATCACAGTTGTGCAGAACAGGCCTGAGGGAGAGACATTCCCATGCAGAGCATGGGGAGATAATAACGCCAAGTTACTGAAGGCAAAACAGCCAGAAATGCTGAGCTTTATGCCATGTAAAATTAAGATAATGATAGTGACCCCTCTTTGAGGTCTCTCTATAAGAAACACTGCAAGATTATGCATGCCATTTACATAAGCCTTCTCTGGGGACTTTTTCAACCTGTGTATCAACAATATTCCAGAAATGTATGTCAGGGAGACTCATGGGAATGATGAGATGAAACAAAAAAAAAAAAAAAAAGAGAGATGCAACTTAATAAAAGTTACAGATGGCACCAACCATAATCAGCTGGAGAGTTGGGTGCTTGGATATGTTTACTGTTCAGGTGGAAATTTACCTGCTGTAAAGCCCACCAAATGCTCACTCTGCCCCACTTAAAGTAAATTAGCAGAAGGGTGGAATCAAATATCTCGAAAAAAACTTTTTTTCAGGTTATTTAGTTTTCTGAACTAAAAACAAATGAACAAACAAAAACTTATTATAGATCAACAAATTGGTTAAAAGATGGATAAGGATCAAAAATTGTGCAAATCAAAGGGATAACATGGCGAGAGATGGCCTTGTGCAAGTATGGTGGCTGCAAGTCTTACGCTAACGCACTCATTTCTACTGAGAGCAGCAAGAAGCATCTTAAACTCCCCAACTGGCTTCTGTCCAAAGAGACGCCAAACCTTGTCAATCCGGTAAAGGCCAAATGTGTGAGGAAGATCATAAGCCCACCAGTAGGGGTGCAGAAGAACATGATGGGATGGGGAGCAGCTCCTGAGGAAGTCTGAGAGCTGCAGTGAGGTGTGGGCACCTGCTGCTCAGGAAAGGCAAGTATTCAGTTCTGTGCGTCAACATCATCTACAGTTTGTGGAATTATGGATTCAAGACAAACTGGAAGTGTTCCAGTTTGCTGAGCAGTGAAGGTCTTGGGGGCATGGAGGACACTGTTCCCCGAGCCTGAGACACTCAGGGCTTCCCACAGGGATGTCTAAAGCACAGACCACAGTTGTGCCATCAATGGTTCTCATCACTTCTGGCACCTGAACTCTGCCACCTTCCCTGACCTGTGTGTGCAAGACATGGGCCTGCTCCACGTCATGGCCAGTGCATAAGTTCGTAACAACTTTAGTATCCTGCCCCTTATCCCACCCATCTCTGGTATGTTAAGAAGCTTTTCTGTAGGTAGAGAAGGAGCTAGTGGGGAATGGGTTGCAGACAGTGGAGAAGCAGGCGAAGGGTTCTGCTTGGCCTTCATATGCAGCTCTGGAAGTTTGCATCCAGGCATGTCCCGAGGGGCCACTCAGCCTCTGCACACTACTTCCACAAACACTGGGACACAGAAGGCCAGTGGCAACACACAGGACTGTCATACTGGCCTTCCTGCCCTATCACCTCCCATGGTCTGGCTAACAGCATCCTGACTCCAAAGCCATCAACAGGTTCTCTGAGAAGGTGGGATCTTCCCAGCCTTTAGGAGATCTCTTCACCAGGAAGGTAGATTTGCCATCCTTTCCCACAGGTGCTGTCTCCTGAGCTTTCCTTGAGCAGTTGTCCTGCTGCACACCAATGCCAGCAAGTTCCTTGCACGCAGGCACCCAGTACTCACTTTGCTTGAGTGCCTGGCTTGAGACGCACCTTGCTCAGCCAGGTTGGCTGCAGTTTTTTCCCAAGATGATTTCCTTATGCAGCACTTTCCTGTGCAGTCACCACAGAATGTCCAGATAAGTAAAGTCACAGCAACATCTGTCACCTTGGATTTGGAGATAACACACATCTTCTCCGCAATGTGTTGCTGTTTGGCAGAGAATGCCTGGCTCTGGTCCATCCTAAGTCTTGGCAGGCATTTAATAGTACTCTGTCTCATTAACTGCTGCAGACTTAAGCTTACATGTATCACAGACTGCCTTGCTGTCGCCAGTAGACTTTGGCAGGTGACAATGAAGAAACTTGATTCATGTCTCTCTAAGGAAGACCTCTGTGACTGGGAGCCAGAGATGGGGAACAACCATCCTCTTCAAGAGGATTAATTATCCCTAAGCACTCCGTGCTATAGGGACATGGCTATAAAAATTGGATAGAAAAAAAAAAGAATACAAGAAACTTAACCATGTTAATGAGCCTGCAATTGCCTTGGATGTAGAGAAATAAATCTTAACAGATTCATCAAAGAATGATTCCCCCACACCATCATTTTCCAGGGGTTCAATGAGCTACTGATCTGACAAAATCCTTCAATGCCTAGAAATTCGCTTTGCCTGAACAAAAAAAAATTGCACTGCCCTCAAAATCAGGGCATGGAGATGAAGGCACCTCTGGGCAGAGCTGTGGACCAGGTATCATCTTGACACGGCGATGTTACTTTTTCACCTTTCAGGAGAGCAAATTTCTTTCTGTCCTGAGAGCTCTACATATTCTTCTGCAAATGTGTCCTCTAGAACCAGGAGAAGGTGACAAGACTCAGCCCCATTTTAGCAATGATTCCCTCTACCACCTTCTGAAAGATGAAGTCCATCAACCCATTTTGTGGTTATTCCCCCAAATTCTCTTCAATTCAGCAATTACACAGCCTGTTTTCTAACAGCCTAGTCTGCAAAACTCTAGCAATTGAACTAATACCCTTTATTTTTCGTACACCTGCCTGTAGGTGCCTCTCCCACACAAATCCCACAATAAAAAAGTCAATATTTTCTCACAGTGAGACTGTTGAGTAATCCACAATAGCCAAACAATTTCGATTTTGCTCTAAAAGAAGGAGAAGTGCACTATCTCCAACTCTAATGCAATAGGTAATGGCAAGCATTAATATTTTAATAGCAATCAAAACATAAGCGTTCATAGGGGCAGCAGCACTCACAGTAGGTATTACCTTATTGTCTGAAAGTGGGACATTGTAACTCATTGGAAATGAAAAAAAAAGAAAAGAAGCAGCTACTTCTGAAGTTGGGCAAAAGAGAGGCTATTAAAAATAAATAAATGAATCAATTAAGAAATCTGCTCTGGCTTCATCACAATCACAGCTACAAAGACAACGACTCACCGGCCAGTGTTTTATCACTATGTGAAAGCGATCAACGCGGCTGACAGGAGCTAATCCAGAGGTTTGGAAGGAGCCTTCCAAACCCCAGAGCTTGCTACAAGTGAGCTCAATCAATTCAAATCATCAATGCCATTAGGCACATGGAGCTGTGGGGAGAAAAGACCTGGATATGCATTCGGCTAAAAACACCAAGCCTCACACCAGATATGATATCTTAGCCTGCAAAAAGCACAGCCAGGCACTATGTTCTTGCAAACCTGGGATGAACACTGATTTTTCCACCAACGTTATTTTGGCCCTGGGATTTGAGTAGTGGAAGGCTCGGTGGGAATAAGGCAGAGGTTCAGCGTTTACTGTCTCACCCTGCAAAACTGACACTCCCTGCTCTCAGCTTGCTCTGAGACTGAGACAAGAGACCCTGGGTGGGCACGAGAGTGAAACAGGAGCTGTGGCTTCATGGCATGGGGAAAACCAGCGTGTCCCTGCAGCACAGCACTAGTTGACAAGCTAAGGATGCTAAGGATGCTGCCACATCACTTGCTTGTAGAGAAAAGGTTGTTTGTGTGTTAGGTGCTAGTAAGTGCTTGCTGTGAGCCTCTAACACATTAAGGAAAATAATTGTTTATTGCTTTGCAGGGCCGACATGCAAGGAAATTTGATTAAAGACGTTCATGTGATGTCAGGCTCACATGCCCCATGTCCTGGCTTTGAGATGTCACTACTGTCAGACATCCTGGTCACTGCATCTCCTGCCCCAGCTTCTCTCACCCTGCTGACCACTGGTCTGCTCTGTGGTCTCCTTCTCCTAATTCAGACAGGTCAGGAGGGCTTCTGCCAATTCTGCATTACTCTAACCCTATATGTTTTTTCTGTTTTCTTGTTGTTGTTTTTGTTGTTTGTTTTTGTTTGTTTGTGTTTTTTTTTTCCCAAGGAAATGGCTAGCAAAAACTGACATCATTTATTCACATAATGGTTGAAGGTCATTTTATACCATTTAGTAAGCACTTCCTTTTAATCTTTTTTTTTTTTTAATTAGCTTTGCCACAGTGATGTATTTGTAGTATTAAGTCATCTTCAATTTCCAGTGAGATTTAAAAAAAATGTTTTATTTTTAGAGTGACCCATTTTCAATGAATCATCTGAATGGGACTGCCAAGGGAAGGCAGGCTGCAGAAGACCCAGCAGGGACAGCTTCCCCCAGGAGAGGGCACAGACACATAGGATTGCCTGAAGCATAGGAAGGGCAAGAGTCCTTCCCAGCCTTCTCTAGCTGATGCTTAACCTACATTCTGCACTTCAGGACAGAGTTAGACAACATCAAGTTTAGAAGACTCTTTGCTGGTTGTTGACAGCTGAACACAAGGTGTTCACCACTTGCTCCAGTCCCTTGTATTTCCTTATCCATGGTGACTCTCCCACTTCATTGGATTTAAATAAGTCCAAGCAATGCTCAGGGCGAATCTATCTTCATGTCTGTGCTCCAAAACCTGCCAGATCTGTATGTGTCTGAGGCCAATGGACAAGTGACCTTTGCTATCCAGGGCCTTGGTTTAAGATTTTACAGTCAGAAAGCGAAAAGAGCCCAAGGAGGATCTTGCAAGAGAGTCCAGTTACCAGCTTTAAATGGCTTGCTCAACAACCCTGAAAAAAACATTCCCCAAACTTTGTCACAGATCTTCTGAAAGGTGGGAACCACTGTGCACATTTTCCTTTTAACCAATGTTTCTCAGAACGTATGCGAAGCATGGGCCTTGCTATGGAAAAGCGATTTCTCTTGCATTGAACTTGTTTTCTCGTGCAGTCTCTCCATAGACAGAAGAAAAATTTATTTTGTGCTCTCGCACTTCCTCATGAGAAACTTCTCTTTTTTTTTACAGAAGTGTTCAACTTAATTTTCATCCTGTTTCACACCTTCTCTGAAAGAGAGAATTGAGATTTTGAAAGAGGCCTAGCAGATTTTTTTTTCAGGCCAAACTAATAGGAAAGAAACTCCGACATTTCTTAGATGACTTTGAAAACTGCAATCCAGAAATGTCACTCTGACGTGGTTTACTGCCTCTAAGTATCTTTTTAGCTAGTAACATGAACTTACCATTTCATGCTAGTGCCTTCTTTATCTGTGGCCTTTGCCTGTGAGTTAGACACTCAGTAATGTAGCTGTAACAGGATGAGTGCATTTACCCCTTAGACATGATGTATTCAAAGAACCGTGAGTTCTACAGAAGAGAAAAAAGCTCAGCTTTGACTAAAACATATTGTAAGATAAACTAGCTCTCCATCACCATCCTGTTAATTTGATCTTGTGCTTTGTACTTGAGATGATCTTAAGCCTTGCATTGCTCTTGCCAGATCCACAAGTAATGCACCACCTAAATCACCTTGCAAATGAATATGTAAGAGCTGCTGAACATGCTGCTTTTTCACAGATTTTACAATTATAGGGACACCTGCATCAGCCTCCTCTACTCATCGAATGCTGTGGTCATACACCCCACCCAACAATATGCAATATCATAGGTAAACTATTTCCGAAGTGCAGTAAATTGACCTGATAACATTGGAATTACTCGTAGAATTAGGTTTTCCAGCTCAGTAAATTTCAAATCCAGAATCTAACAAAACGAGCATCAGGCAAATACTTCATGGCTTCTGCTTGGTGTGATCTGTTATTAGCCATGGGTCTGCTACTGTGCTGTCATGGTTAAAGGTGTATTCACTTCTGTGCTTTTGGAAGGAGGTTTTGGGTCTTTGTTTCTGAAGAGCAGAAGGTAAAACAACAATAACAAAAACAAAAAACAGGTATATTTTTAGCACATTATCTCTTGAATGTCTAAGGAGTTCCAAAAAAAATCAGTTAAGTGGTTTCCAAGGATCAATGAATTAAAATTTGGCACCAAGAAATATTCTTGTGCTGAGCTTCCTGTTTCAGTGGATCTGTGCTGCTCAGAAAATATCTGTTACTGAGAACAGAAAAACTGTAGACTGTGACACTTTCGGGGTGAAAATACCATTACTCGTTAGCAAAAAGCAAGCTGTGATTTTTATTTGTTTTGGCTCACACAAAGGTCTGTTAGTGTAGTTGCATAGAGAACTGAGGGGACTCCAGACCAATTATCCCAAAGATCCCTCAGGAAACACCATGTGCTCTCCAGTTGTGCTTCATTTCTTTGATATTAGGCAGTGAGCTCAGGAGTGTTTCTCATCCCGACAGCTCCAGACAAAGACAATTCTGCCTGCAAAAGACTCAGGGATGGTTTAAGATTAATCAGATGGGTTATCTTTCAAATGTCTCAATTGCCATACCACTTCTCAGATCCTCTGAAGGCCAGTACCTGGTCCTGAACATTTAGAGATAGGAGTCTACTCCATCTCAAGCTGAATTTGCCTATCTAGCCCATAGCAAGGAGGCAAGTTGCATGTATGCAGCTAGTGCTCTGTGATGCTGGGAAGAAGTTGTGACAGCACCACTTAAAACCTTTATTACAGAGGCAGGAATCAGCTCCACTGATGGGCACTTACATGCACCTGGAGCATGATAAGAACTCACATCAGTAGGACATCTGAGCTGTGTCAAGGGAAGCAGCGAGTAGTAGGGTGCAGGACAAGTGAAATAAAATAGGAAAAGGGTAAGATATCTGGACAAGCTATCGGTTCATGCCCTCAAAAGAGGCTTGAAAAAAAGGATGACTGTGATGATAGGAGAGCAAAGTCTTGGGTTTATTAGCTCTTGCTTAGTGCATAGGGAGGGTAAAAAGAACTTCTCAAGCAAGGATAGACAACCCTGCCTGTCAACAGTACAGACAGGAAAGAACTCCTGTACAAGGAGCCTCTAGACACCAGGAAGCCTAGACCTAGTAGAAATATTTGAGTCAGAACAAGCTCCTGTACTTATAATAACTTTATAGCTTGATGTAGTCACATAGGAAGCAGGTCTGAACTCAGAGCTGCCCAAGCACGAACTCAGACCCAAAAAGCCTCTGAGGAGAAGGAAATTATTTTGTAGTAACAGATGTTGAGCTACAGATGGTGTGATCTTCTCAGGATGAGAAAAATATCTCTGGAACAAACTGTCCATGAATGCTGGATGTGGCAGACTGTGAAACAGTCAAAGTAATGACTGACGTGAGTTTCTGTGTTGACTGTTGGTTGTTTTTCTTCCTCCAGCCTGGTGATGTAGATGTGGTATTCCTGTGAGGCTGGGGTTCACTCAAATTCACCAGGCCAGCAAGTGGGATGGAATATTACCCACAAGGAACATAAAATGAACAAATCTTTTGGCAATGAGGTGTATCACTAGAGAAAGAGAAGGTTCCTTATAGTAGTGAAGTTCTACACAAGTACTTTTTTCTTCGTATCATGAGCTATACACCTCATCAATGTGATCCATGTGTCAAGCAGTTGAAGTTATCCACCATAATGGGAGTTCACGCTGGTGACACATCCCATCTCCATAAAGCTGTTGTGATGGCCTCTGAGCACAATTAATTGCATGCTTGCTGCTTGGAGATGAAGCCTTCAGGACTTCTTTGACATGAGGGCAAGTCTCTAGGAGGGTTTTAAAGTTGTCATGTGAACTGATTTGCTTTCGCCTGTGCAAGGAGAAGAGGAGCTTTCACAACTCTCTAGCAAACTTTACTGAAGGATTGAGATATTGATCCTTGCAGCATGTCGAGAGGACTCTCTTGAAGTTACAATACCATGTTTGGAGGTAAAAACAGAAGAGAAGAGAGAGCATGCTTCTATTAAGTAAAGACACTGGGCTCAATGTCCCCACATGAGAATTGTCACAATATTAAGACAGGCAGTTATGAACACCTTGAAGAGAAAAAAATTGTATAGAAAGCTTTTGGGACAAGTCACTAACAGTTATTGTTGCACTATGAGGATAGAAAAACGTAGTGTCTTTTGGACCAACTAACTGCATGAAGGGCAGAAAGACTAGAGAAAAAGATTATGTTAAGATAAAGATGGGTGATCTGGCAGAATTTTGACACAAAGACTGGCAAATAATGGCTTACGCATAGCACAGTACCAGGGAGCTCAGCCTCTCCACACCTTCTCAGTGTCTTGTTCTGCAGGACCAATACCAGTGCTCTAGGAACTGGGTGAGGTGCAAGGGCTCTGTGTTTTCAATGCTGTGATTGTTACAAAGCCCTTGTATTGCCTTCAAATTACACACTTCGCCATTGCCAATTTGCTCAAGTAGTCTAAAATGAGTCAGCCAGTGCAGAATTACGTAGTGGGCAGGACTGAAGAGTATGAACAATCCTACTAGTGCCTGGGAGAGCAGTTTCCATAGAGGAAATCTATGCTCAGGAGCTCAGGAACTGATGCTAGGATATAAATTTTATTTGACATGCTTCAGTAGCAATAAATAACATGCAGATTAATAACTGTGCAGTAAGTAAAACTGAAAAATAATCAAGAAAATACTCTACTTTTATAATAATTAATACTTAGAAAGCACTTGTGGGAAATCCATTGTTTGGTTCATCTTGTATAGTGCATTAATCCTTCTGCCCTTATAGCATTACACATCCCAGGGATGGCCCAAGAAGGTGTAGTAAAATGCAGGTGTGTACCCAGTAGTGATGGCTCCTGCTTCTTTCACACTACTCATTGTGGCTGGCCCTTATCCATCAGCAAAGTGCCCCCACAGTATAATGCAAGTCCCTTCCTTGAGCAACCTTCCTATCAATTTCTTCATTCACTGTAAACACTAAGGTGGAGGCCCTGAAAAAATGATGAAAATAGACAATTTTGATCAAATTAAAAAAAAAAAAAGCCACAGCTCACAACTGCACTGGTTCTCAGACAGCCCTGGGTTGACTATATAGTTAGGGCACAGTAATGGACACCTTGGGATTCTGCATGCAGAGCTCGTCTGGGCTTCAGGGCTTTAATCATTTCCATCTCAGCTTGGGAAGTCTGCCACGTTCTTATTTGCTGAAACTGTTGTTTCCAAGAATATATTGTTGTTTCCAAGGAAGATGATGTTACTCTGTCAACATCCACAAATATTGTGACAATAATCTATGTGGGTATTTTTTTTTTCCCTCAAACCCAAATATTTTCTTATACTCCTACTCAGGTGAAACATTTACCTCTACACCTACACAGATGAAGCTGGAATTGCTCATATATGAAGCTTTTGAAAATACTCACCAGCTTGTCTGTTCTGTATTTCTCATTTTTCTCTATTAATTTTAAGAAGCAATCTGCCATGATAAAGCAATGCTAGACAAAAACATTCTGGAGACATGGATTAATGTAAGAAAACACCTTGTCCACCTGTCCCTGACAGGTTCCATGATGACTCACCATTTCAGTGTGTTGCAGGAAAGAGCTCTCCAAGACATCCATTCCAGAGGGCCTGTGACATGCTCATTAGGGAAACAGATGAATTAATCCTATTAGCTCACACACAAAGACTCGACTGGATATTCATCCTTGTAAACTCCAGCTGCACAGAAAGATAAACCGTGGCAATATCAGTCAAATGGAGATGTCTGCCCTGCAGTCCATGGTTGCTTAGTGCTTCAGTTCAGACCTCCAAGGCACAGGGGCTCCTGGATCTGTGAGCAAGGAGAAATGTCTTGGAGGAAGAATTCTTCCATGCTTGAGCACCCCTCTCACATCTTTCACTTCCAGAGTGCAAGAAGATGGATTTGAGAAGTCCACGTCCCACTGCATCACTCTAGGCACTAGTTTTCCCACCAGTCAGAAGTTGCAGTAGGTCATCAGCCCTTGACTTCTGCATGAAGCACACCCAGACATTAGGAACTCTGAATATCAAAGGCCTTTTTTTTCTTGTTTTGGAAATATCCACGTTTTATTTCCGCAAATGTTTTACTCCATTCTATGCCATTCCTAAGCCTTGATGTCTACAGTGGTAAGCACAGGATGCATGGGCTTGGCTCTGGTCACGGAAGCAATGTAAGATTGTACGTGCCTTCTTGAGTGAAATTTTGAACCTGAGGGCAAAAGAAGTCCTTATGTGGCAAAGAAGGATCTGGAAAAAAAAAAAAAAAAAGACCACAAAACTTCAAGTCTCTCTGAATTGGCCTCTGTGAGGTTGGGAAAAGTTGTGCGTAGACTGGTAGGATGAGCAGCAGGTGTTGCTGAACTTGCTAACACTTTGAACTTGGTAAAAATTCTGAGTTCAGCATAATAGGCTGCTCATCATCATGGAGTAAGCAAGAAGGGCTTTTTCAGAAGCATCAAGAATTCCAGCACAGTACTTTTCATTCACTCCTGAGTTTTCTGACAAGATGAAAGAATATGAAAAAAAGGGGGGTTGCCTGTTTAAGAATCCTCAGTAGCAGCCTCAGAAGCATTCTGGATCTTTTGGTAAATATTTCAGTTTTATTTTTGTAAATATTTCATCACATCTGAGGCCTTGCTGTGTCCTCTTTAGTGAGGAAACTAAACCAATTAGGAAAAGAAACCAATTAGGAGTTTCTTTTCCTCAGTAGCTAGAGCAAAATGAACTTCCTCCTGTAGGAAACAACTGAAAGAAATACTCATTTCATCATGACGCTATTTTTTAAAAATAGCCATTTTTTAATTCCTTTCTACTGATAAGGAGACACTGCTCTTCTCCCAGGCACCTCCATTACACAGGGCAAGTTAACAGCAGAACTCCACAACATGGAAAGCACAGCAGAAATGACCATCACCACGTCTCATATGGGAGAACATCTGTAAGTCCATGTCCTTCTCGTCCCTCATGGGTGCTGTCAACGGTCAGGACAGAAGGGAATGGAAAGTGGCAGGGTGCCTCACATGGACACGCCTTCACTGCACGCTCCACACAGTGTCAGCCTGCTCCAAGGTGATTTTCGCTCCTTTTGTGTTGTTGGCCTTCAGGAAATAAGACTCTGATTGCAGAGCTGAGCTCTGTGGTTTCCTGTTGTTACCCTTGCTATCCAGCATTTTAAGGATGATATATGGCTGTTTAACATAGGCAGTTGTTATCCGTTATGGTCACGATCAGACAGCAGGACTGGAAAGCATATATCACAGCCACTTTATGTAACTGGGATTATGTATCACTCCCTTAATGAAGACATGTGGAGTACTTGCTCTCTTGGGCCAGGAGCTTTGGCTGGAAACCAGGCCTCTTCACAATGTCCTGATATAGCAATGCTGAAATGCAGTTTGGTTCACTTCTCATTTTCCTTGCACCACAGAAAGGCAGGAGAGTGTGCTGGAAAACTGAATTCCTAAAAAATACCTGAAGTTGGATGCTTCTATCTCAAAACCACTTGTCCTTCACACCACTTTAGGGCAAAGTGTTTGGTCACAGTGAGAACTGTTTTTTTTTTTTTTCTTTCCATGAAGTAGCTGAAATACAGCATCAAGTTAGAGTGCTTTAATTACCTCATTGTTAAAGCCTTCCTACGGACATCCCCAAATTTCCTTTTAATTTTAGTTATTTATGGATATGTTCCACTAGAGCTAATAACTGAACAGCTGTAAAATTACGAAGGTTTTCGTGACAGGGTCAGTAAATTTCCCTAGAAACTGCTGAGCCTTTCAGCCTTGCCCTCTTCACAGCTTGGCCTTCATCTGTTCTTCATCACCACGACTTCCTTCACTAACGTCCACCGCTGTCCCCAGACTCTTGCCAACTTGTTCTTTCCTTGGAGGCATCTGCAGTGTCATATTCTTTATGCATTCTTCAGTGCTGCTCCATGAACTTGACAGTTCTTTAAAAAGCCCATCTAGGCCACACATGAAGAGATATCATGACCTGGCCAAACTGTGCACAAATGGGCCACCCCACCCTGCACAGACAAGCAGGGAGTGGATGGCAATTTTGAGTCAGGTTTAAGGCAGGTGGGAAACTGATGAGATTGTAATAGCCTCACACAGACCTAACCTACAACTCAGGACGCTCTAATTATGAAATAAACTTTGTTTTCCATTCCTTCTTTTCCTGTAGAAGCTTTTGATGTTTTTGTTGAATTTGTCCTTGGGGAACCTGGGATGGAGGTTTTCTCCATGGTTATTATGAGGAAGGAACACAATGAAAAGGGAACACTTCCAGCACAACTTCTTTCTGCGTATGTTTTGATATTGTCACTTAGAGTTGTTTTATTCCTTCCTGGCAGTTTTCCATCTGATTACTTTGGAACAAAGGGATCATAGTTCCTCTGCAAAGAGTTTCAGAGACAAATAAGGGCTTGATGAAGGAGAGAGGAGGAGTGAGTAGAAAGAAGAAAAGAAGAAAGGAGAAAAGGCAGAACCTGAACCCTCTAGGGTTGCAGTCTATAGGAAGAGATGTCTTGGCTGCAAGCAGGAAAAAATATATATTTTTACCAGTGTTGCTTAACTTTCCCCTTATTTTTTCCCTGAGCAGCTGAAGAAAAAATACGGTCCACAAGTCAGGACTAGAGATTCAGGCTGTTTCTTCAGAAGAAAGAAAACAAGCAGGTACCCAGACCAGAGAAGAAACAGCTAGAAGTTACAGGCTAGAATTTCCTCCAGAATAATAACCAGAAGATGTAGAGCTTACTGAAAGTAGGTTCATCGGCTTCAGGACCACGGGATGCTGAAGGAAATCAAGGAGTTGTCCAGGGCTGCCTTTTCCAAACTTCACACCGAAATGCGAGGGCCGGGGGGCATGGGTTCCCACCTTGTATCTAACTTCCCAGGCCCACAGAAGAGCTGGGGTTCCTCTAATCCACACTCAAGCATTATTTAACAAGCAGATGTCTTGTGACACCTATCAAACAGCAATGACAGCTACCCCATGCTATAACTTCACAGCCAAGAGTATAGTGAGAGGATGTCAAAATTAATGGTCTCTGCAGAAATGTGGATCAGCTACGCTTGCTTCTGAATGAGCTGCTGAATGGTCCTGGTGCATCAGCTATGATTAGCTTCTCACCTTTTCTGTACCACAATTCATCACTCAAAGAAGAAGCTGCTGGCAATAAATATAATTTGTATCTCCAAACATGCCTCAAAACAGCACAGTTACAACACAACATGAAGCTAAGTACAAACAGGTATTTTCTGCCTACGAAGTTCTCAACAAGGATGTCTACTGCCAGAAATCTCACACATGCTGAGGAGATAGAGCCGAACTAATGCCTGTACTCATGCCCAATAAACCCAGCCACAAGCGTAGTGTCTCCAGCTTCTCATCCTCACGAGCAGAAGCTGACCTGGCTGAAGAGGCCTCATGGGATGCCATCCTTCCAGGGGTCTCTTCCAAGGCCAACAAGCAACCAGCATGCATAGACGTAGTGAGAGGAAATGCCAGTCATGTAGGGGAAACCAGATACTCACACCCATGGGGTTTTGCCAAAAGGAAGCATACACCTCATCTAGCCAGAAGTTCACTGATACACCATGGAGTAGGAAGGCAACGTGGAGCACACCAGACTGTTCCTTCATCTCAGCCCTGCCATGAACACCAGCCCTCTCATCAGAGACTTCTGAGCCAGCTGCGCCTCTGCCATGCAGGTGTTTGCATTTTCTCATGGGGCACCTACAAAATTTGCCTTTGATTTGCTTAGATTCATGCTACAAATTGCAGACATTGCTTCTCCCTCAGTGCCACAGTCTCAAGCTGCCTCTAGATTCAGATTGCTCTGTTTAATTTAAGCTGGAAATCCCACAGTTTGCAATCTTCTTCAATTTCAAATGTCACCATTCACAGAGACACATCAAATGCTTAAGCTATCAAGCCATTTAAGATATTCATCTGTCTTCAGGGAGCAACAACACATGGTTGTTTCTGGAGAACTGGCTGGATTTGAATTTGTAGCCTGGAAACAAGATGCTGGTAGAGAAACAGCACTGAAAAAAATAATATTCTGCCTGATTTCCCCAAGCTCTGCTTATTTCTTTACCCATCTACTTCCTGATTATAGTAATCCACATTCTAAGATAGGGGAAAGTAAAACGGCTCCATAAAGTTAATGCAAAATGCTGAAGGGATGCGCTGCTCCCGTCTCCAAGACATTAGTGCTCATGCTCAGCATTTAGGCCTGCAGATCCTCCCTGTTTTGCATTATATGGCATCACAGATGCAACTCATCTTCAGAGGTAGTGTTTGCTTTCTTAGAATTTGCTTTTCACAAATAGAAATCCTCATAGTGGTGTACAAAAGGGCAGATGTACACTACAGATGCTGTCCTAGGGGCTAATTACCTCTATACCGAGATATAAAAGAGGGAAATAGGTATAAGGAACCTGAAAAAAAAAACAAGGGAAAAAGATTCCTTAAGCACAACAAGAGACTACAAAACAACGTAGAGGTCTTAGGAAAAGAGATGAAATAACGGAAGATAGAAACAAATATTTCATGTTTTCTTTGCTATAATCTTCACCAAAGTGTGGACAGACAATGAACTCAGTGAGAAGAAACACTGACTGGATTAAGGAAAAGGACAAGCTAAAAATACTGGGAAAGTTGGCATAGGTTGATGAAACTTACCCTTGTGTGCTTGCAGAAGCAGCCAAAGTAATCTGAAAGATAATTGCATTTGTTCCCAAGAAGTAGCAGAGGAAAGGTGACGTCCCAGGGACCTGGCGAGGGGCAAATGTACCCAGGCTTCTAGACAGGAAAAGACACCTTGGGGAGATGTGAGATAACCACTCTGAGTGCAGTGCCAGAAAACACAGGATTTGGGGTTAAACTGAGCTTGTATGTGCTTGGCTGAAGGATAAGGGACAAAAGAGGCAGGAGTGGACTCTGAAGGGCGGAAGGGCTGCAGAAGCGGTGCGGTCACAGCACACATCAGTTTCAGTGAAATTGCAAAGAACTTCCTCATTAGCAAGCAATGAACTTGCAGCGCAGGCGAATTGTCTTAAGGGGAGGTGACAGCTGACCGATGGGAGCACTGTTTGTTTTTGAAAAGGCAGGAAAGTTATTGATGATTCACTGTCATCTGTGAGAAGCAAATGCATTCTGCAAATGAGTTCTCATGGGGGCCTCATCCTGAGCCCGTATCTATGCAAGTTTTTCAATAATGAGGGGGATGATGGAGAAGAAAGTGCACCTAGAACATCTGCAGATGACACTGAATTGAAAGGGGACACTGGAGAGGGCTGGATCAGAATGCAAAGTGTCTTGACAAATGGGGAAGACAGCCCAGGGTCAGCAAGGTGAAATGACGCCGAGACAAGTAATCCATTTTGAGGCAAAAAGAAAGGAAACACGCCATTATAAAAACAAATACCCAGATGGCTGTTACAGTTGCAAGGAACATGGGAGTGACACAACTCCCAAGGATGCAACTGCATCTCTTTTCGAGTATGTCTATAGGAATATTGCACTCCTGCTTTGGAGGGGTCAGGCTGCAGCTCCAGCATCATACTTTACAAAAAAATGAGCTCCTCTGTGGGTTTTTCTGGTGCATAAATTGCACTCAAGAAGTAAGAAAATATCAAGTCTCACACCTGTCTCCACCAAGAGTTAATGGCATTTCGTGGCTGAGCTACAGGTCTATCTCCTGCTTCTCTAGATTATACCTCTTTAAATGCACGTTTTCAAAAGGAAGAAGCCAAAAATATTCATTTTTCAGGAAGAATGAGGATGGCTTTAGCTTCTGAACTTCAGAAAACATAACATTTCTGCAACAGTCATAAACCCTGGAACATGTAGGCCTACCACTTGCCTTTCCCTGTGTCTAATGCAAAATGCAACTCAGTGCCTGCCACAGGGTGGGGCATGGGCCTTTCCTGTCTGCCAAAGAGAAGCAGGTCATCTCCTCCAAAGACACTCAGTTGCATCAGCCCCACTCGACCATGCTTACAAGCCTGGGTGTGAACATACCTTTTCAGGGATTATGCTACAGTTATCCTTTTGGTGACAGCTACCTAAAAGGCAATGCCACTGCTCTGCTTTTGTACATGCCTTTCCAAAACAGGATTACCTCCTTGGAGGCGCTCTAAGGCCACCCTGACAGGTGGTTCAGGGATCAGAGATTCATACAGTCATAAAGGCTATGGAGCTCTGTGCTCCAAAGCTTCATCTCCAGGACTTCCAGAGGGCTTTGCTTCTGTCTGGTCAGGAGCCGATGAAGCTCCTGACACAGGGAGCCTCCTCTCTATTGCAGTCCCTGTGGGCAGCTGGTCGCTTTTTAGCCAACTCACTACTTGCTGCCCTACATGGGAATACCCGCTCAGAGCATTGCATGGATTGCCCCTTGCGCAGTCATACTGCTAGCAGGATCCCACCTTCCCGCTCCCCCAAACCTCTGAGGTCCATGCAATGGTGGAAAGTGCACTGTAGTCCTTGGGAACCACACCAGCTTTGCCCTTTGCTTTTCCTCAGAGGGGACCACGCTCACATTGCTCTGGCCAAGGGAAAGGGAGCAAACCACTGCGGTAGACCAGCAGCGCTGGATCCACCACTTGCAGCTTCCTTAGGGCGTGCATTGCCCATGCTGCACGTTGCTTTGCTTGTGCTCAGGATGCATTTCCAGCCCACTGGGATTTGCTTCCAGCGTCCTTCCTGCCAGGGTGCCCGAGCCACTCCTTGTCTCCACTCCCCGAGCCCTTCTACCTCCAAGTGGTGCCAGACATTTCTCCTAGGCAAATGGTCAGTCACTGGCTTCCACAATGCCACAGGCTTGGGGCTGTGGGTGGGCAGAGGGAAATGAAGCGGATATGCTCCTTCAAGAGCAGCAGGAAGGGGACAGGGGTCGGGCACCCTGCCCTTGGCAGTGTCCTTGGCTGGATGCCAGTCGGGTGCTGCTTAGTATCTCCACAGCACTTTTCCCAATGAAAGGGTTGCTGCAGCACCTGCCCTTTTCTCTTTACAGACTCACAGAAAGGCCTGTGCACCCACCACCTCTGCTGCAAGAATGGCATTTGGCAAGATGACTAGGGCTGCTGGGAAGCACGCACCCCGCCAAGAAGGAGGCATCTCTCCTAGTGGCTTCTTCACCCTGGCAGAGTCAGGGCTTACAAAAGACAAGCAAGATGGCTCTTTTCAGCCTATGGAACAATTATTCTGGGAGCACCACGGGTGGGGGAAACTAGAGGGGAGGTGGGGAGGAGCGAGCTCTTGGAGCACCAGAAGAGCTCTCCAGGGAGCAGCTGGAGGGTATCGGAGGCAGCGAGCAAGCTCTGACAATCCTGAAGACGCGATGGGAAGGCCTCTTCTGCACTGCTGCTGCTGCTGCTGCTGCTGCTATTAGCTGGTTCTCCTCCGTGGGAAAATGCTTCTGCTTTCTGGTTTGCTCTGAGGGACATCTCTGGACTTCCAAGCAGCTCCGCAAGGAGAGGCCAGGCTCCGAGAAGCTTCTGTGCAGCCTGCGGAGATCATTCCTCGTGCCAGGCAGCAGAAGGGCGGAGAGGCAGGCTGCAGAGGTGCTGCTGGCCAGAGTGCTGACTCCTTTGGGCTGCTTGCAGGATGGGGTGCTGCCTTCAGCCGCTGGCACAGGGCTCTGGCTGGTGGAAACGTGATGCCGAGCAGCCTTGGGGTGTTCTGTGGAGAGAAGGAGCCCCTTAGCGAGCTTGGAGGGGCCATGGCGGGGAATGCCCCTGTGGATCCAGGGCACCCGCGGGAATTACTTCCTCTGTGGGAGGAGGCACCCCTGGCAGGTGCCAAGCTCTGACCTTAGGATGCCAGAAGCACAGAGTGAAGGTGACTGGAGGGGACTTTGGAGATCATCTAGTCCACCCCCCAGGGAGCTACGCAGCTACTATGCAGCAACACACAGCCACTCTGGCTGCACAGGGGCTGCTCCTAGAGCTGTGCACTTAAGGAAAGCCGAGTCCTAGCCAGGGCCAGGTGTGGCGAGCATGCTCTTCCTCGCCAGAGCAAGCCACCAGGTGAAGGGCAGAGAGCTCTGCACGTGTTTCCCCTCTGG
>NW_010589028.1:60159-70471 GCF_000705375.1 Tinamus guttatus | reverse complement strand
GCTTCTTGATTTCTTGCTTTTGTAATGCAGCACCAGGTGATGTTATTGTGTGGCAATCTTATTCTTAAAAGCTATGGTTTTATTGTGTAAGAGCTCTTTTTTTTCAGGGATGGAGAGTGGGAAAGGCAGGCATTTGATGTCTGTCTGGAACATGCTAGCAATGGCCTGGAGACCACCACACTAGCCCCCTTCCCAGCTTCTCCCCTTCCGGATGGAGACGCATGGAGGTAATGCCAAATGCTGGGAGTACCAGGGGAGCTTAATGAAACCCCAGAATCCGACGCTCCAGTGGGATATAGGTAGTACCTGATTCATTCAGGCTCTTTTGAAACTCCCATCAAAGTGAACTGTTCAAGGCATGACCTTAAGGTAACACTTGAATCAGCCACAGAATCTAGACTTCCAGCTCTTTGCTTTAAATATAAGACCTATTCTTTCTTCTATATCCAGTGTATTCTGCTTGTAATTACCAGAAATTACCATTAGAGAAATCGGAGCTAATCTGAGGCTCATCTATGAGAGAGAATTTATGCCCAACTATTTAAATAAATTCTTGTTGAGCTAGTTTCTGGAGATTAAACTCTGTAATTTTATCTGTCACAGATGAGAGAAACTTGCTAGTACAATAGCACAATATCTTTAAAAAAAAAAAAAAAAAAAAGTACCTACCTAGAGAGAGAGTGGGTGTTTGCAAATGCTATTCAGGCAATATGAATTTCTATGATTGCGAATTAAATCACATCTAGTTGAACATGTTTAGTCCATTTTTGGTATCACACATCAGCCAGCTGCTACTTTTTAAGTGCTTTTGCACAATCTAGCACATGTTGGAAAAGTCTGAAGACAAAAAATTTAAAAGTTTGCTATCTGGATTTTGTTGTTGTTGTTGCTTAAAATAAGTTAAAAATCCTTTTAACTTATTTGCTGGGAATTACTTTTATTGAGAAACATCGGAACTTATTTAGTGTTTTGGACGAGCCACTTGAAATGGGAATTATGTGCCTTTTGCATAATACTATCTGCTGATACTAAACTTGGATGATCAGCTGCGATGCAGATAAAAATATCTTGCTGTGGCTACAATTCACATCAGAAAGTGGTCTAGATTTCCGTATGATAGAAGCTTGGAAGCTTTAGTTCATTTAGGGAACTTTAACATTTTTGTTCTATGTAATTAATTGGGCTGGACTGTAAAACTTCCTGAACACTTTGGGAAGCAGCAACCATGTCACAAGCTTATAACAAGGTTGTGATTTCATGGATTCCTTTTTTTGAGGGTCTCTGTAAGCAGATATGAGGACAGTGTATTTAGTTTATTTCCATACCACTAAATCGGCATTAATAGCATCTGAAAGTCCCATGTAAAGCAATCTAATAATTACCACACAAAATTTGAATTTTGTACTGATTTTGGAAAGAAGAGAGTTACAGATTGTATCTGAGTAAGGAAGTGAATATAAATAACATATGACCCTAGAGGAATATATTTGGCAAAAAATACTTCTCCCTGAGTCTTCTTTTGTAGTTTTTCAATATGCACATAGACCAAAACATCAAGAAGCAGAAAAACCTTTTTTTTCCTACTTACAAAACATCATTATCACAGGAAGATATAATTATATCCTATTCTGACAGCATCATCAGAATACCACAGAAATTCACTTTTAACAGAGATCTGGCAGTTTAAAGAAAGTATCAAAGGTCCCAATCAATAGATGGCAACTAGATTGCACCAATAAGTGGATTGTCATAATGGATAGTATTGGTGTGTTTTAGCTTGTTTGTGTTAAGCAGGACTCCTAGGAAAAATATTAAGGAAAGTGCAATGCTTAAATGATTAAGAGCTCACTTGGGTGTGATTTGTGCCTGACTTGAGCAGCACAGTATGCAGCATACCTCAATGCACAACCTGTTCTAAAAACCACCATTTTTTTAAGCAAGTCTCTCCTGCAATCCATATACCATCACAGGATACAGAGACACTGCAAAACATTTATCACTGACAAATAAATGCATAATTATGCAAAATGTTAATTAAAAATACAGTCAACAACCTGAAGTAAGCCAACAATAACTATTGTTCATAAGAATTAAGCCCCCCTGCACATGCTTTAAAGGTTGCATGTTGCAGGCACATCCCCAGTTTCACCAGGGAAAGTAAACATGCTTAAGGGTTACAAGACACAGCTCTTAATGACACCTCCTGGTGTGTCAGCACAGCACTGAATATTACTTTTCTCTATGAATTTTAAGAAAGAGATTGAGCATTTGAGAAAAGACAATTGCTTTTAAGCTCAGAATCCACCTGCATGTCAGATAAATAATGAAGCAGTAATGAGCTTGGTGGGACACACTCTTCCTTCAGTTTTTGATTGGCTATATTCCAGCAAAGGTCAGAAGATAAAATGAATAGCAAAAAAAAAAAAAAAAAAGCTATGCTTGCCTACCTAAATTGTGTAAGGAAATACAAAAAAGGCACTTAGTTTACATCATGATGCTTCACAGCAGATGACTTTTTCCAAAGCCAGACTGTTACATGGGCACACAAATCATCACCAAGTCAAAATAATCTGTGTGTTGTGCGATTTCAGCATGGAACACAACTACCAGTATGCCAAAAGTATATGTTGTGTTATATCCAGTAGTCTGGCACCCATAGCTAAAGCAAGTTAATGCTATTAATGGAAGAGAAATAAGATTTTTTTCTGGCTTGTTTTAGCAAACTATGTAGAGGATGCATTCCCACAAACAGCTGGGTAAGTTAAATAGTTATTGCTATCAAAAGGGGAATGGTCTCCCTGTTCTTCTATCCCATTTTAGCCATCTCCACTTTTATCTTATCTCTGGTACTCTTTGGAGCAACCTCTGAGCTGATCCAACTTATCAGTGCCTGACCAGGAAACAATATAATTTTGTTTGTTCCCCCTTGAAGTAGTTTTCTCTTAGGCTAATGAATTAATTCACCTCATGGAAGCTCAAACAAGTGCCAGGGAGGATGCAAAGGAAGTGGTGAGAATGCATGGCCCCCAGCAGAAAACAAGATGGAAAACAAGAGCTCTCCCTCTGGCAGTGCACGTTGGCCGACAGGCTCTCATGTCATCCTCAACATTCAGTCATAAAGCTGGCCAACTGAGGCTCTGATGGCTTCTGCTGGGGGCCATTCCATAAGGTTTTGAAAGAAGATACATAAGTAAAACACATAAATATGTGAGACTAATGAGCTTCCTATTGGAATCATAATGCTAGATTAAATCTACTTTAGGCTGGGTAATTGTAGGACATTTTAAAGTGTTTTAGAATCGTAACAGTCTTATAATCTTATTGAAAGGACAGGGATTTACAAAGGTTTAAAAAAAGACAAGACCAAGAGCATTCTTCTCAGTTATAATTCGCAAACGCAAGCTATAAAATTACATCGACTACTACCTGTAATGACAGTTAAATGAGGATTAAAAATACATATATTGAATTTCACAAATCTTATTAAGATCGTATAACTGAATCAGAGTTCAACCTATGCTTTATATCTAACTTAAGGTGAGAGTGATCTAAAAGTTTAAAGCCTATTTCTTTCTTTTAGAGATCCAGAGTAAATTCAGCGATCTAGCAGAGGATCACAATCAAGAAATATGAATTTTTAAAATATGCAAACAAAATGTCACATTAATTCTGCATAGCTTTCTTCAAAGACAGTCTTTGCATCCGAATTTTCATTTCTCCCACTGCAGTCTTTGACAGTATTCATAAAGAGAAACGACTGCTCAGGACTTTCTTCATTTCAGCTCTCCTCTTTCTCTTTGATCGTCGGGAGCGACGGGGAGCGTTGGCCAAGGCGGCGAGTCTAGCAGCGCCCCCTCCTGTTTCAGTGGTGTGACATGGAACCTGGAGCTGCCGAAACGATGCAAGGAGAAAATCCTGGGGGAGAAAAAAAATAGGAAAAGGAATTCTGAAACAAGCTATACTTGTATATGGAAAAAGTAAAGGGATATTAATGCTATCATGCCAGTCCAACCTTTTCAACTGCAGGGGCTGAAGATCAGTTTTGGTTCCTGTCTCCAGGGCTGCATGGTAGCTCTGTGCAGGTGTGGTAGGCAGTGTCTTCATCCCTGAATGCAGTGGCAGCCCTCCAAATATCTGATCATGCAGAAACTCATCTGACAGCAAGTCTCCTGTCCCACTGCTTCCTCCTCCTGTGCTAGGGCTCCGAGCACTGCTGTTCTCTGCTTGTGCTGCCTAAGCAACCAGTTTTCATCTCTTCTGATGCAAGTGTGGTGGGTGGACAGAATTATCTGATGGGCCAACTTCGTGCAATGAGTTAGCCCATCCTGTTTAATTAGACCATGAGTTTAGTCTAGCAGCTCCTTTATGCCGGCACTGCTATCTTCAAGCTCTCTCAGGTTTTCAGGAAGAGGTGCCCCAAACCGAAGCATCACGCTACTACTGTGTTTTGCCATACTGGGCTGAACAAAGCTTATGTGAGAACTTTCAGAGATCCTCCTCCATCAGTTATCTAATGTGCTGCCTGATCATATTATATATTTGCTTTTAAAAATATTGGTTCTGGGAAGTTTATGAAATGATCGCTGCTACATAAGAAAACAAATTCTTGGTAGCATTGCTGTACAAAGCAAATACATGACACTAATCAATGAAACTTATTTAAGCCCCAACTAGTCATTTCTGATGAAGGAAAAAAGTCATCAAATAAATAAGGAGAAAACGTCAGCACTGACAGAAACTGCAGCTGATGCCTGATCTAGCTAAAGAATGAAAATACCTAAAGAATGAAAGTTCAGGTATCTTTGTATACATTAACTTCCTACGCTGGAGTCTCTTTACTTCACTGACTTTTTCTTGTAACACTTGGGATTCTTTAGTTTTAAAAGATGCAAATGAAGTGCATTCTGTGCAGTACATGATTGTTAAAATATATGCAGGATATACTTACCTTGCAGTGCCACAAAAGGATATGTATTTATAGTTAAGGGAGCATTACTTTAGGCACAGGTACAACTGCAATGATAATAGAGCTAGGGCTGGGGGTTGAGGGGAGAGGTGCAGAATTCAAGTGTCTCATCTGCCTGGGAATACAGAGCCTGTAGTTTCTCCCTCCATATTGACCCCTTTTAATTTCTACAAATAAATTCACACCTGAATATAAATGTTGTCATTTACAGGATCCCATTTTCTCCTGATGGATGTTTTGAAGGATCTAGCCCATGCTGTTTCATCTGCACTGCGATGTCAAACAGGTAATCATAACACTCGCACCTTAAAATTAATAGGAGAAAAAAGAGAAATGTAAAGTTAGGTATAAGCAGTACCATGTTCTGTGAAAATGACTTTTTTTTTCTCTTGAGCTCTGTATCACCAATGTTATGGTCTGACAGGACAGGACTCTATTTTTGTTCATTTCTACAACTCTGATATGGGAAAGTCAGCAAAGACACTCTGGCACTCAGCATTTTTGTTGCAAGCTCCTGACTTTCTCCATTTCCATCAGCAATTGAATTTCCCAAAGCAAAAGGGACTAGTGAAGACTACAAACAGTTGAAAGGTATTATATAAAAGCAGAGAATGCCTGCAGGTTTCATGTGGGAAGGGGCACACAGGTTTCAACTCATTAATATTTTGAAGATGTAGTGACAAATGATATAATCTTCCTAAATTATACTCACATTGTTTTGGCTTTTTCCCATGTTTCTCCCCATACATAAACTCCATGACGTCTGACCAAAACAGCGCAAGAATCTGGGTATTGTTCCATTGCACGTGCCATTCTTTCCTTGAGATCTTTTTCTTCTGGTGTATTCTCAATAATGGGAACCACCAGTGTATCATCATATCTAAACAGAAAAAGAGGAGTTTGTGCACTTAAGAAGTGATGTGTTTGAAAGCATTTCCCCTGTGAAGGGGGATTCTTCTTTGATTGCTTACAGAGTTGTTACATTGTTAACAGAGTCTCAGCACTAGTGACTTGAAGCTCTTCTGTTGTGAGTCACACTGTGACATACAAGCTCTCAGCAATATCTTCAGCTCCCAAACTTACAGTATGCCTGCAACACCTGAACCATACTCAAGGCATCAAAAGAAAATAAAACTTTAATGTAATACGTTTAGCTGTTTTGTTCACATATCACCACTTTGTACTCCCTTGGCAATTTTTTTTTCTGAATTTCTTCATCCTGTATTGGCATAATCTACAAGCTTGATCTCAGATTAAATTATTTAAAAGAATCACATCATGAAGAAGGAAATGGGACTCTTTGCTGGAGAGCAGAAAAAAAAAATAGGTAGTCCAAAAAGCCCCTGGAAATAAGATTGTCCTGCTAAGGCATATAGAGTGAAGAGTCAACACTTGAAAAATAAACTGTCTTCTGTGATAGAGTGATTGGTGGGCTATATGTGATGTTAAGAGAGCTTGAGAACCCCAGTTCCAAAGACAAGATGATGCACGTTATTCAGTGGAACTTGCCTAATAGTTTCTTGTGAAGGAGGATTGGGATATTTGGCATTGTTTGAACCTTAATTAACACTGGCAGAAACTTGTTTAAATAGTTTTAATAAATCCCCAGTTCAAGTTAAGGTTTATCATCAAGATCACATAGATATTTCATAGGTAGATGCTAATAGAACTTTAAAAAAAAAACAGATAGGAAACAATGCTAAAAATAATACAGCTTATACTTTGTGTTAGATATTTACAAAAAATAAAATCTGATCCCTTACATTTTTAAATAATGATACTTTCCCAAGGATATCTATAAAAAGAATGAATGAAGTAAATGAAATGTTTGTAGAAATCCTTGGAATCTCATATGATGTGGTCTTTCAAGTTAGATTTGTAGTGTTTGTTACTTATGAGGCCAGAATAGGTAAGGGATTGGTTTCCTAAATTTTGTTTTGTGTTTGGGCATGAGTTTGGAAGAACCTCACATTACTCTACATCTTGCTTTAGATAGATAGCATGTATTAACACCATTAACTGATTCCTAATCATAACCATAGATTTTTAAAAACTAATACCCATAGAGGCCACAGAAGACTCAATAGGTTAGACTAAACAGGAATGGAGTATTTTACTGAAACAAAAGGAGACCATCTCAAGCTTCCCTATTAAATATCTTGGGAGGGTTTGAGGGCAAGACTTTCACAACTTTTTTTTTTTTTTTCCTATGGGTCTATTTCTTCTAAAGTTGAAGGTAACGCTATTATGGCTTCACTGGAATCATATTTGGTCCATGGAATAAATCTGATTATCCTATCTGTAACATTTTCCTAGATAGCTTCCAGAAAAGGTTTATCTAATTAGAAGCAATGTACTCTTAATACCTTTTTGAAAGCTTCTATTTCTTTGAATTCCTGTTTTATACGAGACAAGACAGTAGAGTGTGAATCAGACAAAAATGACGTAGTGGCAACCACCTTTATGAGAAACTTTGATTCTTTTAGTTTTTCTTTTGAATTAAAAGGGTGACAAAGCAGAATGTGAAGATATGGAAAATGTCCTGACTAACTTTTAGGAATGTTTGAGAATTCAGAATGCAAATCCAAAATAGGAAATTGGTCCTGATTTTTAACACCAGTTGCTTAGACAATTCAGCATATGGTTGGACATTTTGCCATATTAAAAACATAAATGTTAATGCTGAGAAGAAGGTAAAGCTGGCAAGTCAACCAAAACTCTGAAAATGGCCTAGCATAATATCTCAAACCAAACATTTGGCTCCTTTGTCAAATGGCAATTGTTAGTTACAAATAGTAACATCAGAAAGTGGAAAGAGTTTAGCATTTCAATTTTTCATCTACTTGTCATATATTATATAAATGTTGTTTGCTGGTCTCAATTCAACACTCCACGGGTGGAGTCCTCAAAACAAGCCATCACAGATAATTTGGAATAACTCAGCACTTACCTCAAAGTGCATCTTTGAAAGGTACTAACATAGTCTTTAATGAGCTGTTTACTCTGAATTTTCTTTCAAAGTCTGTCAAGTAAAAATCTGAAATCCTCTACTCTCTTAACTTGCCCTAAAATAGCACAGGCAACAATTTGTGAAGTCCACCCAAATGCAGTTTGCTCTTTATCAATCCAACCTAACATTGCTTGGCTAAAGTATCAGCTTAACCTTGTATAGATGTGCTAATGACTCTGTTTTTGAGATTTTTGTCAGGACATGGCTATTTATTCTGGCTCTTTCTGTAGTTCCACAGACCGCAGTAACTTTGACATTACAAGATTTTATCTCTGTTCTCTTCTATAGGAATGAGACCTTCTCAGGGGAAGCCAGTGACTGATTTATTACTGACGTCATGTTATTTCTTATTTCTAATACTTTATATATTACATACTTTAATGCACACGACTTAAATTACTTGTCATCTGTTAGTTTGATTTATACAAGTGATCAAATAGCATGCTTTCTGCTCTTAAATATAAATCTCTATTTATATGTATGTATGGAAATACCGGTAATGTCCTCCCGAAGTACACTTCTGAATTCCTTTTATCATCTCCTGATGGGTAATACTGAATTCACTCCCTGGGTAAAGAAGTGTAGCCATAACAGCAGCCTTGGAATGAGTATGGATCACTGCACCTGCTCCTAAGATAAGAAAAAGGCAAAAATGAATTATTTTGTAATTATTTTTTTAAAAAAATCTATTAAGAATAATTTATTCATATATCTTTTTCCTATGACCAGGCACCTTTGCAAATGTTGCTTATTCTTTTTGAGGGAGAAAATATATAGCAACTTAAAGAAAGTTAGGAAATAACCACTCATCTATGAAGGATAATTATGAATCATTTTAGGACACCAATATCAACTTCTAGTACCAATTTGAGGACAAACACTATTTTTATGTTTCATTATATATTGTAGTAACAGTCTAACTTTATCAGTGTCCTAAGATTCTAAAGAATTACCAAGTTTACTTGCGAGGAGAAAATTTAGAGGCTTTTAACATCTTGTTATGCAGATATACTTCCCAAATTATCGATTAATTATCTGAAAAATTATTGTTATTTTATTTTCACCATGTGCCATGAAGGAAAGAGGCATAATTATAATTTATTGATAAAACTGCAATCTTGCTAAAAATATAAATTGAGTTTTCTTCGGCTACATATATCAATTTATTGAACAGGAAGATCAGAAGAGATTCCCTAAATCCCTACAAAAACTTTCTACGGCTGTCCATCCACAGGGACTCTAATCCAGCCCAGGCTTGGAAGAGAAAAGTGAAGAACATTGAGGCAATACTGCTACCTAAATGTAACAAAGAATTGCAACAAATGAGCTTTCTGCAACACCTCAGATGCCTCCAAACTGGAAACTGACAACTTAATTCTGAGCAAAAGGCAAGTTTCATACTTTTCATACTTTTAGAACCTTTGACCAGAGAAGCAGCATTTAAAATGATCTAATAATAAGCAAAACTGCTGGTATAAAGCTGTAGTAACCTTCTTTCCAGGCCCCCAAACTATGAATACACTGCACTAAAAATTGGTGCTGTAACTATGACCAGAAATACTATCGAATCTGAAGGTTAAAGTCTGAACGTACCTCACAGGATGTAACCATGGACTATCTCCCATTCTACACATTCTTGTACAAATTAGTTCAGTTTCATGATTCAATGATAATTTCCATAAAGAATCCTGATACTGAACTTTGATTCTGTGAACATAATACTAATTACATACCTCTCATAGTGTAAGCATTCATAAAAAGTGGTGTACACTGGCTTTTCTTTAGTTTCTTGTGTGCTGGAGGCCCGCTGATGTCCTGTTCTTTTATGTCACAAACAAACATATCTTCTGGCTGTGAGAAAAAGGAAATTATTTAAACTGTGATGATCCAGACTGTTTTGTTTTTCCTTCTTGAGACTATACACAGACGTATGTATATATACATAAACACCTCCCATACAGTCAATACAGAATGCAATTTAAAATTTGATATAATGTACCACATTCATACTCACTTCTAGTGCTAATTACTATCACTGTGTCAAGTAAATGTTCACAAATGTAAAACATAATAGGAAGGGGGAGTTTATAGCTAAGTAACATGCAATCCACCTAACAAAAAGAATTAACTTACTAAGAGAAAGAAACGTAGATATATTCTTTCTTTCCTTCTTAAAGAATCAATGAAGACTATATATTAAACCTACATAAAATATATTTAAATTGTAGAACTTCTTTTTCCTTAATTTTGCCTTTAGGAGCTTTTTGCAAATGTTCTCTTTCCATCACTCAAGTATTTGTAATAGTGCAGAATACACAGAACTGTTCAGCGTGGGG
>NW_010589028.1:38383-53093 GCF_000705375.1 Tinamus guttatus | reverse complement strand
GATTCACGGCCCGCGGCTGCCCTCAGCCCTGTGGGTTTCTGCAGAGTGCGCGAGCCCGGCTGCTGCCTTGGGTAACGTGTTTCCTAGCGCTCTCAGGAGCCCAGGTGGCTCCTTCCTTACGGCCTCCAGAGCAATAGGACTAAAAACTAGCATTTAGGCTTTTTTAAAAAAATCGACTGTAGTCTAGATAAGAACCCAAATACTATGTGCGTTGCTCTAAGTGATGTGGTACTACATGTTGTGGAAAAACAAAAAAAAAAACCCAGAAGTCTTCATGTAATAGGTGAAGAAAGTAAAATACAGGCAAAGGTCAGTATGAGAGGAATGATAACGCATCAGGAATTCTGAAATGATGCAAGCAAAATAAAAATAAACAGAAACCACGTCAAATCGCTGGGAGAAATAACGTTGAAAAGGTGGCAATGTAAAATATGGAATTCTTGTCTAGCCCAGGTAGCAAGGAAATTTTATGTGAACAAATGATTACAAGAAAGAAGAGTTAGCTTGTTATACAGCAGAATATGCGCAAGACTGAAGCCTGCGTTGCTGCTGCCTTTTCAATTAAACAGCCTCAAAAAGGATATGCCAGTACCCAAAGCTATGGGGAAGTGCTAAGCTAATGTGGAAAAAAAGTATTTGTTTATTTTTGCTTCTCTGTTTGTTTATGTGCCCCTCTTTGGGAGGGGTGGGATATTTTTTTTTTCTCATAGTCAAAACTCTTCTTAAGTTGTGCATGTTGGAAGAGTGTATCAGAATCGAACTCCTGGTTGTGCAACAGGAGTATCGGGCAGGAAGGTGCCTGTGTGCACGTGGTTCGAGTGGAAGTGCAAGCTGGCACGCTGCAGAGGCATGGGCGTAGGGTGAACAAGTTTCCAAATAAAGTGCTGCTGATGGCGTAATCCATGGCTAATCTCAGCGATGACCTTTTTGCCCACCTAAGCACAACAGGCAAAATGCAAGGAAATGACAATGTCATATTAGAGAAAGAAAATATTCTCTCTGGCTCCGCCACCTGAGACATTACTTGCTTTGCTGACTGATGATGATGTTAGCAAAGAGTTAATGAATCTAAAGACAGAGATCATAAAACATCTTTGGAAAATTATGAATCCATTAATGAATAAAAACGGCAAATTAGGCGGATTAGGCCATAAAGGTTTTGTTCATTTATGCACAGATTAAAAGGAATGTACTCATGTGGAACAGAGAAGGTGTGATATTTCTTTAAGCAAAGCCACTATTTAAGAAACAAACAGAAATGTTGGAAGTGTGATTTGGCCCACAGCCTCTGCTGAAAACAGAGACATAGCAAATCGGCCTATTTTCATGATTTATTTTAAATGCTGCTTTATTTTTCTGAGAAAGCGTAGACTATCAGCAGCTGGTGAGCAGCTTTGGTGAACAGTAGATGCAAATTCAAGAGAATGTAATTACCCTGAAGTGTTTTGATAGCCCCAGAAGGGAAAGCTAGCTAGTTATGGTGCTACATGTATTGCCTGGAGCTTGGGGCTGGAGATGAGAAGGTGGGTGATCTTTCCCTTCACTTGGATTGGTGATGCAGGGCAAGTCACTGAGTCCTGCTATGACCTCCACACTAGTGGGGTAAAACTGAGTGATACTGTTAATCTATCTGTCTTATATTGTGTTTATAAAACAGTTTATGTCCTGTTGTCCGAAGAAAGATCTGAGCAGCCTTCAGCTCGTCTGAAGACTGCGCCAAAGAGTGTAGTGGGGCACTCTTTAGGAAGTGAAATGTGTTAGCCACTGTGATTAAATATTCTTTCTTCATTAGAAAAGTGTGATACTTTGTGACACTTCCATTTTTTTTCAGTGAGGGGTGCTCACTGTTTTTAGTTAGTCCTAGATGTTTGTGAGAACATGCCTTCAAAAATCACATTTGCCTTGTCAAAGTGTACTCGTCAAGTTAAACAAGTGAAGCAAAGCATTTCTTTATATCACACAAGTTTTCAGCTGGCGTGTAATGCATTCTTTTCTAGTTATTAGTCTAGTAATAATACGCATACTTTAGTTTGCAGTATTTCAAAATGATCATAGATAAATGTGATTTGATAAATGCAGATATATATTCACAGATTAGTACTCATTCATAGTGTAGTTCATTTATTTATGTTTCAGTTCAAGCTGGGAGGTCACAGAAAGAAACTTTTTTAAATTCTTGGAGGCAATTGTGGTGAAAGTTACCAGTGTTACTAGGAAAGTTGGACACATTTCTGAGCATGGAAACTGGCAAGTGTTCATGTGTCACAGAAAGATCATTTCTATGAATGATCTGGTATTAACTTGGGAATAGAAGACAGAAACAAATGCATGTCTCTTTCTTCATGAAAAGTCCTGCAGGAACATGAGCGCTATGTACACTGGATTCCTTTCCACACTTTTTATGTTTTGGGAGTATGACCCTGCTTGTGTTGATCCTCTGGAGACTTTAAGAGATAAATAACTTGCTTTCTGATCTCAGACTGTTTTGAAATAGCAAGATTGTTAGTGGCTGCTGAGGTTATTGGATCTTTACTGTAATGTTCCCAGTTTGCAATAAAATAAATCTGGAATACATCCAGAAAGAATGGGAAAATTATACAGTTTCTTTAACATTATCCCATCCCTTAAATATTTATTGCTAAATGCTTCTTTATTCTTTCATGTGTACTATAATTTATTCTTTCATAAAATAGAGTCAATTAAGATCTATGGGATATATTAGCATTAATGAATTAGAGACCAAAGGTGCACTTTAAAAAATTCCTTTAAATCACTGTGTATTAATTGAAATTCCATTTCTTTTCTATTTTTGTTTTTTTCCAAGATCTTAACTATGGCAGTTCTTAGGTCTTAGGTTAGTGTAATATGGAAGTAAGGATCAGAAATGTTCTCACTCTGGGTACCATGTAGTTTTCAGCTCCAGCACTTTCTGGTTTACTTCTTCTGGATAATGAGAATTCATGGGGGGATAACACTAAGAGTTTTAAGGCCATTATTGCTTGCTTTAAGCAATAACTGCTGACTGGATGTAGAGAGAAGGTAATGTGTAGCAGAATTGATCCTTGTCATGGACTTCTTTTCTTCTTCTTTTTCTTTTGTATCGAGTTCTATGCTCTAATTCTGTACAAATTTGGATCTTGCTAGAAATTTAGCCTTACAACATGGTGCCTAAGGGGTTGAGTTGGTGGCCTCGTTAGTGCCTAGCGTTTCAGAAGGGCGATCCCCCTCACGTTACAGGCTGTGTGTCAGAAGGCTCTGCGGAGCGGCTCCAGTGACAGCGGAGGCAGCGAGGCGGAGCGCAGCGCCGGGCTCCCGGGAATCCCGGCTACTCCCGGGAATCCCGTCCACGCAGCGTCCAGCCGGCTCGCGTGCGGTGCTGCAGCCTCCCCTCCACGCACGGGCCTGCTGAGCAGAGGCACGTGCTCTGTGGATGCCACGATGGGCTGACTGGATGCCTCTAGCAGAGAGTTTTGCATAGCAGGAGAGCCTATGGTTTTGTATTGCTTAAATACAAAGCTTCACATACAAACTTCATACAGAACTTCTGTCAAGAACAGATTGAAGATGAGTCCGTCCCTGTCTATGGTTACATCTCCATGAAAAAGACATCTGTGATGAGAAATCTTTCAATCTTTTTAACAGAAATTTAACATCTAGTCACTGAAATACATTTTATCATCTGGGGAAAATTCCACAGCCTAGGGAAAAGATGAGGAGGAAGATGCAGTGGCTTCTGAGGAGTATTGCTGACTGTGGAATTCGGGCCTCTGAATTGCTATTTCTTTCTTTGGTTTTTGAACTTTGGGCAAAGGGGATTGCATACTTTGCCTTGTCATGTTCTTAACACTGCAGTGATCACAGTCAAGATATCAGTATCTAACTTCTGGTTAAAAGTCAGAAAGGATTCTAGCAACTGCCTATATATGCTCTCTATTTTTCCCTCTCTCTGTTGCCACGTGGATGTGCCCATGAAGCCTGGGGGTGGATAACTACTTTGAGACAGAACAGAGGATGGTCGTTCGCTCATATGTGCACATCCGTACTGCTGGTGTACTGCGTATCTGGGAAGAAAAGTTCGAGGGAAGGGTCAGGAGCCTTGTGCGTGGCGTTTGCCGTGCTCCTGGCGTGTGGCCGTGCAGCGGCGGGGAGCTGACCAGGGCCCTTTGCCCAGTGCCCTGCGGCTGCAGCCGCACGGGCCCCTCCTGAGGGCTGAGCTGCCTCCGTGCGCTCGTTCTCCCCTTTGGGCCTATTTGGATGTGACGAGTCTAGTGTGTGCGCTGCGAGCGCCCTTGGCTGCTGACTGGCCTCGAGCCTTGTCTCTTTCATGTACGTGTCTTGGAGTGCTTGAGAGGCTCTGGCACAGCATTTTGCCCAAGGTTTTGCTTAAAGGTAGTATGAGGGAGGCAGAACTAAGCATATGTAGGGCTACTTGTGAAAGCCTTAGAAAATGGAAATGTGGTTTGTCTTAGCACTTACGTCTCTGTTGCACAGGATGTTTAGTTGGCTCAGTATTTGAAATTTATGGCATTTCTGTGGAGGGGGACAGCACCACAGCATTAGTAGCTGCTCATCTCTTCTAATGCATATTTGTGGGTTTTTTGGCTGCGTTTTCATACTCCATACCAGCTGCAGCGTGCTTGAAGCTTGAACTCCCAACAGCTTTTAGTTTATGTGTTTACATATCTTTCTGTTTATGTATTTGTTGGAGAAAGGTTCTCTAGCCTTACTTTGCTTCGGTCCACCACCGCCTTGGTCAGTACATCAGATTGAGCTGAAAGTAACTTGAACTGTTAGGTTGTATTATTTTTAATAATATATTAAGTCTGGGTCCTAGGGAAAGCTTTTAATTAAAAAGTAATTGAATCAAAGTTGAGGCAACGTGAGGATCTGAAGCCCCAAAGTATTTACATTGTATTTTAAGACAGAGTTCAATTTGCCTAGTAGTTATACATTATTTATGAGTTCATATTATATTTAACCTCTTTTGCATGCATAACAGATAAGATTTACACTTTGTGCGCTGTGCTCTTCTGACTTTCATTTGCAGTGCTTGTTTATAACCTTTAGAAAAGGAGCATCTTTTTGGTGAGTGTTCAGTTCTTTCAGATTCGTGCACTGCTTCAGTCTCATTTGAGTTAAGCATTTAACAGAGGAAAAACATACACTTTCAAAGTATCTAATTTAGATATCATGTGCTTGTTTTGCAGGTACACCACCTATTAAAGTTCTCATGCCTGCTCTTTCTCCGACAATGGAAGAGGGAAACATTGTGAAATGGTTAAAAAAGGAAGGTGAGAGAGAATTTTCTACTGCCACAGTTGCTGTATTTTGTTAGGTTTTCCAGTCTAGTCTGTGAGAGTAAGGTTGCACCTTAGTATTTTGAAGCAAAAGTTTGATACACGACTGTTCTCTTTTTCTAGTGGAATGTTCTCCATTAGACTGTTCCGCAGGGTTGACACTGTGAAGACATCTGCTTGCTCTGTTTAGTTCATCTGTCTCTCTCCCTGTCACATCTAGTGTGTTACTGGAGCTCAGTAATTTTGTTTGAGAGCCTTTGATTTTGGGGAGGCTCTCTGTTTTGTTATTCCAATGTATTAGAAAGACATAGTATTTTTATAGTTATTTAACAGCTGCAAAGCGAGAAAGTTATTGCTTTCTTCTAAATATGTAAATTATAGTCTACTCTTAAAACTGACAGGAAACCACAGATTTGTTTCATAGCCCAATTTCCACATAGGAGAGCCTGCTTCCAGAAAAAAAACGTTTGTGAGCCAGTTAATTTTCATGATAGGATATTTTGGAACCTCAGTTATCTTCAGCTGTCTGCACTGACAACTGAAAAGAAACTGACCTCTACTTTGCTCATATTTTACGGGTGATGGAAAGGCAGTGACTTTATACTTTAGAGGTCCTCCCCTAGTGGTCATGAGATTTTGCTTGTAAACTTTTGTTAAGAATTTCTGAAGAACTTACTTGGAAAAATACAACGTGTCAATCTGTAAAACATAATTGCTCTGATTTTACCAAATCTTGAAGCTTCAGTTAGTAAAGTAGCAAGTCCAAGATTATTCAGAGAGGAAGGGACAACTCAAAGTCCTTTTTCTGTCCGTTAGTCGTTATTTATTTATCCATTAAACATATGAAAATTTTGGGTTTTTTATTTTGTGATTTAAAAGGTTTTAGTTTAAATATAAAAGGCAGCATCAGAGGAGTTGAAATTAATTCCACTTTGCTCTATAACGCACTTAACATCAAATCTTATTCGTGAATGGTCTTACTTAGGATTTTCAGTGCTCTATTTCCTATTATAAACAAGACTAAAACTGAATGTTGGATGCTGTCTTAATTAACATATCTGTGGCCATAATTACTTCCTATGAACCTTATTTTCTCAATCAAACTGAAATTAATATAATGATGATATAAGAAAATGGAGATATAAGTTTTGGAGAAGAAAGCATCTAATGCTTCTAATCTAATGCTTCTGCTCTCACTGCAGAGCAGAACCACAACCTCCTTCAGTGTGTTGATCTTCTATGCTTAGTGTCATTAGTGAATCTAAATGTTTGATAATTTCATATATGATAAAATAAATAAGCATCTGAGAGTACTTGAGAGAAGAAAGCTGATGGCTGTGCATGACCAGCAGGGGCCAGTAGAATCCTGCTTTAATCACTTTTTCTGCTTTTTGTGGAGATATCAAATATTTTCATTTTATACTTTCAGAGGAGACACAGCTGATTTCACTCTAGCAAAAGGAAAAATGCTGCATTTAATTGACAGCTTTACTATTTTCCTCTCATCATTAATGCTGCTTCATATCAATTCCTCTGGGTAATAAAGATGGATGCTTAAAAATAAAACCGTGTTTCTAAAAACTGTATTTATTATGTATGAATTTAGTGTTGATGAAAGATGATAGACTGACAGCCCGGGAGACTAAAGCCCTCTTGTTCTCCTGGGCAGAAAACAGCAGTAGTAGTAGTTAGCTGTTTCCTTATGCAGTAAAACTTGACCTTCTTCTGAGACGTTACCTCTGGGGATTCAGTCTCTATGCTCAGTCAGCTTTAATTTGGTTTGTGAAGAATACATCAAGAAATACAGTTTGTCTTATGATTTGGGTACTTGTGTGCTAGTAACTGGATGGATGCTATAGCCAGTAGCCTATTGGATCTGACCCCTAGAGGGGAACTGTGCTTTGACGGAGATCCTAATCACTCAGCCTGGCTGTAGGGAATTAATCACTGTGTGCACATGCACACCCATGTGTGCACAGGACTCCTAGTGTTTTATACGTAACAGTTCTGAGAGATGCCATCTAGGCAAATCCTTTTGCCCAATATTGTTTTTGTTTGTTTTGTTAGCACGAGAACAAAAGCTGTTCTCAACAAACCTCTTCTTTTTTTTCCCCTAATTTACTCTGTTTGGAAATCTGATTTGTAATTAACATGAAAATGGGCATCTGGAGGTATAAGCTGTTGTTTCTATTGCAGTGAGTGTGTGTGGTTTTAGTTGAAGGTACTGTGAAATAGGGAAAAAGCGGCTTGTACAGTTATCTGAAGACTTGCTCTTTTCATCCATGCTCAAGGGAATCCTTAGAAGTCTGTAAAGAGCCTGATGCTGTTAGTATTAATTAGTGGATACTTCGTTCATGCATCCATTTTCCACAGTGTATTTCCTTTGGTTAGCTTGCACTTGTGTGTTATGTTTAGCACAGAGTGGTGCAAAGCATTTACACAGTGGCTGCAGGCTGAGGACAGGGGTTGAGATACGGAGTGAAGGTGCTTTGAGCTTGCCTGTCTTTGCTCAGGAGGTTACGGAATTTACACAACAATTTGACTCCTTAGCATGTACAAAAGACTTGTTTAGCAGTCTGATGTACCAGGCCGCTTGAATTAATCATCTAGTGGAATTAAATCACTGATATAAACCCTAGAATATGGTGCTTCTTTTATAAATTGTTTATGCTCTAATTAATGCAAACTGCAGTGTGACAATTCGATTATTACATTAAATAAAAGTGTTTGTGGCCTCCCTTGCCAAGTTCCAGAATAGGAACACTTTTGACTTCAAAAATCAGGCATTGCGTAATTGACTGAGGTTCAAATGTTTTTACTGCTTGCCACTGGAGAGGTCACAGGAATTGTAATTTACATGTTTTTTTTTCTTCTTTCCATTCAGATAGTCCTAAACCAGGAAATAATGAAGGGAGATGATTTATTTCACTTGGCTAAATATAGGTTGCAACATGTAAACCTGTAAATACAGAGATTTTCTTCATATGCTTGAACACTGCAGACAGTGGCAGGAAGAATTAAATCGAACGCTTAAACAGATAATACTGTGGCAACATTTATAGTGCTGTTGGATTATTAAAATCTTCCTTTATATTAAAAATACATTCATGAGTTAGGTTTGTATTTATTTTACTTCTTTCTGAGTACTCTGTAAGGAACAATGGATCCTATTTTGCTAGAGGCCAAAACATTCAACAGGATCAAGGTTTTCTAATGCAGTTGCAGTTTAATGCTGACTGTCCAGTCATATTCATCTGTTGAGAGAATCCAGACTCATAACATTTTTCTCATGTACTAACAGGTAGACCTATTCCTTGAGAGCAGAAGAATACTTATGACAATTCTGCTTACACTTGTGTAATATAGAAAAAGCAACTTCTAACACTTATGAATATTTTTATTTCACAAAAAAAAAATATATATATTTTTAAAGGTGTTTCTCTGGCTATGTAAGAGACTTGGGAAACAAACTTGTAGGGTGTGGGGTTGTTTCTTGAGGTGATTCAAATTTTATTTGTATATATTCAATAGTGTACATACAAATTTGGGAACTTTTAACTGTGTCAGTCTTTGGAGCGCCACAGAAATACTTAATAACAGAAATTGTTGTCTGTGATGGGTATCTTAGAAATCACAATGTTAGCTTGCCCTGGTTTATGGCTGGCAATGAAAATGGAAGGTTGAGGGTTATATTCCTGCTTATGCTACTGATCTGTCATCTTGTGTAACTCAGTTTCATTGTGTGTGCACTTCCTCTTAGAAAAATCTACTTTAAAGGTGGCCATTTGAAATGTAGTGAATTATCGGTCAGTGTTCTGCTGCTGCAGTCTCTATGTCTGAATCATCGTATTTCTAGCTGAAAATTGAAAGATGATGTAAATTAATGATTTTTTTTGGATATCTCCTACTCAGGGAATGTATTAAGAATGTAAAATGTTGGTATTATGGAGTTAAATGTCACTGCTCTATAATCGAGTAGATCCAAAAGTAAGTTTAGACTAAGCATTGTTAAGTTCTGCTGTGTTTTGCAGGTGAAACAGTGAACGCTGGAGATGCGTTGTGTGAAATTGAAACGGACAAAGCAGTGGTTACCATGGAATCAAGCGATGACGGCATACTGGCTAAAATACTGGTAGGAATTTTGTCATTTTGTAATTTGTCTTATATCATTTAACTTCTTTTTGGCCTTAAATCCTGTTCTGCACCAAGATAGAAGCAGTAACAACTGGACTGCATGGATTAGGATGAAGGATTTAGTTCTGGCTCTGCACTGCTTAAGACTTGCCTTTTAGTCTTCTGTAATAAGGCATTATCTTAGCAGTACTGTATTGCAAAATTCTCTATTTGTTTTGTTTTTGGCAAGTGCTCTGCCTGCAGAGCAGTCACAATTCTTCTTTATCCCATATGGACATCTTGCTGTGAGGTGGTTTTAAATCAGTGATAGAGCCAACCTCGCAGCTGGTGAAGCAGCCTGGAGAGCGCTCGCACCAGAAGACTGATGGCGACAGAGGGCAGCATCCAACAGCGGCCGTGTAGAACTGCTGCCTCTGACAGCTGCCCGGGTGTTGTCTGAAACAATAGACAATTCCTATAATTCAGCTTTTCAGGAAATCTCTCTGGTGGCTGACAGATCCTCCAACTACAAGAGTGACAGTGTTTCCTATTCTTAAATCTGTTCTCAGCTCCCCAATTCTTATATAGAATTTCCAAACAGATTCTCTTACTCAGTCTTGGCACTGATTGTTCTAGTAAAATAAAAAAGGCATAGGTAAGCAGATCTGGAAAGTGTTTCAACCTTCCCATGGATTGTAATTTGACAATAAAGGAGCTGAATTAGCATTATTCATGAGCAAGGCAGAGACTGGTCTTGCAGCCTCTCTTTAGACAGGTTACCAAAGTCTTTGCCAGTTTGTTTCTCTCAAAATAGGGATTACTCAATTTTGTCTATGGTTGTTCCCCTTCTTTTTTGTTTTGTTTTATTTTCAAACTCTTGACGCTTCATTACTAAAATAAATTCACTTGGTAATGCCACTTAAGAATGGTTAACCTGTCTTGTGGATGGTGGAGGCAAGAGGGAGATGCATGTGGCAATATTGATAACTTTCTTACTTGTTTCATTTTTATGTAATTAAACAGTTTTATTTCTCTTTCACATAGAGTTAATTATCATGCTTAAATAAGAAACAGTGAGAGGTAATCTGTGTGGTCTCCACCTCGTTTCAGTAGGCAGATCTGGCTACTCTTGGGCTGGATCTGCACTGTGGAGCAGTGAATGTCTGCTAGAATCCTTTCTGTTTTTCAGTTAGGGGCTGGTAGGGTATCATATACTCTGAATTGTTAACACCATCAGGAATTGCTAACCAACATTTCCTAGTGCCTCGGGAAGGACAAAACAATTCATAGAGCCATTTCAGCAGCATTGACAGCCTGTGGTTGGGCTTTTTTTGTGGTGTGAAAATTGCTTTCATTGCAGAACAGTAGCATGCAATTAAGAATAATGTTAGCAAGGAGGTGGCGAGATGCATGCAGGCTTCTGAATGTTTTCTGTTGTTTTATAATTGGTTTGGGGGTTATATTTTGCCTCGCTGGAGTTTTGAGCTTGAGAATTATTTCAGTATCTAAATTGAATGTTCCTCCAGTTTAGGCATTCTGTTCATGAGAGTGTTTTTGTAATTGCCACTGCCAGTTTCCTAAGGTAAATGTCCTGCTCGGAGGAATTTACTGTATAGATTTTCATTAACTAAATGTTCATTAACATGACCTGGGGAGATGTATGTATTTATTGAGTTTTCTTTTCTTTCCTGAGATCCTTTGTGTTTGATGGTAGAAACATTTTTGCCATTTAAAATTGTCATTTAAAGAAACATTTTACCATTAGCATTCTATCATAGGGTAGAAACATTTTACCATTTTAATTTTACCTTTATTTAAGATGATATGAAAGGTTATACTCTTTAAAATGGTTATTTTTTGTTTTGCATAATCTCTTTAAAGGGATATTAACTCATAGTCTGCATACCGATGTTAGGTTTTTTCTTTTTTTTCTTAAAAAAATACTTGAGGATAATTATTTCACAGCCTGAGGATAACTTAAAAATCTGATTTCAAAATGAAACCTTTTAAGCTAGAAAATCCCTAATATCAGATTATAAATGTTTTGTAGAATAAATGAAACCTTTTAAGCTAGAAAATCCTAGTCTTCCTAATTAATGGAGGCCTAATATCAGATTATAAACGTTTTGTAGAAGGCGATGCATCTGAAGTGCATAAAAACACATAAGGATTCCACCGTGCTTAAGGGAAATGAAGTTAAAATATTTTTACTTTTCATATTTAAGGTTGTGTAAAAACCAAGCAATGATTTCTTGTCAAACTTAGATTTAAGATTTTAATTAATGCATCTCTTTTGGAAACGGTTGTTCTTCATGCATTTTAATCCCATTTTTTGATCCGAAAGCAACTGCAAGAAGTTTGAGATCTTTTTAACCTTCAGCAATATTCTAAATCATGTGGAGATGTTATTCAGTATTTCAGTCATATTCCTGAGCATGAATGCTCAGAACAACTCTGTGTAGTTGCTGGACTTTTATCTAAAAATCAAATACGATTTTTCTGTAGTTTCACATTAAAACATTCCCCTGTAAACATTGTATCAGACATTCCCCTGTAAACATTGCTTTATATAAATGTAACTTTTAGTAATGAGACTATTAAAAAGCGTAATAGCAGAAGAGTAGCTAATTACTAGAACATTTGTCAGAGTCATGTAATCATTGAAAGGCCCCTAGCATACCTTTTTTTTCAACCTCAAAGAATTATTTTTAAAATATCTTACCCCTTTTGGTCTGTTATGATTCTTCAGACTTTCTCTAACAATTTGTGTTGGAAGTTGGCTCTCTAAACTGGTTTATACAGTCCATCTATTTCTTCCGCACTTCAGAGAGGGAAACACTTCTGGGATAAATATAATATATGCCACACTTGTCTTTTTTTTTTTTTTTGCAAGTGTCTACATTGACTTGTGTTTAGTTTGTAATCCTCTGCAGTCTTGAAGCCTTTTCTGAAGAGATCTGTGTAGTTATTTTACATTTTGTGTCCAAGATTTTGATATTTTCTTCTTGACTGAAAAAGTGCTGCACTTTTCTTCCAGGAACTGTATCCTGAGTTGTAGGGACTAATAATGAAAATGCCTATTATAATCTGTTAGAAAATATCGGGTAGAAATAATAATAATGTCTCTCATCATGTTGCCAGTGTGATACAGATATGACAAAAGTACATATAATTATAGGTTTACTTTTGTTAAGATGTTGCTGGAGAAGATAGGAAGCTGTTAATGCTGGTGTGCAAGGCCTTGGTTAGATCTCAGTTGCGTTTCCATGAAGCAGTGCCTCTCACCTGCCCTCACAGAGGATAAGTTTGCATAGGAAAGGTTAATTTCCTGAGCAGAGTTGATTCAGATATGGCCAGGGCTTGGGGACCTTGGGCTTATCAGGGTAAATAAAGGGTCTGATTGCACCCGGACCACCTGATTTAAGATGCACACGGCCAGGCAGTGACTGCTAAGCCTGTGGAAGGTGCCGTGCCAGGAGGTGCCTATAGACAGAGCAGTGCAGGTTCCCTCTTCTGAAATAATTTCTAGCTCTAAAGTGGGACAGTTGCTGGATTTTAACTTTTTCTTTTCTTTCTTTCTTTTTTTTTTTTTGCTGCAGTAAAAGTAAGTCCCTTGCAGTAAAATAGCATTTTACAAATGGGCACCTAAGGAATGAAGAACTTGGATTCTTTCAGTGCAGTCTCAGAGGAGACTGTTGCACAAGCAGGGATTTTAATTTGCTTGTTAATTTAAAATCACTGTCTTAATCACAGTAGCATCCATCCTTTGCTGTCCATTTCTTAACATTTTTACACCAGGTGTAAAATTTTTACACCAGATGTAAAAATAGTTTATTTACTCAGATACCATCCTGAATGTGAAAAATGATTATCTCATTTTTTTGTATCTGCTCCTTTTTTTTTTAGTCTCAATCTGTGAAAGTTGGGTCCTACTTTAAAATAATAGTTAGCTAAAATTATAGGAGATACCAATCATAGGGAAAGGTTATCAGCTAAACAGTGTTATCCTAGTAACTGTCTTATAACTACAAAGACCTAAGATGGTGCTTTGAGAGAAAATGCTATAGAAAGCCAACTGTTTTGTAGGACATACCATGTCACTTATTCAGGCTGGCCTTTTTTAGGGAGTACCTGTGCCACAGGTGTGGACTGCAGAACTATATGCAGACGCACTGATATTACTTGTTAACCGTGTCGGAGGACACAGAGTGGACACAAGTACAAGTGCCCGGAGCAGCCGGTTACAGGACACAATCCTCGCCTGCCCCTGGTGCAACTTGAGCTTCTGCTGCTGTCACACGAGCTTGTTGGGCCCATGAGATGGCTTGGCCCTGCTGTGGTTGTGCTTTCTTACCACAGCGTGTATTTACATACTTATCATTTATGGAAAGGAGAGTACTTTCCTGTGGGAGGGGAGATTTTTAAGAAGAGGTGATAAGTTTAGCATCTTTTTTGTGTGTGTGTGTGCACAAAGGGGACATCATTTGCAAAATAGGTGCTTTTGTGGAGGGGGTGAAGGGAGGGCATAGAGGATGCAGCAGCTGTAAGTGAAGTGTGCTGGCCTACCAGGACTTGCATCTTATAAGAAATGATCATTTGAGTGCAATTTCTGCAAGATATTTTGCATTTTAAACAGTAATTGTATAAGTGAGTAAAAACTTCTTAGGTAATGCAAATTAGAAGAATGAAAAGCTTTAATAGTAATTTTCCCCAGTTGAACTTGTTGTGTTTCGGGGGTTGTTGGTTGTGTGTGGGGGGGTTTTGTTGTTGTTTTTTGGGTTGTTTTTCACCTTGATGAAATAGGCATTGAAACTCCCCAGTTTTTAGGCGGTTTTCAGATAGCTTACCTAGTGAAATGTGGTGTAAATGTAGACATAGCTTTTATTCCAGTCTCCTGAACTGCAGAATTACATAAACCAAAATATTTTTTTCTTAGATTTTTTTCTTCTTGACTGTACAATGCAGCATGTGTGGTTTAAGAAAGCAAAATAAAATAGATACACATGCACATATTCTATACCATTTCTTTCTGGATGTCTCTGTAATGATAAAATCTGTTTCCCTATAAGAAGCAGTAAAAACTTAAATGAGTGAAATGAAAGCTTTAAGACAATTTCAGGATGGCGATTATTCCTTTAATAGAGTTGCTTCTTAAATCAACTCTGCCTGTTTTTTCCGTAAAATGCTTCTTTGTTACATTTGGCCTGAGAACAGAGGATGAGCGATTGTTCTGAAGATTTAACATCCGTTGCTGTTTTCTCAGTTGTGCCCTAAGTGTTTCATGACAGTAGGCATGATCC
>NW_010589028.1:24787-38307 GCF_000705375.1 Tinamus guttatus | reverse complement strand
CATCTACCTTGACCTGTGTGTCTGTTTCTAAAGCACCTCAGTGCTGTGACCACAGCTCCAGAGGAGTCTCCTGCAACCTTTCCCCTGTCTTGGCTCATAGAGACCTTAATACTATCTCAGCAAAGCCAAAATCGTTTTGACCCCTCTTGGCTATGTGGCCGTACAGAGCGGGTGGCTTCACAGTACTTCTGTTTCAGCTCTTTCTGTATCTGAGGATCAAGAGTTTTTGGAGATTTTATGCAGAGGAGTCTCCTTCTGGTATTATGAATTCTGAAAATGTAGAAGTCATGACTCAAATCTAGGAAATGAAAAATTAAGTAAAATAATACAATTTGTTTTGTTCCTTTCCTAGTTCTTGGGCTGCAAAGGCAGTTTAAAATAAAATTATACGTGTGCACGCAAATGCACTTTTTAATATAAACTGTTATTATCATCGGGGCTAGAAACTTTTCCTGAAAAATAAACACTGCACTTTTCACATAATTGCTCATCTTCAGGAGTGGTGAATATCAGAAAAAGGATGATAAGCCCTCTACAAAGAGTGAGAGTTGGCAGCATCGATCACTTTGGATGCTCATATACTGCCAGGCCATAAAAAAGCCTCAGAAGTGGAAACATTCCTGCATGTTTGTTCAAATCTGGATTTCTGCATGTGTTGTCATAACCAAGTAAACTGACATCAAAATTACAATAAGGGCAAGACACCACAAAGGTGTCGCGGTGCTTAATGGTCTATTCAGTTATCATATGTGGGCTGCTTATAGAAATGGAAGTGTTCTTCACTTTACATGCAAGCCTTTGTAAAGGAAAGAGCAAATGCCAAAAACTATTGGTTTATTCCCCGTTTAAGAAAAAATATAAATTTTTATATATGTATATGAACTGTTATATTAACATTTTTAACAAAGTATTTTAAAGCTAGGGGTTGTACCTGTTTTGCATTGTCATTGGTATGACTCATACTCCGTATCAAAACCTGTGTTACACTATTTTGCTACATGTTTAGTTCTCCAAATGCCTTGTTCAGTGCAAAGTGTGATAAGATTATAAAAAATTCACCACTGAAGTGATTTTTTAATTTTTAATAGTTGTTTTTGTTTTTTCCTAATTTTCATGCTTTGATGATTAAGTCAGGTTGTGTGTATGCTAGATTCAAGTTGCTGTTTTATTTGATTATGAGTGGCAGTAATTTGATATGAATAGCTTGCAGGAGCACTTCTTGATGGAGTGGCACAAATCTGCTTATTAGTGGGCCTTTCTGTGATATGAATTTTCAGCATTAGCCTAATCATTTCAGGATTTTTCATTGCCATTCTGTGTCCCCAGTTACTTTAAACTCATCTGAATGAAAACAAAATATGACCAAGTCTTGACCGACACTTCAGACTTTTTTCTCTCAAATGAAACTAAGATGGTCAGAATATTAATGAGAAGAATGCAACAAGAGATCAGTGCAAGAAATAGTCATCTAAGTCTTAGAGGTTTTTCGTGTAATGGTTACTATTAAAGAATAAGAGTTGCACTAAAATTAACCTGGTATTTGTGGGCGAGGAGGGAAAGGGGCTGACAGAATTGTAAATACGAAATGTTTTATCAGAACATACTTAGATTGCCTCTCCTGTACCAACTTTGGTCTGCTGTTGGCCCCCCTGAGGGGAGAAGGAAAATCCTATGAAATATGAAATGCTGTATTGCAAGAGTTAGTGTCAGACAGCAAACCTAGGTTAAGAGTAGTACAATTTAGTGTTTGCATCTGCCTGTTACAGCCTGTGCAGTTTACAGCATTCTGTCTAGGTTACTAGCCTGCTAGCACCTAGGAAACCTGATGAAAGTAATTAGAAAACTGTGCTAACTGAAGCTCTATATTTTTACTTTGTGTCTTTTTTTCTTTTCTTTTTTTTTTTAAGCGATCTGTTTGGGCCAGTACGTTCTAACTTGTCTAACTCTTGGCCGCCTGGGGGTCCTGAAAGACTCTTTTGCGTCTGGGCAGATGCCCTGGGAATGTCACTGCCCTCGAGGAGCTCTAGTGTGCACTCATTCTCAGCAGCCTGCAACTTGCTTTGAATTCTGAGCCCTGACTTCACAAGTGTGGGGCTTGGGTGGTTCATACTCCTCCATACTTTGTATCAGCAGCTGCTGTTAGTTTTGGTCATGAGTTTTCATTATTAATAGTAGGGATAAAACTGGAGGTATTTTCCTAACAAATTGTCATTAGTGTGACTGAGATTTGCACATCTACCCTTTTTTAGTCATACTAGTCTGTAGTGGGAAGTATGTAACTTATGTTAACTTAATGTTCTTGTTGCCTTAAATTCAGGTGGAAGAAGGAAGTAAAAACGTGCGGTTGGGCTCGCTGATCGGCCTGCTGGTAGAAGGAGGACAGGACTGGAAGGCGGTTGAAATACCGGCTGATGCTGGTGACCCATCTTCTCAGGCTCCACCAGCAGCTGCCCCTACCTCAGCTCCTGCAGGTCCTTCAGTTTCAGCACCTCCTAAGCTGGAACATCACACTGGAAAACTGCAGTGAGTTTCTATGTTCACCGTGAAAAGGAACCCTAGTTTAGTAAGATCAGTAGAGCTGCACTAGAAAAAAAAATCTTTGAAGTCAAATGATCTTTCTCCTATTTCATTTAGTGTTAAATTATTATTTAAGAGGCTATTTAAGTGCATATGGGGTATTAAACTTTGCACAGAAACAATCTTTTTTTTAAGCCCAATAAATCAGTTCAAACAGAGTCTTCTTAGAATGACTTCTGTGGGTATGCTTTTATTTTGATGTGTGATGGCATTATGAAGGATTCTAAGCTTGAGATGAGGTAAAAGGTTATTGTCTTGTATGATGGACACAGCTGCTTATGCACCAGAAGGCCAATTTACCTATCATTACCTATAACTATAAAAAAGAACAAACAGCAAATGGCCCATCCAAAACTCTTCCAAGAACTTAATGCTTTCTGATATTTAAAACATGTTTATCTCTTTCTCCCACCCCTAGTAGAGTAATGTGGAAAATGTCAGGCTCAGATGAAAGGACCAAGAGTGAACGTTTTAAAAATTAAATAAATTAAGCCCAACATCCTAGCCATGTATGAGGAATGTATAAATTGCTAGTCTCTGCTGCAGATTTTTCCTTAAACGTTTCTGTAGCTAATACTGACTGAGGAATTTTGTTCATAATCACAGTATGACTTATGGTTGATAGCCAGAATCTTCATCGTAGATTTTTATGTAATTGTGGTTGTTTTGTTATTGAATCAATACCAAGTCAAACTACTATGCAATTCCTCTCTGGAGTTGATTGCACTTGCATCTAAAAGCTGTGATATCACAGCATGCTAAGGGGAAGAATAGGAAGAACTGTGATTTTTGGTAACATGCTACTTTGTAAAATGTTCTGTTTGGTGCGTGGGGGTTGTTTTGTGTGTGTGTGTGTTAACCTCCTTGTCTTTATATGTCTGAATTGCAATGTTTACCTCTGCTATCAGCATTTATACCCTTTTAAGGTGTAAAGACTTACACCTTAGGTGAAAGACATGAAAACAGCTAACTGAGGTCATTGCCTAAATGTTACCTGTCGTAGGAGGAAGATAAAAGTACTTGAAAGGATTAAGTCTTTCAGGACTAAAGAATGGAATCATATGAACACTAATGATTCTTTATTTTTTATTTATTTATTTTTGGACAAGAGTTTATGGACAGTTTTTAGAATTAATTGTGGTGCAAATATGGCACTTTAGGAAGTAGTGAGTTGAAGCAACCAGAGTGAATCCAGCGAAGTACCAGTAAGATGATTAAGGGGCTGGAGCATCTCTCATATGGGAGAGCTGGGACCCCTTATGTAGAAGGGAAGACTGAAGGGGAATCTTATCAGTGTAAATATCTCAGGGGAGAATGTAAAGATTATGGGGCCAGACACTTTTCAGGGGTGCCCACTGATGGGACGAGAGGCAGGAGACACAAACTGAAACACAGGAAGTTCCGTCTAAATCTAAGGAAAACTTTTTTACTATGAGGATGACTAACAGCTGGAACTGGTTACCCCGAGAGGTTGTGGAGTCTCCATCCTTGGAGATATTCAAAAACTGTCTGGACACCAGAGCAGGCTGCTGTAAGTGATCCTGCTTGAGCAGGTGGCTTGGGCTAAATGCTCGGTAAAAATCCCTTCCAACCACAACCATTCTGTGATTCTATTCTGTTCTGAAATTTGGGCAAAACACTTGAAATTAAGTACTAACTGTTTAAGGAAAATGTTACTGATTTTGTATCTAGGAGTTCTGAAATTTGTTAAATGTGTTGTTGTCTATTTTTTATTTTATATATATATATATTTAGCTGAGGACTATTTCTGCCTGGAATGTTACTACTAGGTGTATCCTGCCCAGGACAAAATGATAGGCACCTATTTACTAGTATGTATGATGATTTAAATATTTGACTGTAGAAAAGTTTCATATTTAATCTTTTAAAGCAAGTGCATTGCATGCAAGCACTTGCATGCAACTATGGCTCTGTGACTTTTACTCTCCAGAAGATATCACGAGTTTTGATCCATTTTGATCATAATTGATTTTGATCCATAAAATAAATTCAGAACCTGAAATTGAAGCTAGAATAAAGATAACGGCATAATTAAATCTAGTCTGCATTAATCATGCAACTGCGACTACCCAAGCAAATAAGAGATGAGCAACTTCGAGATCTTGAAACTCATTTTTATGTTACCTGACAAGTTGATTTTCAAGGTTGCACTTGTCTCTGCACTGTGATCCTTTTGCAGAAGAATCTACTGGTATGTTGCATTGCTGCTGTAAGGAGGGGTATTTTTTGTCTTTATTTTGACCTCTTGTGGGTGTTATTCCATGTTTTGATTTCAATCTTGAATCACAACTTGATGAAGGAGCTCAGTGTGACTTCAGTGTTAGAATCACAGCCTTTTTACAGATTGCTTCCCCAGGAGTTTTTTTTTTTTTTCCTCTGGTTCTGAAATACAACATATAGTTTATCATTTCTGTCTATACACAGTAGATGAAAGAAGTTAACATTATTGTTTATATAGCTTATTTTCCTCTTCATTTCTTTAGGATTCGCTTAAGTCCTGCAGCTCGCAACATTCTGGAGACGCATGGACTAGATCCAAGCAATATTACACCTACTGGGCCCCGAGGAATCTTCACTAAAGAGTAAGTAGATATTGCAACAAATCAATACTCTTTTATTCCTTTACTTCTTTCTTTGAATCTAGAAGATTTTCATGAACTCGAAAGGCCTATAACTTTAAATTCACCCTTTTCCTGTGAAGTGATTGCTTAGTAAAAGTTGACTTAGGAAGATAAGGAGAATAGGCAGAAGGATACTGTGCGGTATTTTTTTAAAATCTTTTGAGCAATCAGAATTTCACCTACCCAGACCTTGTTAGCTGCTGTAGCTTTGCAGAAAGAGACAGAGTAGTCTAACTTGCAGTTGAACAGAGAAGTAAACAGTGGAAGTCTGTTGCTTTTTCCCTTTTTTTTTTTTTCCTATAGTCTTTGACCAAATTTGGGTAAAATAGGGAGTTGGATGAATAAAATATCATATGATAACAGCAGCACGTTATCAGAAAGGTTTCTTAATTATATAAGTGTAATGGTAATTTATAGTGTGTGACTAGTCTGTGGCAGGTGGAAGCCCTCTAGGATTTTGAGCCATCTAATTAACATTCCCTCATTCCCTACTTGTCATGGATATGCAGTAACGATTTTTCTGTGGCTGTAATAATTATCTAACTAGCAAAAAGATTTTGACTTTGAAATGTTATTTTTAAGATACAGGCTGCAATTTAAACCATTCATTTGAAATAATGTTAGAACCTGCAGACTATGCTGTTATGTACAGTTTGAAATTAAACATTGCTGGGGTGTTTTTTTGTTTGTTTGTTGAGAGGTACTACAGATATTTAGTGGAATACTTTTTTTTAACATGAGTCTCAAGTTAGCAAAGTATGTGCCATGTTATACAGCTGAGTGTCTCACTGTTTCATTTCTAAGTATCCTGCCAATTGAGCCTTTGGGGCAGCGTTGCCAGTTGTCAGTTTAAATAATGAGTATTGAGCTGGGGGTCACTGGACTACAAGAATCAAAGGAAGATAATATAAGCTATACAAGCACGTAGGGTTCTTCCCTCCTTCTCAGTTTTCTGTCTTTAAATTCACAAGTTCACATAAAAGTTGCTGTAACAGCAATAGCAGTCTTCACTTGAGAGCTTTCTCCATCCTAACAAACCCTTAACAAACCTTTAACAAACTGGTATTTCATCTTCTCTACATCCGTATTTCTGTGCAAGACTGCATTACCACCTTCATCCTCTTGCTTGTTTTTGTTGTTTGTAGTGGCAAGGCAGTATTTCTCCCCTCTTCCCTTTAGTGCCTTTGTGGCACAATGAATGAGTGCGTCGTATTTTATCAGTCACAATTAGATTCATTTGACTTACTAATTTTTTTTTTGAATCTGTGACTTCTCTCGTCATTCAGAACTATCACGAATATGCTTGCAGTGGGTAATGAGCCTTCTCCTCTCCCATCTCTCTGAAGGTTGTCATTTCTCATCTTTTCCAAAGTGCAGTATAGATAGTTGTTCACTGTCTTCTCAGTACAGATCCCCATTACTGACCTCCAGCCCAGCCTGCTATCCCTCTAGATGTTACCAAGAAAGCTTTTCTTGGCACTTTGCTTGAAACTGGATTTGTTGAGTACTGCTCTTGTTTCTGTTACCGAGTTCCGTGTTCGCACAAGTTTGTTTGTGAATGGAATTCCATACCTACTGAATGGATTAATTACTGTTTGTAGTTTTGCACTGTAAAAAGGTGCTATTTTTAAACAGTAGAATAATATTTAAACTTGCATGGTGCTCAGAATGAGTAATAATCTGTTTCTCGTCCAAATTAGAAATTAAAATTCCTAATAAGATTGGGAATAGCATTTTTTTTTTTTTCATTCAGCATCAGTGACCCTTGGCTTGACCTTGTACCCCTATTATTTTTTGTTTATGCCTTTAAAGTATTGCATAGGGCTATAAATGTGGCTAAGTTTCCTGATAGGAACTCTCAGTGGTTTAAGTCCTGCTTATGATTGATAACAGATTTTCAATTACGTATTACACTTGTAATATTTTTTTTCATTCAGTTTGAGCTGTATTAACTTTGTAACTGATAACAGGCACAATCAGTTGTCTTTCCTAATGGCAGTGAAGATTCATAACAAGCTCTTGTCTGTCCCTGATGGTTTGGTCCTTATCTGCCTTTAAGCCTGGTTCCTTTTAGTGGTCCTAATTCTCAGGGAATTCCTGGAAATCTTTAAAATGGAAGTGCCTTGAATTCCTTTGGTAATTTCTTTGTTTACAAGAGTGACATTCAACTTATTTATTAAGAAGGGCTGCTGCTGTGAGATATCTTATAAAACTACTCCAAAAAGTGATTTCAGCACTTTATTACAACTTACCATCTTCCTTTCTATGTGCCTTTTGTCATTGGAAAGGAGAGCTTGTACACAGTGCATTACTTTATAGTATTGACTGAACATAGTCTTTGGGTTGTATGTAGGTTCCCAAATGTCCCTCCTGGTAGTTTATATTCAAAATACAGCCTCAAAAATGTGGCTTCAAAATGTACGATGAACTCTGTTTTCCTGCATCGCAGCCTAGCAAGGCTCGTGCATTCATGTGTTCGTGCATCGTGGCTTGGCAAGGCTCCTCAGCGCCACCAAAGGCGTCACTCATTCACCAAGGTACAAGTACTGTTCTCTGCTTTCTTCACTGATAGTAGAAAGTCAGTAAGTGGCAGCTGAGTTTCTGTTGCCTGACACTGTCTGCTCACCATCTCCCTCTTCCAGGGAGCCTCTCCTGGACTGAGCAAGGGGGTAGTCAGGGAAGATGTCTGAGACAATTTCATAAAAGTAGCTGCCACCAGGGGATGCTCTCTGCTCTTTTCTGTTTGCCATCTTTCTCCATTCCTATGCTGTGTCCACAGGGTTTTTCTACAGCAGTTACAAAGGAACTATGCAGCCAACCCTTCTGAATTCTAATGCAATATCTACCTGCTTGACTTGCACAGAAATCTGTTTAATTTGATATACTTTGATGTATCCTCCAGCTTCTCTTAGTTGCAGGCTCCCAATCTGGCACCTGTGACTTATGGTTATGCATTTCTTAATCAGCTAAATCATGTGGAACCCACTGCAAGAAATTTAGTGTCTTGTACTCACTCATGAGTTTCAAAGACTGAGTGCGTCTTCTTATCTAGGAATAAGTTCTATGTTGCTGACAGGGATTTCAGTTTTCACTGTGAAAGCTTCCAAAATTATTAAAGCATCCTGGCTTGGCAGGAGTAGTTTGGAGCATCTGTTTGCTATGTCATTTGCATTATATGTGGAAGCCATTTAAAACCTTTCCTTTGTTTTGAAATATGTAAAAAGTTACAACTTTATTCTATGTATAAGTGATACAGCAAAGAGATAGTCCTACTACTATCAAGTTAAAATGCTTAACTAATCTTTGGTAGGTTCTAATATGTCAAATAGGGATGCTGCAATATGTCATGTAATTCCTTTTTTTTTTCCTGTAAATTTTAATGCTATAGGATGATTTTCATTTAGTGAAAATTAGAATTTTCCCCCCATTATAGTAATTATATTAAATACTTATTTTATCATAAACACTTTTTTTTTGTTTATTATAAGCACTTAAGCACTTATTTTACATGTATATTGAAACAAATTTTGGCTGGTATTTAATTTTGGCAAGGCAAGTAATAACTTTATTAGCAGCAACTCTGTCTCCTGAGGTCATTCTGTTTTTAATATCATTTGCTGAAATATGTATTTGAGGATAAAAGAATAAATAGGAGCAAGTCAACTACCTATGAGTAAAGGTATTGCATAGAAGAAGAAGTGCTCTTTGGTTTTATCAGACTGTGCCCACAAGAGGATAGTTTTTGTGGTGTTGTCTTTCACCTCAGGGTAAAGACCCTTGGAGAATGCCTACAGAGCAGACAAGGTTCGGGAGTATGTTGAACAGAATCAGGTGCTATTCACTTTTTGTGTTTGATTCCTTAGTGAGTTGCTGATACCTTTTAAATAGAATATGATGTATTTGAGCGTATTTATTTCAGAAATGTGCAAAGAGATGTGAATGACAAATGTTTGACAATTTTCTTTTGAGCATTATTTATAAAATAGCATTGGAAACCTGTCACAATTAAATAATTGCATGAATGCAAGTGATCACAAATAATAAATGAAACAGCTTTTATTTGAGCCTCAGAGGTAGACTGAATAAGTTCACCATGATATTAATGAGAATTGTTAACATAATGCACAAGTTACTGTGGGCTCTGATAATTGATGATGATGAATATTATGCATCTGTAACACAAATGCTTTTTGTTAGCACGTATTCTAGCTCTTTTATTCACAGAAATTGAGATTTTTTTTGATGTCTCGCCTTTACATCTTGATTTTTTTCATAAAATATTATCAATTAAAAACAATTACCTTTTTTAATGTTTGGTTTGACAGTAGATGTTCAAATATAACAAAGCTGCTAATTAGTTAGTGATGAAATAATAATACTTCGGGCATTTTTGAAATAGCTTCATTTTTGGTCAGTATTTCACTCTATGTTTAATTACTAGGGATGCTCTCAAACTTCTGCAAGAGAAGCACAAGGGCAAACCCAGTGAAGTGAAACCCATGGTTTCGCCAGCTCCGCCCCAGCCTACTACAGTGCCTTCTGCTCCACCGGCAACAGCTGGGACTTCTGCTTATCCAAGGCCAGCAATTCCACCAGTTTCCACACCAGGAAAACCTCCTCCACCGGTAACATTCCTGTTAAGTCCTCAACTTTTTTACAGCTAAATATTGCCACTGCTGCCTACGTATCTATATGAGATGTCTGGAACTGGAGAAAGGAAGGGAACTTAGGCTACACAAATGTCAAGACCAATGCTTGCAATTTTTAGCATGTTTAAAAGATTATACAGTAGTGTAATTCAAGCTGCAGAACTCTCAGAATTACAGTCTACTCAATACTTGGTGTCATTTGCAAATTAAAGCTGTAAAAAAGTTTACCTTACTTTTCTGCCTAGAAAGGGGCAAATCAACAATTTATTTTAATCCCCAAAGAGGAAGATTCAGCTGGTTTGGAATTCAATAGTACAACTCTTCCCCCTACTTCCTGGAGGATCAGGATGTCTCTCCAGACTCTGGAAAGACATGAATCCTGCTTTGTTTTTGTTTTCATTTCATTCATTCATTTTCATTCGATACAGGTAATGCCTGTGGATGAATGGACAAGAAGCGAGGCTGGGAAGGACTTAGTGGTGCAAAGAGTATTTTACACACTCTAGCATGTAAATACAGCTTGTTTGTTTCTCTGAAGTATTAAATCTAGACTGGATTAATTTTAGACTGTAAAACAAACTTACTGCATTGATCCGAATACAGTATAGTGGAATTGCACATTCACTGATATAAATCGTATTAGTTTCAATAGTTGAAATACATTGCATTTTGATATCTAGGGTTTATTCTAAATCAGCAGGAGTCACTGCTAACGCATCCAGAAGTGTGTTTTCTTTCTTGCTGTCTAATACAGTGTATGACTTTTTTTTTAAGGGTGCTTTCACAGAAATCCCAGCTAGCAACATCCGAAGAGTTATTGCTAAGAGATTAACAGAGTCCAAAACTACTATACCTCATGCATATGCTGCTGCTGACTGTGACATTGATGCTATTTTGAAATTGAGGAAAGAATTGGCTAAAGGTTGGTGATTAAAGTGCTTTACCTTACTGTAATACATGGGACTAGTATGTACTTTATTTGGTTTACATCATCACGTCCGGGATATATTTTGTGGGGGCAGAACATGACACATTCGAATGATCTTTTTTTGATGTTCCGTATGTTAGAAGGTATAATTCCCTGAGACATCTTATTGAGGGATGGGAGGACAAAGGTGTTGCTTTGCCAGCTAATGCAGTGGTGTAGACCTCTGCAGTTTAACATAGGACTACTCATTATCCCTGAGCTTTTTATTTCATTCCACATGCAATTTTCAGATTGCACAGAATTTCTGTTTCACAGTATTCAGCCTTTCAGTAGTTGAAAGATCAATTTCTCCGTATTAAGGATAATTTTCAGTTATTGGAATAAAGATTGAAAGCTTTAAATGAAAATATGGTCATGCTCAGTCCTTTTCAGTACAATATTGAAATTGCTGCCCACCCTTTTCATTTAATGTAAAGCTGTCATAAACGGTGAAAGTACTGTATAATTCTAAATGCTAGATCTCTTCTAACTATTACTTATATCTCTTATACAGTCTCTGAGGAAACTAAAATGTTCAGTTAAAAGCTATGGCAATGAATGAATGAACAGAAAAACACAATTTATGTTTAATAAAGTGTGGTAACAACGTTGCAAAGTCAAGAAAGAGTAAGGAGAACCTGGGTAAGGAAGGCCTGACTTATTGGTGATAATATGGGTGCATTTAAGTGAAGCCTCTGAGAGGATGAAGAAGCAAATCCAAATTGACAAGGAAGAGAGCTTGAAAGAATGATTGGGGAGGAAACATGAATTGCAGCATATTTGATGTGTCTCAATGGTGCATTTCTTGAAAATGTTGAGAAGGAAGTTAGATTGAAAAAGAGGGAAAAGACTCAGAGATCTTCCCATAGCTCTAGGGAGAGTGAAGTTGGCAGGTCCTGAATCAGTACCAGGGGATGTACCAGAGGATAATCCCTTGAGGTATGTCTCTGTTGAGCTGCTGTAGCTAAATGATGGCTTAAAACTTCATTGATGACCTGGAAAAAATATTAAATATAATTAAAATTTCATTTCTTTAAGTTTATGTTTTTATACATAACACAGAGTTTTAATCAATCTGATTTGGGAAACTAGTGTGTGGTGGGTGTGTGTGTGGTTCCCTCTTCGCTCTTCCCTTTGAGGCTTTGTTAGTACTTGAATTAAATTGAATGTGACAGACATGAAAAAAATGTTATTTTTACAACAATGATGAATGCAAATAGTACTTCAGATGATCTTTAGGGGCACCTACAACTTGGTGCATTTGAGGATCCCAGAGTTAGAAGATTCAATTTGAACTGAAGTGAAATAAGGGAGTAAAGGAAGAAGGTGCTTTATTTATTTATTTATTTTAGTCTTTTTTTTTCTTTCTAGCAAGAAATCAGATAAGACAGTGCATAATTTTATGAATAGATGCCTTAAAGTCACACTATAGTTTCAGTTGTTGAAAGAAGTGACTGGTTGAAGTTGCATAGGAAGCTTTGAAATCTGTTGTCTTTGAACTTGAGTAGTTTTTTTGCAGCTATAATATTCTCTGAATATAGCTGTTCTATATAACATGTAGTAACTTGGCAGTGTTGTATATCTGTTTAAAACACTGTGTGAAATACTAGTAATAATAGAAAATGATGTTTACATAACCTATGTTTGTTTAAACAATAATGTATTAATGATCAAAAGTGCCTTCATGACTTTGAAATCTATATTTCATCGATTTAAAGTTGAGAGTTGACTCTTGAGTGATCAAGTACTATCATTTATTCTACCAAGTGCCACTTGGTAGAAGCAGATAGGTATTTTAGTGACACGGCCAGTTAAGCTATTTATCTATCTTTCTTTTCGGTGTTTTGTGTTTGTTTTTGTTTCTTTTAAACAGTTCAGAGGAGAATAGTATTGGAAGAAGAGTAGAAGGACAGCTTAGCTTTATCATGCGGATGTGTCTGAATAAGGATTTTTGAGGTTACCTTAAGCGAGACCTGATACGTTCTATAGGAAGAGACATCAGCTAGACTTCAGGCACCAATAAGTGTTCATCTAGTTATACGCTTGTCTTGCAGAGAATCTGATACTCATTCTCTCTCCCTGACCCATCTCTTTGCTGATACAATAAAAGATTTGCTTGCATCCAGAGTTTCCTAAAAACAATAATTTATGCTGTATTGTTTCTCCCGTAGGTAGCGGAATACAGAAGTGTTTTGCTGTGCCGTTATAGAGTAAGACGTAAGCCCTTCACGAGTGTGAAAGCACTTCATTGTGATTTGCTCTCAGACATGCTTTGTTCTCTGAGTGAGTGCATCCCTGTGTGTAAGAAGTCAGGCAGAGGGGGCAGGAGACCAGCGTGGATGAGCAAGGAGCTTGTGGCAATGCTCAAGCAGAAGGCAGCAGTATACAGAATGTGGAAAAAAGGACAGGGGCCATGGGAGAAATACAGGAACGTGGTCAGTGAATGCAGAGATGCCACAAGGAAAGCTAAGGCATATTTGGATCGCAATCTGGCAACGGATATTAAAAATAACAAGAAAAACTTCAAATATATTAACAGCAAAAGGAAGATCAGGGAAAACGTGGGTCCACTGGCGAATGGGATGGGCACCCTGGTTACAAATAACGCAGAAAAAGCAGAGTTGCTCAATGCCTTCTTTGCTTCGGTGTTTACCAAGGGCAGCCCTTTAGAGCCCCAGGCCCTAG
>NW_010589028.1:2634-23614 GCF_000705375.1 Tinamus guttatus | reverse complement strand
GAAAAATTTCTTGACAGTGAGGGTGACAGAGCACTGGAACAGGCTGCCCAGAGAGGTTGTGGAGTCTCCTTCTCTGGAGATCTTCAAAATCCACTTGGACGCAGTCCTGTGCCACGTGCTCTAGGTGACCCTGCATGTGCAGGGGGGTTGGACTAGATGACCTCTAGAGGTCCCTTCCAACCTTAAGCATTCTGTGATTCTATGATTCTATCAAATATATTTGACAGACACAGGTTTATTTGATGTGCATCTCTTAAGTAGATTGTTAATCATAATAAGCATCACAGATCTGTTCTGTGGCAAATGGGTACATGGATCAGTTCTCTGAATTAGTGATCATGTAAGAAAAAAGATTAATTTTATCTTTATAAAAGCATTTTGAAAGGCATGTATATTATGTGCCCTGAATCATTCTCCAAAAGGGAGTAGCTGTGCTTCTTGAGGTGTGAAGCTGACAGTCATGATGGCAGTAGGCTAATATAGTTGTGTTTTTTGAGGATAATGTATTTATTATTGTGCAAGTCTCATATTTTTTCAGAATATGCTGTAAAAAGTATAAAATAACTTTGCTATATCTGTAAGCTTTGCTTCTCCTGTCACATTTGATTAAACTTAGTCCTTCTAGTCTCCTAAAGCTTTTTTAAAACAGTGCAGAACAAATCCAGCCTCTTCTTTCTAGCTTGTGTTATAAATTGCTAGCTAGCTTTTCTTCTATACAACTTTTTCAAGGTATACAAAAAAAATAGAATTTATGTAGTATGTTACGTGTCTCTATGGTGAAAATTATGTAAATTAAGTATGTAAATAAATGGATAGTAAATCATGTTAGTGAGACTTAATACATTTTCTGCAATCTGGAGTGATTGGCATTGTTTGTGTTTCATTTCAGGTCCACACTGCTTTTTGTGCATATTTGTCTGGTGTTCACTTTGGGGAGTCAGTTATCACCCATCTGTAATAACGAGCCCATCAGCAGCACTGGGGTGTGCGTGGTGGTGGTCGTGGTGGTGTTTGTTGTGGTGTCCAAGAAGAAGAATGTAGATTTACTTAGGGAGCCAGCCAGAGGGAAAAGGTTGTGTTTTCTTTTGATTGAGTGGTTTTCTTGTTGTTTCCATTTATGTCTGAAAGTAGAACGTAAGTGCCTCCTCCTGCAGGCTCAATGTGTGCTTGGAAGGAAAGGTAGAATGGGAGAGTGAAGAGTGGAGTGTCTGTATATAATGAAGGAGATTCGGAAGGAATTGCTATGAATGTGTTACTTATCAAAACCCCGATATACTTATTAATCTCTCCATTCTTTCCATAGTACCCACCCTCTCCTGCATCCTGTTGTGTATCACTGTTTCTTGTCAAATACTCAACGGCAGTAACAGCTCTTGAATGCCAGTACTTCTGTCTCATAACTGTTAAAATTGTTGTGGTTGGAGTCCACAGGAAATCTATGTTTAGGGTTTGAACTGAGAGACAAAGATTAGCTAAATTCCCCTAATTCTAGATTTTTTTTTTCTGAAAATCAGACCAACATCAGGCATGCAGCTTTTCCAGCCTGTGTCAAGAAAACAGGATGAATGTCTGTGGTCAGGAGATTTTAGTTGAATGATACTTTTATTGTCCTGGGCAGAAAAAGTGTCCTTTGAAGATGAGTAACTGCAGCTATTTAATTATTTTTTTCTGATAATGTTTCTTTGAAGCAGGTTTGTTGAAACACTGGAATCTTGTGTCATAGCACAATGGTGATAATCACTACTCATAAGACTTTTTTCCTCTTTTTTTTTTCTCTTTTCGCAGATGACATTAAAGTATCTGTAAATGACTTTATTATCAAAGCAACTGCCGTTACTTTGAAGGTGAGTAAATAATGACTGTCATGAATATGCTTTATAGTAAACTATTAGAGTGTTGAGAAGTATTTTGTTGAGCATAGGTGGAGATATGAATGAGATCACAGCAGAGCTGCTAATTCTTCACTGCAGGATGTCAGTTTTTTTGAGCATTTCTGGTAGCCTACAGCATGAGTACAAGTCTCCACACTGTCTGCAATGTAAAATATCTGCAGTTATGAAGCTTTCCCAGTCTCCGTAAGCTACTTACTCTGATAGAAGCAGATGAGTTGCCTTCCAGTTTGCATTGATTGTTCTGCTTGGAAAATGCTCCCCATGCCAGTTAGCTTTTTGAAATTGAAAAGTTTCAGAGATCAAACTTTAGGAGCACTCTATTCTTTGAAACTTGCTCCTCCTTAGTCCAAAGTGTCTCAAATACGATCACATTTAAAAAATTATTATTTGAATACAGTTCACATTTAATTTAAGAACTTTTAAGTGGGAACTTTTTCCAGACTGACAACTTGTATTTGCAAACCTCATGAAATATAACTGTTCTTTAATTAACTTTGATAACTCAAAAAGACCTCTGACATGTAATGAGGTTTGTGAGTCTGGTGGCTAACAGCAAGAGCATGCTTAATCCCAAGATTCCCAACAGAGTTTGTGGCAGTTTTGGTGGTGTTGTGCATTTGTGTTATCTTACACCCTCTTGGTTCCTCAGTGATTGCATGTCCTAGCTATATAACAGCCTAGAAGAGCCAGACTTTCCTGATGGCTTGGCATCGTGCAACACCCCCTTGGAGACATTTTGTGTTTGTGTATGTGCTGCAGCACTTCTCAGCAGTTCGAGTCACTTGCAGACAGAAGAATTGCACTTCCTTCGTATATATTGAAGAATAGGAACCGAGAGTTCTGGTCTACCACTTTTCTCTAGGGAAGATTAGGTGGAGTTACTTTAGAGATTATCGTATGTGTCATACATATGTTCCTGAGGTTAGATTGAAATAGCTTTGGATCCCAAACCAATGAAATGAAAGAATAAAGCGAATATTTTTTGATGTAAAAAATAAAAATTATAAACCAAATCATTCTGTTTTTTTTATTTTAAATTTTGTAAAGGTTCATTAATTTGACTAAAATCAACAAGGCACCTATCCATTCATATAACTATCCTATTGCTTAGTATATTTCATATGAGATTTTCTTTACAAGTAATTCAATGTAACTTTGTTAATAATAGTAGAAGGAAAGGCAAAGAAAAGGAATTTCCGGTCATTTAAAGTAGGCTTTTTCACCTTTATATGTTATTTAGCTCTACTATACTTCTGCATAATCCTAGTTCTGTTGCAATTTTCATGTCACCTTAAAATATTATTTATGACTTGCATAGGCATAGTGGTGGAACAGATACTAAATGAAGATAAGAACCTCAAGTAATTATTGAAAAGTAAAAACATTTTCTCATAGCTGCTCACATTACATCGTTGCATTATACTAAATATTAATACTTGATCTATATATATTTACTTAGTCACTGAGGACAAGCACAACAATAGAATTTACACTTCTGCAAAAGCTTTTACTCTGCATGTAAAAAATGCTGTAGAATTCTATCTCTTCTACTTTAAATAACATTTTCTGTCATAATGTTTTAGACCTAGTTGCTCTCATTCAGGCATAATGTTTCAGATACTCAGGTTTCAATACTGTGGTTTCAATTATTTGCCATTTTTTTTCAGAGAGAAACCTTACCTGTAAAGGGATCTAAAATAACAAGGTAGCTTTGAATAAATGTGAACCAAAGAAATTCAGAATCAAGTTCAACTTGATTATAAACGTATTTTATCTGTATGTGAACAGTACTCTGTGTATGTTTTTAAAAGATCTGTCCGTGTATGAAAAAATCTCTGCCTCTATTGAGTAAAATGCTAAAGCCAGTTTATAAATGCATAGATTAGATTATTTAGCCTCCCCCCTAACAAAGGTGGAGGTGTAAGTCATTGTAGATGAAATAGATATATTTTTCTAGAAATACATTTCTCTACCGTGATTTTCAAAATTCTAAATGATGATGTCTATGCCACAACCTTTGGCAATAAGCTAGATTTTTCTCATTTGTTTTAAGGCACTTTAGTAATTTTCTCATTTCACTTTTCAGCTCTAGGATTGTTTATTGGGTTACGGACCATTCCAACACTGGATTCTATAGCTTGCAAATGGAATATTAGTGCACATCTTCAATTTTACTAAGATAAATATTATTGTAACAACCTGAACTTTCTTCTTCCACTCCTGTAGTTACAGTAGGATAATCTCTGCCATAGCTTTTCTTATATGAAAATCTTGATTATTCACTTTTTGTACATGCTCTTCTGCTTTTATACTATCACTATTTAAATCTTATCAATTTTAAATCGATCTTACCTGCTTTCATAAAGCAAGTTTAAGCTTATGATGCTGTTTATTACTCTCTTAAAAATCCCTCTGATTGGGAAGGGACCATTTCTTTCTTCAATATCAAACACGAAGTAAAGGATACTCTTTGCAGGAGTATCACACAAATGAAAAGTTTATTACTGCTTTGGCAATACTTACTGGAGACTCTCGAGCGTCTAAGTGTATAGTCCTGAGTATAATGTTCCGTGTGCATGTGGTGGTTTTACATTTTAACCAGATAAAGTAAGGAAAACTTGAAGTTGGAGCCTTTTAGTAGTTAACATTTTGCAAACTTCATGCTGAAGTGGTTATATAATAATATATAATGATATTCACTTGGATAGTAAGATATAGCCACTATGAAAAAGCCCTTAATTTTTAAAAGCCGGTAGAGCTTTCCATAAGACTCTCGCAAGTATGAATAATATTGCAGTTTTAGCCTGCTCACCTTAAAAGGAGGAAAAAGAATACATTTGCTGCTCCCTTATTTCTTTTTCTCCCAATTTCTTTTCCTTGAATTCAAAACCAGAGGTTTACTTTTTCTCTCCTACTAGGATTTGAAGTTCAGCCTTAAATGTGTACCTTGTAATGGTTAGTGTTATGTGTGAATAAGTAGTGTTCACTTATTCGTTTAGTATTGTTCTGAATTGGGAGAGATTAGTACCCAGGGCAGCAATGAGGATATTATTCTTTGTTGGAGAAGAAAAATTGGTATAAAAGGTCTATGTGTCTATGTATCTATGCACTGAATGCTATTTTTGGATTTCTTAGTCCATAGAAATAGGATCTTTATTTCAGCCAACATGTTTGCATCCAAGTTGATGTCCTCCAGCAATCTTACATGTTGCTACTCCCTCTACTTCCCTTTCTGTAGGACAGGCCCGCAGCTTGCAGCGACTAGGTCAGTGCTGAGCAGAACTGAATTGTAACCATTAAGCTACCCTTGCATCTGTTACCTGAGACTTCACCTGCAGGCTTCCTTCCCTGAGCTGATGCAGCTTTATATGGTAAACTGAAAGGCCTCGTTGAAATTATCATCAGTGTTATCTGAATTTTAGTTCTGAGTCTGTACAAAAACAAATAAAAAATTAATCCATATCCAGTGCTGCTTTTTTGGGAAAGGGAAAGGACACTGCTTTGTACTTCTTACATGCTGGGCAATTATAAAGTGGCATCTGAGAGCCCTGAAGGAATTTGGAGGCTTCTGTTAATTTGATTTTCCAACCGCACTAAAAAAAACCTTTCTGGCTGCTCCTGTGGCATACATCCCCACTTTTTTTTGACAAAATAGGCTTAAGTAGATGCAAGCTGATCATGCAAATCTATTCTTAGAGCCTCATAGTGATTTTATTGTTTTTCTTGTTTTACTAAGTGCAGTCCCAGTGACAGATGTGACCTGTTCTTTAGCCTTCATTTGCAAACAGCGGTTTGTGATGCACTAATTACTTTGCAAATGCCCGTGTATAACTATGCATCTTAAAGGATTTTCCTATTCCTTGATAATTGGTTGCACCGTTATTTTTTTAACAGCTGTGTCTTTTTCTTCTCCTTCTTTTCCAGCAATTGCCAGATGTGAACGTAACCTGGGGCGGAGAGGGCCCCAGGCAGCTGCACTCCATTGACATCTCTATTGCTGTGGCAACAGACCGCGGTCTCATTACACCAGTCATAAAAGATGTTGCTGCCAAGGGAATACAGGAAATTGCTGCCTCTGCAAAGGTGGGTCTTAAATGCACAGTAAATTGAGGAATATAAAAGCTATGTAGCTTCTTGTTACAGGGAATGTAGCATGACCCAGATACATACAAATAGTAACAGAAGCAGTTTCAGAATGGATCGAAAGCTGTGTCTGTATTTCTTCAAGAAAATTTCTTCAAGGTTGTCATATGCTACATTTAGATCCACCGAAGTTGTTTTTATTTTCTTTTTTCTTTCTCTAGATGCAGCATATAAAATCTACTCTATGATTAGTAATAGAATTAAAAGAAAGGTATTATTAAAAGGATAAGGTACTGAGGATGTACTACTGTGACATGGTATTACAAACCCGAGCTATCAGAAGATTATCTTATAATATTCTTTGTAGGCTGTCCTACATTTCCTGTGGTGAGAATGTACACTTGCTTTGTATTTAATAGGGCCACTGTAAGATAAGCATTCCCTTTTCATTTCAACAGAATGTGTGTAACATAGGTTACACTAGCCTAAATGAATTCAATCATAGAGATGAGTTGGACAAATTAGTTGTCCACACCAGCATAGTTTTTCTTTTCGACTTTTCTACTGAGTTAAATATACACACATGTAAATAGGCTGTGAAACTGCATCTGCTTTTTTGTCTCAGGCATTTGACAGATGTTTTCTGTCTGCTTTGCTTTGTGTTCCCTTCTGCTCAATGTAAATTCTAACTTATTTCCAGGTCATATGTATGCAGTCACCATATTTTCATCATTTCAGCAATTTTACTGCACATACGCATTACACTTATAGTGACCCTATCGTGCTGATGAGCTCTGTTCCCTTGACTGTTGTGTTCTGGTTCGCTACTTACTTACAGATGAATTAAAGTCTTTTAGTTCTTTATGAGCTATTTTAACATGTCACTGTCTCCATTCAGAAAGTATTCTAGAAGAAATTTTCAAGGAAACAAAAATACTTGATAACTCAAGGGGAATTGGCTGATGAAAACAATGGAGGACGTATGTGATGCTTTTATGCAGCCACTAGTTAAAATCAATTGACAAAGCAAAGCAATTTGACATGTGTGAAATGAATTGATTATTCTTAGTTTATATTCTCAGACTATTCAAGTAACCCCTGCACAAAAAAAGCACAATATTTTGACATCTAAAATTATTACAGTTATGTTATAGAGACCAAAAAGCTCGGTTTCATTGGACTAGTATTTTTAGCCATGAAAGAATTAGCTAGGTATTGTATTTCCCAAGATACTTGTAGCACAATTTTAATCTAGATTCACACATTTTCATTGTGGACTACCTTAGAGACTAATTTGTTCTGCTGAATATAAAACTTCTATCTCTAAGTGCTAATGGTTTTGACTCATCTACTACGTCTTTATTCTGCACCTGTTGTCCTTAATGCTCAGCTGTAGCTATATTTCCACTTTGCTGACTTTTCTTGACAAAAAATAGCAGCATTTTCCTAGATAGCCGTGTTTGATGTGTTTGGAAGTAGATGCAGGGGATTACCTGAATATCAGCCAGGGAATTCTTCAAAGTCTGATGGGATCTTGCAACACGGGGTGGTGATCATGAAATTTTGGGAGATATCATGGAAAACTCCTAGAAAATATGTGGGGTAGGAGGGTCCTAGAAAGTCTGTAGAAAATACCTGGAAAGGGACAGGGAGTTTCTTTGAAAGCAGAAGGCAGAAATCCTTAACATCAATTGTGGAAGTCCTTTAAAGTAGAGGCAAAGGTTTCTAGAAAGCACATGTCTGTGTGGGGCCATGGATTGGGGGTGAGACAGATTCCAATAACGCCTATTCTAGGTAGATGAATGATTTGCTGGAAAAATTACATTCCCTCTCTATCCATCTGCTAGAGAGTGGCAGGTTCTTTAAACAAGTGTGTTAGGAGGAATACTACGAATTTGTCCCATTAGTGTATCATAGATATTCTTGTTGTCTAAACACCTGGGAAAAATGACAAACTGTTCTGTGGTGGAAAGATTGTGAGAGGATGTACGTGTTTTATTAAACAGCCACCGTAGCTGGGACAATCTGCCCTAGCCTCTATCAGATCACTGCAACTACAGCAGCATTGTTGCTAGTACATTTGCCTAAGTTAAAAACCAGAAGTCTTCTTGCTATGGCTGTGTGGTATTTGTAATATTTTAGTGAAGTAAAAAGAATGAGAGTCTGGTACAATGTTTTCATTTCTTTTTTCTCTCCTTTTTCATCTTTTAATTTCCATAGGCTCTAGCAAAGAAAGCAAGAGATGGGAAACTATTACCGGAGGAATATCAGGGAGGATCATTTAGGTAAAACTTTCTACCAGTATTCAATACTTGCAGTATGAGTTTTTAGCTGTCTTATCCCCAGGTATTCCACTCTGTGTTCTTGCACAGTCTTGTAAAATCTTGCTTCATTTAAAATCAAATTACAACTGATTAATTTGATTATATATTTATTAAATAACTTTTTTATAAACTAAGTAAAAAGAGCTAGTGAGCTAGTTTAATAAAAGCTAGTGGCTTTTAGTAAACAGTAGCGTGAATGTAGTTATATAGTTGCAGTTACTCAGCTCACCTTTTCGTTTTAAGCTTCTAACAATGTATTTGACAAACAATAGCATTAAGCAACATTTTACTTTTGCAAATTTTAGCTTTCGCTTAGTGCAAATTTTTTAATAATAACTATCTTCTGCACAAATACTTCAGTAACATACAGAAGTGTGCCCAAGCTTCAACTCTCTGGAGTATGTGATATAAAATGGTGTAAAGAATCTAGTTTTCACAAGCCTTTCAGCAGAGAAAGCTCATGGAAATTCGCAGGAGTGGCTAGTTTGTTTGTTTTTCTTTTATTTTTGGTAAGAATTCCAGTGACAGAAGTTACATACGAGATCTTCTGTGTAGCTGGCCAGCTGACTGGTAGCCTGCAATCTATCTACTGCCTCTTTGGGAAGACAGTAGTTACCTGCCTATGGATGTTACTACTGTTTCCAAAATAGCAAAATTCCTGCAGTTGCCTGTGTCTCTTATGCTTGCAATGCAAGAATATAGTCCTATAAACAACTAAAATGTTTAAAAACAAAAGGTGAGTTGCAATTTTAAACCCCACTCCCCCTGCAAATCCCAAACAGTTTAGAGTTTGAATGTGTCCAGTTCAGGTTTATTATAATGAACAGAACTAGTCTTGGGACAGAAGTTAGCCCATAGTAGTCACGGGATATAGATCATTATATAGCATATATAATATGCTATGTAATATATTTAATAATATGTATTTTTGACATTACTGATGCTTTTCTTTTCTATTTAGTATCTCCAATCTGGGCATGTTTGGCATCAGTGACTTCATTGCAGTCATAAACCCTCCACAGGCCTGCATCCTAGCTGTGGGCCGAGCCAGAACGGAGCTCAAGATTGTGGAAGATGAAGAAGGGAATGAGAAACTTAAGCAGCATCAACTCATGACGGTGACTCTGTCAAGTGATGGTCGGGTGGTAGATGATGAACTGGCTTCAAAGTTTCTGGAGACCTTAAAAGCCAACATAGAGAATCCGATGCGACTTGCCTTATGATGAACTCAGTGAAGATTGCTTCCTGCTTTGGCAACGTTTAGAATCCTGTTACAGAAAAACAGCCCCAAGTATGTGTAGAGGAAATAAGTAGTGTCAGATGGACAGTTAAAATAGTTAATTTATTTGAAGTAAACTGAAAAACTGTTAGTTTAAATCTTTTCTGGTCATTTTCAGTTCTTGTTTTTTTTTTATGTGAAACTGAAATGTTTAAATATAAGATTAACATATTCTAGTTCTTTAGATGTATAGTACTCATGGCACATAATATATGAAAAGAATAATCAATCTTTTCTATAAGGAGAAGTAAAAATATTTTATTAAATGTAAAAGGGAATGAGATGCTTTGTCTAAGTACAGCTGTTACAGTGGGGAATGCAAATGCCATAACCAAGTAAAATCCTGCTATGAGTTGTGGTCAGTATCAAGATCATTGAGTGCCTAAACTACACTGCTAGCACAGAAAGTTCTTCGGTTTACGAAAGACTTGCTGTCATGTTGTACCATCTCAACGAGTTTGAAATAATACTGAGATTCTGATGGAGATTTCAAAGTTTTCAACTTAAGACCAAAGAAGTTAGAAACCAAAATTAGTTTTGGTCTGATTTTGGTTACATCACAGACTTGACTATTCTATATTTAGACTTTTCTGTGAGCTGCAGTGAGGAGAATAAGATTGATGTGGAGATAAATGGAGGAAAGAAATGGCAGGAAATTTTGACATAGATTAAATTAGATCCTAAAGAAAGACACAATGTCTCAGAGTATTGAGAAGTATCTGACTATCCATAAAATCAGATCTTATTTTAATAAGTTTAAACTGCAAATGGATCTCCTTTTTTTTTTTCTCTAATATTTTAAGATCACTGCTTAATCTAATGCCCCAAAGAATATAGAAAGGAGTATAAACTTGTCTGAACAAATAAGTCCTCCATATAGGATAAAATATCAGCGTTGCAATTGAAATAAAATTTAGTGAAAAACAAATTTATTGTGTAGGAAATAACAATAGAGGTATTCTCATTTTCTAAAAATAACTTTCTCTAAACTTAGGAGCTGCTCTTTCTCTCAACGCCACAGAATATTAATCTTTTTTTTTTTTCCTGGTCCTCTGAGGTAGGTTTTATATAACCTAAGGCGAAGTTAATTGTGCAGACAGATTTAGCTTTGATCTCATGGAGATCTCATAGTATGAAAGGTCAGGTGTTGCACGCTGCGTATTTGTTGAATAATGTTGTGCTTTGAATGGATAATACTAAAAGGTAAGTACAAAGTGTTTCATCATCGGTTGTATATTGGATTGTAACTCTGTTGGAGGCTTATGTGCCTGAAATTGAGATGAACAGAAATGACTGTGTTTTTTTCCTGTGTATAGATGTGCATTGTATGTGCTTGAAAGGAATTACCTGCGTTTACAGGACCTAGTGAGAATATAAATTGCCAGTAATATTCTGGGAGTTTGTGTTACTGTTTGTGTTGCTGTTATTATTTTAAGATTCAGAGGACTTTATTTGTTTATGGCAGCAGCCATAATTAAAATGCCAATAGCAAGGCTAAATCTGTTGCTAATATTGAGTGTTTTCACAAAATGATTTTTTCTTTGGCTTGCTCCAATGCCAGCAGTTCCAGAAAACATCTATCATACAGTGGTGAGAGAAGAAACTTTTCATTATGGATTTTTTTTTTTACTGTGCAATTACTTTTATACTCTTCCTGTATATGCAGAAGTCTTTCACTGATAAATTGTATTCAAAGTTGGTTGCATAAGACTTTACAGTTTTGGATGGTTATCCATTATTTTTTTTCTCCAAAGTTGTCAAGCAATTCCAGATAACTCTGAAAGGAGAGGAAAAAAAAAAAAAGAAAAAAAAAAGATATATTTTGTCCTTAATAGTATAATTCAACAAGTTCTTATTTGTTTCTATAGCTAAATCTACCACCAGAATTCCCAGTGTAATTTAAAATCTGATATACTGTTAATATTCTGTAGTATTGCTGTGTGCTCTGCATAATTCTGCTGTTCAGTTGGCCACAGTAAAGGGCTGCTTGAATATTTATATATGCTATATATATATATATATATATGTATTGCAGGTAAGTATATCATACAGATTTCTTTTGGGAGCCACTGGAAGGTGCTATTGTATGTAAGTATGGAATATTTACCTAATGACTCATTCATGTGGAGATTAATCCATTCCACCATGCATGTTCTATGCAAACAGTTGAAGGTATTGCAACTTTTTCTCCAGGTTAAACAAACAAGCAAATTTTTAAATTCTATTTCTTTACATCAGTCTGCTTGCAAGCTGAATTGTACCAATCAGTAGCATCTCCTTTAGCAGAAATGAGATGATTTTTTACACAAATCAAAATAAAACATTAGATGTGTTCTTGGAGACTTTTGGCACTTTCAGATGACAGCGATGGGTAAAATGGCTCAGAAGACAAACTGTAGAAATGGTTACAGTTGTTACATGTGTAGCAAATTTGCCTGAAAGTAAGAATTTGGAAGTAAAAATATCTTTTCAAGTTTTGCTCCTTAAAATGTTTGCTGTCATCATCTCTTTGAAATGTCTTAGCAAGAGGTACATGACAGCATCTAACTTCCTGGAGAATAAAAAAAAAAAAGAAAATAATTTGAAAAGTATGCTAATGTCTGCTGGCAATATCTACATTTAGGATTTTTTGGGGGAAGCCTGCTTTCTTCATTTATATTTTAAAAGAAAAAAAGAATTTTAAAAAAGGGGTAGTGATTTATTTCAGATAGACTTGGTGATTGCAAGTTGTGAACTGCATATGTCACGCTTAAATCCTGAATTATACTGCCAGAATCTGGGATGTTGTTAGAGCTTTTTTGTTTTGTTTTGTTTTTTCTGTGCTATATTCCTATGAAATAAAATCTCTAGAGTTACTGTTCTTACCTGCACCTGAACCCCACTCCTGTGAGGTGAATGGACTGTTATTATTTTCACCTCATGCTTTGTGCACACGTTCATCTGTGCGCATGCAGAATAGAGGGACGTTCTCTTTTGTTTCAACTAATGATTAATCCAGAATACAACTGAACTTGAAAATTGAGCAGGAAGGCAGAAGTATGACAAATAATGATAATCCAAGAAACAAAATCTGAGCGCATGTTTTTATTTACCTACTATGGTATTGCATAGGAAGTCGCAATGTTTGATTGCATCTATTTGCAGAGTTAGGGGAAACAAATTCTGCGTCATTGGAACTAAATGTCTTTGACGTGTTTTCACATGCAATAATTTAAGCCAGAAATGAAAGAAAAATAAAGAAGTAGGCTAAGACTTGATCACCTAATTGCTTTTTTCACTGAATTTTTGTCTGGACTACATTAGGCCATAACAAGGACCTTTTTCCTCCCTAAATCCCCTGAAAAAATGTTCTGCTTTATTGTAATTTATTTGGAAACAGCAGAAAAAAAGCATAGTATGTAATACCTGCACAGTGAGCTATGCCGACTAGATTGATTGCTTGGTATTTTTGCAAACTGCTTTCTGTGCCACTCAGATTATAATGCCATTTCAGGTATGGGTTAGAGTAAGAAAAATAAAGATTTCAGTTGCTAACCAAAAATAGGCAAGACCAGGAACAGCTATTTGTAAGCTGCTTTTCTGTCACACAGGCTAGAGACTTGTATGGAGGGGAATTTTGGCCTCAGATAATTCAGTATCGTTCACAACTACTGCAATCACCAAACTTCAAGGATATGCAAAGCTGTAGCATGGGGCTAATAGCTTTGCAAAAGAAAAGACGCAGTTAAAAGATTTGACAAACAGGACAGCTCAGGTGGCTAAAAGCTATAGTGGCTGAAGAGCTGAAAAGTGAAGTCTTCCAGCAGGAGAAAACCATGTTATGAGCAGTTCTCTTGCCAAATACTGGTCCATAAACTGTACAACGCTACAGGATGTATAGGTTATTGACCCAGTAGCTCATACTATCATTTTCTAACTGCACTCTTTTTTTCTCTTTGTTTTTATCTAAGTCTCTGGGGCCTGCATTGATGGTAATAAGATTTCCCCCTGCTTTTCCTAAAATGTAAAAAGTGTTTTCTTAAGAAACCAAAGAAATGCACGTCATTGACTTTGAGCAAGTAATGCAATATCTGTGTGCTCAAAACCCTTCTTGGTCTGTCTTCAGACCTTGTGCGGTCCTTACAGCTGCAGAAGCTGCAAAATACCGCAGGATTTTGGCTGACATGAGACATGCTCACTTCTGGTGTTCGGCCAGACCTTCCCTTCCTGCAAGCCACAAAGCTGCTGTGGTGGAGCTGGATGAAGAGCAAGCCATCCTGGAAACACCTAAGCAGTGTTGGTGTCCTCTGCACACTAACGCTTTAGCCCTCTGTCTTACACAGCTGAATGATCTTGCACAATTTGAATGCAGGATTGTAACTTGACGTTGAATGTTACTGCAAGACAGTTTCTGTGTGTGTGTGTTTGCTTTTTAGGGAAATATTAGGACTTGAACCATGTGGAGGGCTTGAATAGACCAAATCATATGGGAGTGAATTTCAGAGGCCATAGCACAGCAAGAGATTGTTGTTCAGGCCACATAAATTTTCACTTTATTCACTTCTTTAAAGTGAATTTATGCTGGTGATTGCTTTTACTGTTATGAGGCTTCTTTATTGCAGCATTGTATCAAATATTTTAGTGGTCTGAGTAACTTCTATTGTCCTCTCTAGGGGTAATATTTAAACATATATTCAGTACCATTTCCATTTGGTGGAAATATTGGTTTTTTGTATCCTAATCATGGCTGAATTGCTTTAGCTGCTCTGATTCATGCTTTTATTGTTGTTATTGAAATTTGAGAAGGATTTTTCAAGGTTTTTAAGTAAAATTTCCCCTTCTCTGCTTGGCATACCATAAAACTAACAAAACTGTACTAGCTATCTAGCCACCTACCTGGTCTTAATATTTTGCCAAGTTTTCCAATTCAGGAGAGGTGCTTATCTGGTACCATTGTGTACCACATATCAGAAATAAGTGCCTATTGACTTCCTGCACACTCAATGTTTTTAATAAGCACTGAGGTATCAGTCAAGAGGTATCCTAGCAAATACAATTTCCTTTTCTCCAATATCTGTAGGCTGATGCTTGTGTTTCCTTTTTTACTTAAAGTAGTATTGAATACCATGTGAATAGTCAGAGACTGTTATGTAAATATTGGTATAAAAATGAGAAAAAGGTTGTTCAGTGTATACCCTTGTATGTTTGTTATCATGATGTTCCGTTATCCTTTAAGCATCAAAGTATTAACTAAATGGCAGTCCAATAAAGAGAGACAATTTTTAATAGCTCATTCTGAGCAATTGAAACATTGTCATTCTTCACCTTTAGTCTTTGAATTAGGTTTTTATATATTTCTTTTCTTTTTTAAATCAATTACTTGGCACAGTGGGTTTCTCTACAGGCTTTAAGAGGCAGGGCCAAATCACTTGGAACTCTATCATTTGAAGTGTTAGCAAGCATTGCAAAAATATGTCACCTAGATACACTCCTTTCTGCAGGAGCCCTATCTGAGAACCATGGAAATGATCTTAAGATTGCGGTGAAGATGAACATTATTCTTGCAGGAGCAGTGAAGAGTGTTAGGTACAGCAGAAAAATATAGTTTCTATCTCTCTTCTATTTCTGGCTATAGTAAGGTAGCATGAAATAATGGAATATTGGTGTGCAGAGCACTGTTTTACACAAAAGCATGAAGACTGACTTTTTTTTTTCATTCTGTAGCTTTTTGTAAATTATCGACTAGAAATATAACCATATTTATGCAAAATTGGTTTCCAAGGAAGTACATTCATCTCCTAATACCCTATTCATATCTGCACATAGAGCAGTTCAATTAATCCTTCTTCAAAAGCAGGAATCAAGGCACCGACTTCTTACTGATGGATTCTTCTGGTATAATCCTTGATGCTGGTACTTTTTTGCGATCATCTCAGTCAAGAAAAGAATTGCTTTAAAGGGAAAACTGAAATGGAGGAAGACCAGCAGAGGGCAGCCTGAGCAGTCCAATTTTCTGACGTTGTCATCTGAAGTTCTTCATAAATACAGGTAGGAGTTATTGTAGGGTATGTTAATTTAAACTGTAGCTTTATGAAGTGTTTTTTGAAGTGTGCAGGAAGTGCTTGATGTAAATAAAGAAGGAATAGTAAATACTAATGTGGTTGATCTGTTGGAATTATGGTCAAACAGAAACCGTGGTTATCATAAGGTGTTTCCTTCAGAATTGGATAATGTGTTCTGTTTGCCCCTAAAATGTTGAAGGCATAGAGAGCAAATTCTTCTATGTCAGTATACTAATTAAATCTGTGAAAGATTAGACAGGAACAATCGGCTGATCACTTTAGTTGAAAGTTTCTTTTAGAGTAAATCCTTAACTGATCATAAGCCATAAACATTAGCTCTTGAGATTTCTGTCCTTGTAGTCATGCTTGAGTAAAGCAGGAGGATGTCTAGAAGAGCCTGGTGGAGATTTGTAGAAAACCACTCACCAACAAGTACTCCAAGAAGCACAAAATTCTAAGATTCAGTAGAATACCTGTGTGTTAGTTAAAGTGAGGTAGGGGTTACTGCAGGCTTAGTCGGCTGCTCTTTCTGAGGTAACTTTCAAAATCTGCCTGACCCGTATCCATGAAAAGCCATCACAATTTGCTGCAGTTTAGGTAGGACTTTTCCCCTTTGATGTCAATTTTGTTTTAATGTGACAATCTTGCGGTGCAGAATTATTCAACTGCAATGGCCATATTGTTCTTCTCTCATAACGGTCTCACCTGGCAAACTAAACGTTTATGTCATTAGCAGCAAAGACTATTTAGAAAATGACATTTCTGTTTCTTCATTACCTGGGCTAAGGAAGATGATTCATGCTATGTCAATAAATGCCATTGTTTACTTCCTTAAAAAATAGAGATCAACAAAAGAGTCTTTGTATTTTATACCTTAGCATTACTCTCATGTGGCCTAGAGCTAAATACCAAGAAAAGGCAGCTGTGAACGTTTTTATTTCTGTTCACTGTTGTATGCGAAACGCAATGAATCGTTAGTGCAGCAAATATTCTGTGTTCTGTAGCTTCATGTTTTTGCATTACTGAAGTTAATGTGCATTAGAGCTTGCTGTTTGCTTCGCTTTGCAGGGATCCAAGCAATAGAAGCTCATGGAATATTCTCTGATGCCCTAGTCATCACCCAATTCCTGTGTCAGATGTCTCTCTCCAAGATATGCCTAATTATGTTTTATTCTGCAGCTTTGCATAAATAAACTGTACGCAGAAATACACACAGAGGCCATTTGTGTGGACACCTACAGCTGTGGTGTCGTGTCCCTGTGCCCGGTAGCAGCATGCTGCGAGTTTCCATAGGTCTCAGCAGAAAGCAGCACGGTTCCCTCTGCCTTGAATGCAACAGGGGAACGATAGCGGATATCCAGCTTGATCAAGCTTACACTTTCTTCTGAAACTCCTCTCACACTCTTATGTCAAGACTTCCAGTTTATAGCTAAATTTCCAGTCACGTCATGTGTAGTACATCACTGACTCATTTGGTCGTTTTGACAAGGATTCTAGGGAACTTTCGCTTCACTTACTAGTCAAAGCAAGACAGAGATTCAGATGAAAATAATGTCTAAATATTTTTTTACTGACACTTCTATAGAGAAAACTTGTTTAGTGACTTCTTTTGGAGTCAATTTACAAATTAAGTGATCGTGCTTATTGGGCCTTAACAGATATGAAAGCATCTTGCATTTCCCCATAGACAAATAAAGAAGTCTTACAGTTTTTTCAGACCGACTAGGAGTGCTTTATTTATCCATGCCTGTTTTGAATGGCTAATCTAGGCTTCATAGTCTTCAAGTGCTCAAACCTAAGCAGGGCGATGCTTCTGCACGACTGCCAGGCTGGAGCTGAACAGAAGGCTCAATTTCACCCTAAAATGATGCTCTAAAACACCTCATTGCCTGCTTTCCTTGTGTATTTTTATAATATCTATTAGTTTCAACCATGCTGACAGCTGTGATTGAAAGCCATCAACAGCTCCTAAGTCCTCTTGTGGAAATGACTAGTACTAATAAAGGAGAAGAAATATGATTATTCATAAGATATTTGATAATAGTTCCCATTCCAATGGTTTTAGCTACAAAGTGGCTAGTTTCAGTGGCTGCAAGTTGCATGTAAAGAGTTGTAGTTTTACCAGGACAAGATTACTGTCATATTAATTCTTCATTTTTTGACGAAGACAGCTTTTTTCAAGTATACATTGGCATAATTGCACTGGTCATTAGTCTGTAACAAACTTGGTTGTATTAGTAGGAAAGAATACTGCTTTTGACAGTCAATATCCAACCTGTACCTGGAGATAAGCGGTTTTATTAACAATAGCATTGGTGCTGCTAAAAATTTATGAAACTGAGTTGATGTAGCAAGAGTTCCTTAGATAACATTCAGACAGCTTAGGTGTCGTTCTCCCCTGTGCCCAGAGAGAGATGTTTCTGTCAAAGGATGTATCTGGGTGATTGCAGGAAGACATCCTTGGTTTTGGAAGATAATTCATACTGCGCAGAGAAAAGCAAGTGAAAGTAAGTCGAAAGAAAGTTGTCTTTTTCTCTTCATTGCCTTTCTTTATATGGCACTGAATCTCTATTAATTATCAGAATATGCCTGGCTTTTTGAAGCAACTAAACATACATACACACACATAAACGTGTGTGAACACAACTAAGTATAAACATGGTCTGTTTATACATACTGATTTACAAATTAGTATTGTCCTTAGTAAATTCTGAAGGAAAAGTGACTTCAGAATTTTAATATTTTATAACACATTTAGACAAGGAAGCTTGCTCCCTAGACCTCTATTTAAAGCATATGCACAAACATTGTGTGTGTGCGCATGTGTGCAACCTGTATATCTGCAGCAGCTCAGATGCACTGGTGAAGAGAGACGGATATTTCGCCATGTCCTGCCAAAATATGTTTGCCAAAACATCCCTAGCTGGTTGGCCCACAGGGTGGATTTGGAGAGATTTGTGAATCGCCCTGCCTAGGCTTCAGCGTTTCTGCCTCAGTGTATGGATGTGAATGTATGTTTACGGGTGTAGCATTGAGGGAGGCCAAAGCAAAACCCTGCCCTGATTACATTTGAAGAAAATATTTGCAACACGGTCTCAGTTGCTCAAACACAAGTGATGACAGGATTGAAATAATAGCTAGAAGCAGATGCCCTTGGCTAAGAGAGATACCCCAACGAACCTATGATGCAATCCTTGTGTGAGAAGGCAGGTTTCCTTCATACAGATTACAGTGTTTTGGTCTGATGTGCAAATCTTTTTGGGAATGAGTCCGGTGTTGTGTGAGGTTTTCAATATTTCTTGTATTTAAAAAAAAAAAAAAAGACTAACCGGCCATAACCTGGAGCTATTTTATAGATGATACTATTAAGAGCACTGAAAAACTTATGAATCCAGAAAAGGATATCCTAGAAATCTTACTGAACTAGGACTGGTTTGGGCATAGGCTTATCCATCATTTTCTAGACTTTTAAAAGTTCATCTATTTAATTTTTAAACTGTTTAATTGCCTGCTTGAATGTGTATATTGAAGCTGAATACAGTGGTGCCTTTACAAACTCTTTATATCCAAATCGCTACTTGCAGAAAATAACTATCAGCGTAAATTCAGAATTGAACTAGGCAGACATCGCATGAGCAAATACCAGCTTTTTAAAAACTACTGAATAGTTGGAGTGGTTTATTCTTACTCCACTGAGGTAGTTTAACTGAAAACTTTTTTTAATTCCTTTTTGTGATTTTTCAGATTAAATGAACATAGGAATTTTTATTTTTTCTTATTAACTGACAAGCAGAAGCATCTATGAGAGGAAATTCCTTTTTATATCAACTGCAAGTTCTAATTGCAGACTAGAATAGATTTTTTTTGAATTTTGGAGTTTTTAGGAGTTTCTTCTGAAGTGTTTTATGTTATTGAACAGAAATGTTTCTTTCTGCTTTACTATTATGGTTTCAGTTATCTAGAGTGCTTAATAGGAATTTAATATGTGAACAGCAGATTAAGCAACTATAGAATGCAATTCTAAAAGGTGTTTGCTTCGTGTATGCACTCCTTGAACTGTTTTATGGGGTAGATCCCATGTGTGATAAGAAATATGAAGATGTCCTTTTTCTAGATTTACAACAAGGTGTGAAAAACCACTTATTTTCCTTTTCTTTCATTTTTTTTTCTTAAGCATAGTTATTCATGTAATAAAAGAATTAGTGGCCTATTTTTTTCAAAAAAGGTTTATTTATAAATATATATTCATAACTCATAAGCAATATATAATAATTTATAGAATTTATTTATATGTGGCATCTTTTGAAATCTTTTGACATATGCCTATAGTTGAAAAAAATTCTTTACAATTGCTATACGTGTTTCAAAACAGTGCATTTGAAGAAGTTTGATTTAGGTGTACGCTTATATAAAAATATAAATTACGCCTAGAGAAAGATTACTTTCATAAGCAGTGGTAGGTATTAAAATAAGAGGTCATGTATGTGTTTGTTATTTAAATCATTTGAGGAATTTCTTATCTTTCAATGCTTAGTTACACTTTCCAGGAAATAGAAAGCATTGGCTCACCTTATCATCGGTGCTAAGAATTCATTATGTCTGAAACCATTAAGCAAAAAAGAATTTTTAAGGCTCCTGTAAGTTTTAAAAGCCTAATTTATATATTTGTATACAAAGAAATCACACTCGCATTTACTTGATAGGAAATTTAAACTTTTGTTGAAATCTATTGGGACTAAAAGATTGCTTTAGAAAAACATACAGGAAAGAGTTAAAGCTTTTCAGAATTTTAAGAAAATAATCTTTCCTCAGTAAGTTTTCTTGCTTAGATGTAATGGGAAGGAAAGAGTCATGAAATGAAAATGCTATGGGAGTATTCCCAAAGGTGCTGAGTGACTAAAAAGATTAGGATTGTGACTCTGGCTAAAACTGCTTTCTGCTTCTAGAGACACTGAAATATCAGTGAGTGAAGCACTTGCTGTGCTGGGCTTATGCTCTCCATGCTCTCCATGAACTCCATCACATCTTTTTCAAGGTTTTTAAAGGTGAGAGGAATTTTAGTGGATAATTAAATTTATGTTTCACTTGATTCAAAAGTATCTCAATGCCTTTAAGATAACAGTTTCTCCAGTTCAGCCATCACTTGAGTCTTGCATGTTGGAAGCAACTCGAAGCAACCAGCCTTATTTGTCAGCAACTGTCTGTCTTCAGACATAAGTGGAGGCTTTGGGCAAAAATCTCTGAATATCGGCTCATTTGCCTATTTCTGAAAACTCATCAAATGGCTTCTTTTGAAATAATTTCCCTTAAAAACTGTGAAGCTAGGAGAATTATTTAATTAAGATTATTTACTCAGTTGGT
>NW_010589027.1:0-13708 GCF_000705375.1 Tinamus guttatus | reverse complement strand
CAGGAGCTCGATGATGCGGGTGCCAGAAGAGGAGAGCAGGTTGGGAGCTGCTGTGTGTGCAGTGAGGCTGGCAGGAGGTGACTGTCCCCTGGGTGAGCCATGAGAACCTGGAAGGGCCGTGTTTGGCTCTCGCATCTGCTGCTGGGCCTGTATGGTGGATGGGCCGCTCTGAGTAAAATCCTGCTCTGCTCCTGCTGTGAGGAGTTCATTGAATCAAAGCATCAGGAGTTATGCTATAGAAAAGGATAAAGTGACTGAAAATGGAAGCTTCTGTTATAAGTTAGGGCCACGCTCTCAGGCTACAAACTTGATAAAATAGAAGCCTACCACAAGATAGAATTTCCAGTCTTCAACTGTTTTACTATCTCCAGCCTTTTTATTTTTTAATGCTCATTCCTTTTTTTTTTTCCATTTACATATTAAAGCCATCATGAGTTAATAGTATAAAAATTAGGTGCAAATCTGTTACTTGATTTTGACCAAAATAAATAGCTAGAGAGGCTTTTATATAATTATTTGTTTTGGAGCTAAATTCCTCTCTGGATTTGCTTTATTTCTTTGTCAAAAGGCATCAAATAGACCCTTTGGGCTGGACAGCCTCTGTTTAACCATCAAGGTTAACACTAGGTAGACTTGATGCCTGGAAACATGTGTTTTAGCTGGTATTTTCTTGAGTCAGAACCAGGAAATTTGATATGCCAGCTGGTAGTTGCTCCCCAGAATAAAATATGAAGCTTCTAGGACTCGAAATATAGTACAAACTTTTTCTCACTCCATTCCTGACTGGGTGTTTCTTTGATGTAAATAGAGCTCTGCTTGCTGGCAGGCGCTGAGAGCGTGTGCAGGGTGTCGTTCCTGACAGCGCTTTCTGCAGAGTTGGAGATAACGACAAAACTGATGCATCTCCCAGCTGCATGCAAAGTTACCAGCTTAGTGGAATTGGCTCTTTTAAAAATGATTGAAATTGTGTGATGAAAGATTCCCAGTGGGGTAAATTCCTGCTTTATGGGGGAGTTAACTCATGCAGCCTCCATTCTCACAGTGCTGTGTTGTCGCATGCAGGCAAACCCTGTGAATTCCTGTTTTCTTCTGGAAACAATTTTTGAAATTACCTCAGGCAAGAGAAGTCAAGGATTCAAAGACTTTCTGCAAACCAGTCAGATTCAGAAACTACTTTGGATAAAATCCAAAATTGTTTCAGTTGGAAAAAAAAATTCTACATGTTTTTATGCATGTTTCTACATGTTTTATGCATGTCCTCGTGTTTTTATGCAGCCTTTTTATACAGAAGCATGTCAACATTGATCGAATATTTATTTTTGAAGCACTTTGATACCTCGGTGTGTTCAGAGAAGAATCAGAAAAAAAACTCTTTTTTTGGGAGGGGGGAGGAGGGTTAGGTGGTACACTACCAGTTAAAGTGAGGTCTCAGAAGGGCACAGGAGTGTGGATTGGGATCAGATTGACAACAGATACTGTTGTGGTCCCCAGCTGTTTGCCTACTGGATGGATGTGTCAGCCCTCAGGATAGGGATGTCTGATCAGCTCAAGAATGGAGTCCAGAGCAGCAGTTTTCACACTGTCATTGTACCAGAACCAGCTTCTGTTTCAGGTCACCTTACTAGCAGGGACTAGTACAGAGGGATCCAACAGTCGGTTTGCAAGCAGTGAGACCTGCTTGCTTGGGGTCAGTGGTGTCTGCCAAGGATGCAGTGGGGCAGTTGTGGGCTGTTTTAAGTTGTTTAGACAAATTTCTCAGAGCCTAAAAATTATGGCAGAGCAGCTCAATATGTCATAGCTAAAATGTCTTTATCAATAAAAATAACTGGTGTGATTATTTCTGTGCTTAAAAGTCATTTCTTGTCCGAGTAGTAATGAACTTAACCTTTTTATCCTTACTTCCATGGAAGAGAGCTCCTGACACTTGTGTACCATACATGATTCGGTTACACTTTTCAACTAAGATTTTATTCAGCTGTAATTGTTGATAACAAAATACATATAATCTGGGAGATATTAGCAGCCTCTTTGTAATTCTGTGAATGAATTGGATTAATTACCTAAGATTTTCAAATTCTTCGTCAATGAAATATTTCCTTCAAACACTTCATTTACATACTTTTGATTACTGTGCATGAAACAGTAGTGTAAATTAGTGTGTGATTTTACTAGTACCTGTGTGTATCTAAAGAAGATAAAGTAGAGCAGAAGGATAAATCCCAAATGGGTTCTTTTAAAACTTATTTTAAGGACCCTGGATATGCCCAGAATCTCTCTATATGTTTTACTTGGTGTTAGGGAGTAGAATCTCAATGAAACCTAAGAGGCCTGGCAGTCACTGATATTTTCTTTTCTTGTCTTTTCTCCAAGCCTAGAAGATGCTCCACTGAAGAAGGAATGAGTAAAGACAGAGTGGTCTGAACTTCTCCACCCTACACTTAGGGACTGGTTAAAGAGGTGGGTCTCAGCAGTTGGACCCAAATCTGTAGTCGGCTTGTACCCAACTTCTGTTCTGAATACAACTGGAAGTAGCTGTGCACCTCTGCTAGTTCCTTTGGTACCTAGATCCAAAGCTCTATATATATGTATTTTAAACCATGTTCTATAACAACACATGTTATCTTCCAAGTGAAAATTTAGCAATCTTTTATATCAGTTTTCTCTCCAAGTAAATCCTAACTCTGTGTTTATTTCCATGCTCTTTTGTTAGTTAGACAGCACATTTCAGTCTTGTAAATGTTCACAAATTTTAGTGGTGGCTTGATGAGAAATAATAGTTAAGGTAAAAGCCTAATATGATTGAGCTGGGTAATTTTAATGCCTAAGATGATTGATTAGTTGGTAATTGCATTTTCATTTGCTTAATTTTCTTTTGTCTGTAACACTTCATTGTTTTATAAAAGTGACTGTACATGTAGAATACAAATCAAGAAGACTAGTCTTATTGCTAACTGGTGAAGATTTAAGGAATACTTAGGCACTATGTGTATTTTGCTTTTTATGTAAGCAGACCTGCAGAGTGTTTATAAATCTTGTGCTTTTACCATTTTTATATCTCAGACATCTGTGCAAAGAAACATATCTTAACATAGTTTTAGTATGCAAACAAAAAATACAATTCATTTTAAATACTCAATTGCAATTCAGCAATGTGTTACAAGATGATTTTGAAGATCAGTCAACTACCTCTAGAGGACAGTAGGCAATGATGGAGAATCCAAATGTTATCCTATGAATTTTTGGAAATTAATTTTAGACCTAGCTGCTGCTAATAACCTTTCTCTGTTAAGCATAATTGTTCTGCAGGTTCAGTATGGACCCTGCAGGCTTTTCTGCCACTGTTAAAACACCTCCTGCCTTCAGTCAGCCTCCATTTAGGAAGACTCTTTTCTTTCCTGCTTCAGCAGAAATCTGATACGAGTGGCTCCCAGGTCCTTTTTCGGCAGTAATTGACAGGATGATGTTTCCTACCTGTCGGAGAGCTTGAGGTGTCTTTGGAGCTGGTCCCTGGTGGGATGGGGGATAACAAGCCCTGTAGGTGGTGGACATGGTGGACACAGGGCCCTGATGGGGTCGGGGCAGCAGGGCTGTGCAAGGCCCTGAGGCACTCTGTGGTGGGAGCAGTCTGCTGCTTAATTGTTGCAGTGCATTAATCTTAAATGATGGGATTTAAGCGTAGTCTAGCTACTGCTAGAGTACCTCTCGTGGAATTAGAGGAAGCAAGTTGGTAAGCCCCGCAAGCTTGTGGTTTGGGAACAGGTCCGAGAGCTACTCGGGTGTTCTAACAAGTTACTTGTTTGGCTCATACACACAGAGGCCACATAAAGTGGTTCAACTAAAAGCCAACTGACACTGAAAGCCAAGTGCTGTGTCTGAGCTCCCTTCTCTCCATGAGGTTAAATGGAATGATGTGTAGTCAGGCTTGCATTTCCCAGGCTAACCTGAAAGGGCCAGGTCTCTCCAGGTAGAAAATATTTGTTCCTATTCATATGGGTTTGTTGAGGTCTGACTTGCAGAAAATCCTTAAAACCTAATCACTTGGTTTATGTTAGAAAAACTGGAAATCTTTCTACTGTTCCTATGTCTCTCGCATTTTTTTTTCCTCCTGTTAGTGTCTGGCAATCTCCCTGCACAAGCCCAGTGCTGAGATCTCTATGCCTCTGGCTTGGCTGGGGGACAGCAGCGCATGTACAGGCACTTAAGCAGTATCTCTGTGTGATAAATCAAAATAAGATGCTCAGAAGGCTGAAATGCTGCTGGTCCTGGGAAATGCAGTTCTCCTAACAGTGCCCAAGCAGCATGAAGGATCCCACATACTTTTGGCAGCTGGTGCAGTATAACACGTCTCAGGACAACTGTATGCTAGCTTGTAATATCTTTTTATTGAAACAACACCAAGTTACAGGCCAAAATATCGCATTGTTTCTGAATATTTACAAAGCGATAATATAGTGGATTATAACATAAGGTTGTCTCAAGTCTAATGTGGGCTAAAAATGGGTTTTAATGATTTCTAAGAATATGGCAGTACTAGATCAGAGCATGTAAATTAAAAATTGCTGAGCAAGCGTGATGTAAAGATGTCTAACCTTTTTGATGTTCAAAGTGGCATAGTATAAATGACACCTTAAAAGATTCAATTGGAAGAACAATTTTGTGCCAATCGAGATTTTGATTTGGCTCTCAAAGGGAGGCCCCAGTTTGACAAAGCTGTTTCAGGAGGCAAATGTTTTCAGGAGGAAAAAGGGTAGAATGTAGGAGAGATGGTATGGAAGTAATAAAAGAAAGATAAATATTGGCAAAAAAGAAAGGATGAGATTTACATAAGTCTCCTCATACAGCTCTGGATCTCACTCTAGTGTGCAGAAAAGTACACAGTATTTCATCACCAGAAAATTTGCAAGTGTATTGCTGTTATCTATTTTCCATTGAAAAGAACTTCATTTTTTTCCAAATATACCACTAATCTTTCAACTCCCTTATACTCCTTATGTTTGCTCCTATATTATGCTTCTGCTTAGGTTTAAAGTAAGTTTTGCTTTGTTATGGAACATATTCTTCTTTAGCTGTATTTATGACGGTATTTCTGTAAGAAAAATGAAATATGAAATATAAGGACAAGTACATGCTATTCTATTTTATTCTAGCAACACCTGTAATTTTGTGGAAAGTTCTGCTGCCATTTCATGCATTATCATGTTTCTGTTGTATGAAGTGGCTTGAATGGATCTGAAAGCAACAGAATGAGCCACTTCGAGTTTCTCTTCTTTCCTCTGCCCTTTCTCCACGTTTACAGACTGTGATGTAGTGAGCAGAAAGCAAAGCGAACAATGCAGCTGTGTAACACGGTCGTAGGCCATAAGCTTTGTACTGAAGCTTGTCGTGCTTGCTCTGACTGAACTGTTCTGGTTCTACCTGCAGCTTTGATATACCTACGGCAGCCTTGTTTTGAATTGACCAAGTGCCTGTGGCTGATTTGTTTTCCTTTTCTTTATCTTTGTACGTTGCCACTGTGGTTTTATGAACCCCTTGCAAGGGAGGCATAGGGTGGTGTGTAGAGAAGCACAGGCATGGGATGATGAGAAGCTTTGTAGGAAAACTGCCTTGAAACATGTTGCTTCTTTCTGTATTGGATCTGATTTAAAACAATTTCTGCACTTTCTATAGATTCCACTTTCAGTGGTGGCCAGATACTTCTACACCAAAAATAATGTTATTCTGCTGAGGAATACAGAGCAACTGTGGTTGCAGTTGTTGCAGTATCAGCATTCCTTTGCCATGTATTGTTCTAGACTGTGTGTTGAAATGATCCCTTTATGAATTTGACAGCAGCATAGATGAGAATAGAGGGGGACACACATGAATCAGAAGCCAGAGCCTCCTTGACTTAACATTTTACGACGGACCAGGCCAAAGTCTTGGCATGAAATACAGTTGACATGCTCAGTGAAGCCACAGTATCAACTTTTATTGGAGGAGAAGTGGCAGGAGACAACTATCTTGTGTGACTCCTTGCCCCCATATGGTCTGGATAAAATCTGAAGACGGATTGCTTTTTAAGATGTGCTTGTCAGTTTATTTTAGTGACATCCAAGAAGTGTTATGCAGTGAAATACAAGCTGCAGATGCGTATCATGTCACAGCTGGCACCAGGGGATTAGGAAGAGCAGATGAAAGTCTGCCTGTGGAGTCACTGAGATGTGGCTGCTGTTTTGGGGCTATTGGTTTGACTGGACCCCCAATACTAAGAATAAGAAGTGTGTTTTAAGCTGAATTCCGGCTATGATCCAGTTCTACATGAGGTGCTATGCTAGGTAAGCAAATAGGTAGAAAACTACTTGAACGGTTACTTGAGCAGCTCGTGGCTGTGGCATACATGGAGCAAGATATAAAAAGCAGCAGTGCTGTACACTGAGTCTCCAGGGAGGCATGAGATCTGATGGTCACTCTTTCTGCTTGTGAATTTTCAAGCTGTAGCAGCTTTGCCAAATTATGTTTAGCTGGAACTCTTAGGGTCCCAGAGGTGATTCGGGAGCGGGTCCACACCCCCGGCAGAGCGGCGACGGTGCTGGGGGTGAGGCAGAGGACAAGGTGCACGAACGGTCTCGGGCATCCAGGGCTCATCTGCTGCCATACAGCCGGCAAATCCCTGAGGCCACTGGGGATTCATAGCACTAGGTATGAAATAATTCTTCATCTTGGCAAAGTCATTTGTTTAGTCAGAGTTACTACAGATACATTCTTGTTTTGCCACGTCAGAATAAAGCCTCGTTGTTCCATTTTTCTTTAGGTTTAAGATTATGTATTTCAATATTTTTTTAATATGGTGGCAGAAAGGAAACTTCACTCTGTAATCCAGTTTGATGGCCAGCTATTATTGTTAGATAAGTGTTTTATCTACTTAACTGCTTAGTTATGAAGTCTGAACTGCCAATTAGCATTAAAATAAATTTTTAACTGACCTTTGCAGAGGAAAAAAATGAGAAAAGTGTTAAAAGAACACCATCTGACTTGTCAAGCTCAGACTGAGTGCGAGATTGTAGTACAAAAAAGTGTATGTGTATATTGTATATAGGGATGTGTGTGTATACATGTACATGTTATATATAGTAGCGTGTGTGTGTATTGTTTAAGGTGGGAAACACCTTAGCATTCTTTATGGGGGAAATATACTGCAATACATAGTCTCACTATCTCAAACAGACTTTTATCATGTTGGTGTATGTAGCTAGGTGAAGGAAAATACACTAGAAGTGTTTTCTAGTTACACTATAAGTAAAAAGAAATTTGTAACATTACATATTTATCTCTCCTAATATTTAATCTGCAATCATTGACAAGCTCAAGAGAAGAGGGGTAAGGAATTTTGAGATGACTAGATTATTCTGGCACATATATTCATCTTGTTTCTATTTCTGAAACAACCCAGCGTAAATGCAGAGTACATCAGCAATATTATAAAGCATTTGACAAGCAGTTGTATCATCTGAAATATGAATCGGTCCATCAGAATCATACCTGCAAGCAGAAGTCCTAAAAATACTTTCAAGATGTTTTATGGCCTTGAATATTTGTAGCTTTCTTCCATAATTTTAAGAGAAAAATAAATATGTCTGTACACCTAGAAGCTCAGTGATTTATTAGGGTTTTTTTCTATGGGAAGGCTTCCTGCTGCAGTGATGCCCCTGGTGCAAAATTCCCTATGTTGGGTGCCAGCTTGACTCCTGCCTACTGATCTGTGAGACCTGTGGGCTCCCTCCTAGCTTCAATGCCAGTGCTTCCTGAGGTGCTTTTTTATATGTCTTCACACCAAGTATCTCTCTTGATATTTCACTACTTCCTATATTTTAGCACAAGGGCCAAGTGACAAGAGTTGTGACTTCTTTGATGGGCAGGTTGTCAGTGGAAAGGTATTTTCAAAGGACCTGCAGGCCAGATGGCGATGTCTGGGCTTGTTAGCTTTGTTACAGGTTTCAGCAAGGCCTGAGCCAAAGCCTGAACAGCCAAGTGTCAGGGGAAAAAACCTTGTCCTAGTACAGAGGTTTCTGAAGTACATTTCATAGGCAAAAGGCAAAAATAGGAGTGAGTAGTTTTGCTTAGTAAAGGATGGTCAGTGAAGTCCCTCAGAACTGTGCACAGCAATGACCTGGAGAAGGGCCTAACATACTGGTGACAGATTTTTTCAGATAATATTAAGAATTAAAAGCTGTGAAAACAAAAGCTGGTTGAGAAGAACTGGGGAAGGTTTTCATAGTCCTGAGAAATAAAGCTAAAAGCAAAATGCAGTGGAAGTAAACTTCAACTCTTCCACCACCTTTGCATGCACAGCAATCAAGCTCTTGCTGCTTGGAAAAGCCTACTTTGATTTCTCCTTTAAAAAAAAAAATCTGAGGATGAATAAAGAATGACTGTTTGCTCTTTCCGATATGAACACATCAAGCATTCATATGAATGAAGCAGCACATTAAATTGTTAAAAATTGCCAGTCCAAGGAAGCAAGAAAAGGCTTTCTTTTTTTTGGGGGGGGGCAGGCAAAGTTAAAAATAGAACCTACTGTCCTCAGATATCTTTGGATGCCAAATGTCAAATGACTTTGTTTTAAAAATAAGCAATAGAAAAAGCTGCCATATAGGGCAACTACAGATAAAGTTGCTGCTGTTGGTTTGGGAGTTTCCTGAGCCAGGTAGATGTATTGGGGAGGTGGTGTTGGTGTGCAGCGTTCTTCTTTCCCAGACTCTTTTGATACCAGTGCTAAGTGACTTGTGGCAGTTGTCAACTACTGTTGTTGTGGCCTTTTGATGGCACTTTGTGAAGTCCCCAGAGACAGCCTAGTTCACTGGGGCCACAGGGATTGGGCTCAGCAGAATCAGCTGATTGTAATTTCTGTAATTTCTTCAGGGGCTGCTTTCTGCCATGTGAGCAATGTGCTGCATGCTAGGTCACAGCACTGCTGCTTGGATCTGTCAGCTTGAGCACTGAGACAGAATTGTAAGTCAAAGGCTTGTGCTACAAGAAGTGCTACAACTAGCTGATATTAAAAGTGCTGTCTCAGTTTACAGAAGTTGACAATCTGTCTCTGGTCATCACTAAAAAGGTGTGCTTTTAGAATATGTATTTTTTTCTTTTATAATGGAATTATGAGCAAAATTAAGGTGGAGTTGATGGTTAAAATGCTAACTTTTTATTAGACCAAATAGTCTGGGTACGGGTATGAGTATGAGGAGTAGAAACAGGGAAGTTGTGGGAGCCATAAGCCCTTCTCTGTGTCGCACACAAATACATACCTGTGTGTACAGAGAAGTGGAAGGACCTATCTGTGTGTGACTCTCACTGCTGGGAAAAATACCACTGGTCTCTATAAAAGCTTCTACATATGAAATCATAAAAATCTACTCTCTTTTTTCTCTACCAAAACACTAGAAGGTTGCCTTGAGGATTGCTTTGAAGGATGAGATAAAGAAGGGTTAGTGGGGAGGCTTTTAGAAGGAGACTGATCTAAAATTGTTGTTTGCTGTTATTCAGCTTGGCTCAGCCATGACAGATGAAGGGTGAAAATCCTTCTGAGACATTACTTGCTGAATTTTCTTGTCTTGACGTTCTATTTATGCGATAATCCATTTGGAAAAGGGGACAAAAACATACAGTATAGAGATCTAGCCTTCATACATTGTTTTTAAGTAAAGTTCACTTTGTCCAACATTTTAATTTTGAACTGTGTTTTCCCCCCGTTAATCTTCTGTGTTAACTGCATTGCTTTTTAATTTTGCTAAAACACAGTCAAGAAAAATGAGAGTTAGAAGCTACTTGTTGTAACTAAATAAATAATTTGCAGACAAAGCAATATATGAAAGCCAGACTTTAACTTATGATGTTGCATTAAGTTCATGTGATGTTTTAGGTTAATTAAGCAACATTTTTTTTCCTTTTCTATTTTGTTACTTTGCAATCACTTGCATTATGTGCCAGGATTAGTTCTGGTTAATATTCTAGTGTAAGATTATGCTAAAATCATAGAATTGTTAAGGTTGCAAAGGACCTCTAGAGATTATCTAGTCCAACCACCCTGCACACGCAGAGTCACCCAGCGCACGTGGCACAGGACTGCATCCAAGCAGGTTTCGAAGATTTCCAGAGGAGATTCCACAAGATTTCTGGGCAGCCTGTTCCAGTGCTCTGTCACCCTCACTGTTAAAAAATTTTTCCTTAAGTTCCTGTGGAACTTTTGGTGCTTCAGTTTGTGGCCATTACCTCTGGTTCTGTCGGTGGCCACCAGTGAAAAGAGACCAGCACCATCCTCCTCACTGCCTCCCTTGAGGTACTTATAGACCCTGATCAGGTCCCCTCTCAGCCTTCTCTTCTCCAGGCTGAACAGGCCCAGCTCCCTCAGCCTCTCCTCGTAGGGCAGATGTTCCAGGCCCCTGATCATCCTTGTGGCCCTGTGCTGGACTCTCTCCAGCAGCTCCACATCCCTCTTGTACTGTGGAGCCCAGAACTGGACACAATACTCCAGATGCGGCCTCACCAGGGCTGAGTAGAGGGGCAGGATCCCCTCCCTCGACCTGCTGGAGATGCTCTTCTTAATGCACCCCAGGATCCCATTGGCCTTTTTGGCTGCAAGGACACCCTGCTGCCTCATGGTCAACTTGGGCATGAGATATCAATTTGCTATCAATCAAATATTGACATAACATGAAGGTAACATGATAAAAATTAATGGGCATATTGTTTAAATTTAAGTGAAAAAGGTTCTTTAATATATTGATGAAATGCAGATTTAAGAAGTGTCTGGTGGAAAAAGTGTTATATGGAGAGGTGGTGATTTGAAGTTTAGCCCCAGTAGATGTTTGCTAACATAACACTTTTCCAGGTGGTATTATAAAGACAAATAAGATTGAAATCATCAATGTAGGTGCTGGACTGACTCTAGGCTTGTACTGGGGTCAATGCTGGGCTTTGAGTGACAACTGTTTTGTCAGAGCAGGGCTACTTGTGGCTTGGCTTCTGCCAAGGAGAGTTGTGATTTGCTTGCAATTAGTGAGAGGTGTCAAAGTACAAATGTTAAGTTGGCTCCAGCAAGTCAGCCAGTGATGGAAATAGCACAAATTCCATCCTACCCAGCTCCAATGGCCCCTTGGAACTTGAAGGAAATCTTAGGAACTTACTGGTCAGTATGATCCTAGTAGGAGAAGTGACTGTCGGCTGTAAAGAACAGATACATTTGAAACTATTGCTGCATTTTTAGGTTTTTTTTTTTCTTAAAATAAATCGTCTACATTATGCCACAACAATTTGTTAGTAACAGACTAAATTGTAGTATTAGTTTTGCTAGCTTTCTCATCCTGAAGGCTAGTGTTCAACTTGGTTTTGTCATATCAGATAATTTGCTAATTTTGGTTTGGTTTGCATTGATTCCTTGGAAACTATGCTGTTCTTTTGCCCACAGCAAAGTACAAATGAATGCATTTTCAGAAATTTTCTGTTCAGTATATTAGGTGTCCTTTAAGACTGTGACCTCAAGGGTACATATAACCTTCTAGCCTATATACTTGTTTAATAACTCACAAGAACAAAAGGTATTTATCTCTAAAATCAGTGGAAAAATATATGGAAACAAGTGCTTGTTTATTAGATTTTGAGACTGTAGTATAGATAGACCCTAAAACTATGAAAGCATTTATCACCTTAAACTGGAATAGCTCATCAGTAGATCTTATTTTGTTCTTGTTCATATTTGCTTATTATGGAGAAACACAGCGAAATGTAATTCAAGAAGCCAATAAAATCTGGAAACTGACCTGATTCTCTAATGAAAGAAGCATTCAAATATATGCTTTATATGGTCAATTATAGTTTCAAGTTAACCTTGTTGAATTCACTTGAGCGAACACACTCAACAGTGAACACTTGAGAACTTAAATGAGTCCCTTCACAAAATAAAAAAGCAACCCACAAAGCAGCTCAATGAAAGAGCAGAATTAACAATCAGTTAATTTGCTAGATGGGGAAAAAAAAATCCCTCTAATACTTAGAATACTGTGATATCCTCAGAATATCAGGAGGAATAAGGTAGGGATCACAGTGGCACTTAAAAGACAAGTCCTATTCAAGGTGGATTGCAATTCTTTATGGTTAGCTAAATCACATCTTCTAGAAATAGCTAAACGTCAGGATGTCAGTTCCTTTCAAATAGCAGAGCAATCTGTGTTCAGGTAAGGACGTCCCTTATACAGAAAACCGTGCTAACAAAAGCTAATGCTTAGGTATAAATTGTGTCTTCTGGACAACTGTGTAGATGAAATTCTTCACTCTGGCTGCAGAGTAGAAGTAAACCTATTCCAAGGCTAAAACTGTCAAGACTAAAGGCTAGTTTATTACGATGGTAGTGTCTAGTCTGGTTAAAGTTAGGATATGTACATTCCTCATACTACATGAATACACGTTCCTATTTTTGGAAAGGTAATAATCTAAAAGCTGAGCAGCGTGGGAGGGAAAAAAGAGAGACAATTGCTATGTTGTGTTGAGGCATCTCTTAGGGTGCCTCCTTAAACTGACATTTACTACTGGTTTAATTTTTGTACTGTGTTAGTTGGCTTAAATGACCTTTCAGGGGTCTACAGGAGGATGGATTTGTTCTGGGAGAGTATTTCATGCATTGGAACATGTAACAAAATAATGCAAGAAATGGCAAGAAAATAGCTTAAACTTACATGTGTGATTTGTGATTTCTTGTCTCATCTCTACCCTTGGCCACTGTTTCTTTGTTTCTTGATGGGGAAAGCACAGGGTGATACTAAAGTGGGGAGGGAATGTGTATGCCATAAGGTCAATGTTCTTTCAGAGTAAATAACAAGTAACCTAATTTTCCATTTGAAAATTGCTTCCATTTGGATTGATTCTTGCTTCTAAATTTTACAGAAAATTTCTATTGCCTTTGAAACTTATATTCATTTTATCTGGGGCCATACCTAACAACCTGCTTGAAGAGATACTATTCATGGTTTTCATACCATTAATGATAAACTCTAGTCTTGAGGAAAATGCCCTGTATTTAGAGTTCTGATTTGTCTTCATATGTGGAAAAAATCTGGTGATACAGGTGAATCATTTAAGCAATGTGAGCTTCACTCATTTCTAATCCTTGTGAGGTCAGTAATTCTTATGAAATTGCTAATTATGTAGATTATAGATATGGCAATCTATTATAATACTAATAAACTAGCAGAAATTAGCAGATATGCATGCATTTATCAGAAGCAATTGTGTAGTTTGAAGTAAGCATGTAGTGACATTACATATAAAATTATGTTACTTAGATTGCAAGGTGAAGCGATGAGATGTAGGAAATGGCAAAATTACAAGGCCTAAATAATATTTATATCTTTTGCTTTAATCTAAAGCACACTGAATGAGGGAATTCTGCGAGAAAGTAAACGTGGTGAAAGATTTGATCATAACGTGTTCAATTCAAAAAGAAATTTGCAGAATAAAGGAAAGATGTTCTTTGAGGTGATTCCAGACTTGGGAATCAAAGAGCTACTGCAAACCATGGAGGGGTAAGAAAATCTATTAGTTAGAACTGTAACCCTCTGAAAAGCAGGTATTAAGATGCCTCTAATAATGGAGAGCGCCCCTTTGCACTCTAAAATCCTGGGTTTGGTTGATTTCAGCTCTGTCAAGACCTTTTCTGATTATCATCCACTGTATTTTT
>NW_010589025.1:0-14336 GCF_000705375.1 Tinamus guttatus | reverse complement strand
GTTGATGCTTGGGTGATAATGTTCATTAAGTAAAATAAAGCATACTGGTGCTCTGCTTAGCAGTGCAAGATATGAGATAGTTTTAATTTTCCATATCTTAATTCTATCCTGCATATTTAAGAATTGCAAATTCTTCTAGTACCCTATACTTTGCATGTATTTATTATGATAATCTTCAGAGACAATTTCCATATAGATGTGCTGTCACATACTGCATTATTAAAAAAAAGGAAAAAGTTAGAGTGAAGACTAGATCTTTCACAGATGAAACTGCAAAAACTCCTACTGGAGCAATGTTACCTATTCAGGTTAAACCTCTGCTCTTTAACTGGTACAAAATATGTTTGTTGATGTTAATTTTTTGTCGTCTGTTCCTGTGAGGACTATGAGCTTATGAAGTGTGAGACATTATCTTGCATTTCATACTACTCTTGTAAGCAAGCTCTGCTTATGTGAGGTGTAAAGGTTGGGAGCCTTCGAAAGGGCATGTATCTCATGCTTGCCTAACTGCATGCAAAAGGACTGGAGGATGCTGAAAGCCTTGCAATTTGTATTTCAGAAAATATATATCTACTTAAGAAAGATCACCAAGATGACCTTCAATCCTTCTCCCAGGCCCAGTAGTTAGGGCCAAGACATTTTTAGCAGGTTTAATATATAATGTTTGGGTTAATCTATCTGTAACTTGCGTTTACTCACTGTGGACATCAGGTTTCTCCCTGCTTGCCTCTCCCCCCCATTTCGTTTCCAAGAGAAGTTAACCCACATCTGTGTGTGTTTGTTTTGAAGTGGTAAGTGCACCTTTGTAAAAGGTATCCGCAGCAAAATTAACTTCTGACTTCTGTCAGTCCTAGATTATAAACTGGCTCACTTGTCTTATTGAAACTCTCTCTCAACTGCTGAAAAAAAATGCAGAAATCCTACTTAAGTATTAGAGTAGGTCCTTCTCGGAGACTAAAGTACGTTCAAGAAACCATAGATCCTAGTAGGAGTTACTCATGCTTGAGAGAGGGGGCAGACTGTGATGAACACCCGAGAGCAGAAACGGGGACTGTGTCTCTGCCTAGCACCTGTGTGAAGGGTAGAGCAGGGCTCAGTTGTCTCCTCCTTAAGGAGGAAAATGTTTGGGGGGCTGCTGTCCATGCTCAGCTCTCAGTGAGGACGTTGATGTGTTAGCCTCATCTCTTCATGCCAGCTCCTCTCAGGCACTAACCCATACAGAGAGGACAGACAGGTAGTCCCCACATCCCTGGCAGTGGTGCAAGTTGGAGTGTGCAGGAGAAAGCTACGTGAAAGCCATTTTGTGTCACTTGCTACTGAAATGGAGGATACAAAGCAGTGTCTGTGAGCAGAACTTGGGGTTCTTGCATGGAGATCCTCAAGGAGGAGGCAGAAGCATGTAAAAGATGCATGGGGGGAATAAATGCTTTTAGTTATTCATGTTAGGAATGTTCACAAATCTTTACTAAATGTAATCCATATGTTATTTGTAGAAGCCACAGAGTAGCTGAGATGAGGAGGTAAGGCATGTACCATCAGTGAGTTATGGGAAAGTTGCTGTGATAATGGCAAGTCCCACCTGTCTGCAATTCTCTACAAAACTTCTTGACTTGTTCAACCTGCCCAGCTGTGCAGGAGTTGTAATTACACACCAGAAAGCTCTATTTTAATTTAAAAGCTCATCAGTGTTTTAGAGGGCTACCCTGCCAAATAAGCCTTCCCTACAAAAATGATTGTTCCAACCGCATGTGCTTAAGGCCAGCTAGATAATAACTGCTGCCCACAATGGATTTCTCTTTTGCTATAGATACCATGAACATAAAATGTAAGATGAAGTGATTTTAGTAAGATGTTCCCAAGTGAGACTAGGTGCAACAGCTGGAGCTGAATTTGAGGTCAACCTTGATTTGTTTCAGCTGAATCTAAATGGTCTTTATCCCCTTTTCCACCCCACTTTGCTACCTTTTTCTTTGTTCTTTCATGGATTCAGCATGTTACTGAAGTGTCTCGTATTCCCTAACTGTTTATAAAGGCTGATTGGTCCAATGTATGCCAGATATGTGCCAATATTTCTGGAAAACCACAAGTGCTTTTTCTTTTTTTTAATGTTGGGTATTTACTTTGGCCGCTGTCAAGGATGTGGTAAGTCTTCTCACTCCTGATTCCTCTGGGTCTGTCTCAAGCTAAGTCTAGCATGTGTGCTGGGATTGTTTGCAACAAGGTGAAAAATACTGGATGTATCTCTTTTTCCTGGCTTTTGTATCCTGCCTATGTTGTAATACAGGATTAAAGTGCTTTATTCAGGTACATATTAGTCTACAAAAGAGAAATTAGAAAGTCTACAAAAGAGATACTGTGAATGAATCATGAGTTTTTGCTGGTGCTCTTTGCTACAGAGAGAAGGTATCTTGGAGGCTGTGTGTCTCTATTGGCAATTCTCTTGTAAAAGATGGTCCTCGTCACCTTGGCTAGCTCACCATCTGCATGTGAGCATTCAATTTATTAGTGTGAGTTCTGAAAGGTGGCAAAGTGTTGAGATGTGAGGGGCCAGGAGCAAATAAGAGTGCAAACCTCATCTTCCAATGTGCGAGGCTCAGTTACTAGCCTCCCTCCACTGAATTCCCTGATTCCGTTATTTATTGTACTATTCAAAGCAAACAAAATTCCCTTAACGTTGTTCCTTCCTGTAGCTCTTACCTGCAAACAAAATTTATTAGACGAGCAAGTTTGACAAGGCCTGCGCTAATGTAATTTCTAATGTAGGTGCCCCAAATGACTTTGCTACAATGTGTGTATAAAACAGGAATTCTCAATTCTCAAGGAAAATATGTATTGTGGAGGTGTTGTTTTGGTTTTTTTTTACAATGATTTGTATAGCAGTCCTCTGCCTGGTGTTTAATTTGAGGAAATAGTTTTTACTGAAGAGGTGACTTTCTATTGAAAAGGATATTATTTGTATACAGACCTAACAATACTGAATTGGAGAAAGGACATTCCTCTAGAACTTCCTTTTCATAAATACTTCCAAAAGTGTTCTGTTGACTTTAATGAATGTTAAATATTTACAATGTTAATGTAGACAGCCAAACAGAATAATGTATGAAACAAAAGTACAAAAATAGATTAGGGAGCTTCAAGTGATTATTTCTGAAAAAATATATATTTCTTCAGGACAATCTGGAGCATTTACTTGGCTTACAGTAGGAATATATCAGTAGTGGTGCAAATACTGAGTATTTACTGAAGCAAAGAATATCTGTGCCATTCTGTCACAGGGGAGGTAATGAACACATCTGTAGAGGTAGTGTAACTGGAGGCATAGGAAAATTAAAAGTTCCCTTGCTAAATGAGAAGGGAGCTAGAGGCAGACAGGATGACAGAGATCTCCTTGTAGCATCATCATCAGCAGACTCTTCAACCCCATTTCACGTGTATCGCATGAAAGCTCCAGTCACTTCGTGAGACTCCGTGTCCCTTCTGGCCTTGTGATGTAATGTAGTCGATGAGTTCATTGAAGTTGTAAGTCAATGATAGCTCTGACATAAAAACTTAAGTTGAAGCATAACTTTTCAGAAGATTGATCCAGCAATCCCTGGCACAGCAGTATCAATGTAAGCATTTTACATACATACACATGCATAAATATATATGTAGTTACAGCTACATGTGTGCATACCTATGGACCCTTGACTCTCGTGAAATCTACGTAATGAAGAACATGATTGTTGCTTCTACAGCCAATGGTTCCCACCTGATAAACACCAGTGTTTTCACTGAAAGGTGCTGGAAGGGTGAAGCAGAGCTCAGTATCCTACAATATCTGTGCATACAGCTTTACTGCTCACCGTTAGGAGGTCCTAGCCAGTACTTATGGGTGATGAGCTGCAGATATCTGAGTTAAAATGCTTCTTTCTGAAGTGGGAATGGTGCAGAACCAGTATCTTTGGTTCTTTAGCTACCTCCATGGCTTCTGCCTGCCCACTTTCCTTGTTGTTACTATTCTGTTTTGGTGTGTGGATAGTTAACAGTTAATTTATCAAAGCTGTAATCACTGTCATTTTCTAAAAGAACAAGATGATTTCTTTTCAATTTACTTGCTCTCATTTTATGGGAATTTCACTATTGAATTCTGAGCAGCTGATTCCCATTTTCTGAATAATGGTTGTCTAGCAGGATAATCTAATATGAGAGAGCAACATCAAACTGACAGGAAGATTGAATGGGTAATATATGCCCTCTTTTCTTTAATGTGTGTATCTTTATGATAGCATGGCCTGTGGTTGGCAACTTTGACCCACATCTTTCTTTCTAGCTAACCTCCATCAACTATTTAATATAGCTTCACATGTTTGTCATATGAATTAGTAATTAATGTCGTCCTATTCCTCATGTTCATTGAAAATGACATAGAAGGAAGGGCACTTAGATGTACAGAGAATTAATTAGCATGTAATTTTCAGTATATCATCTAGCGTTAATTAGCAGTTAAACCATCTTCTGGTGCATGACCTGCTGATTTAAACACAGCATCCTGTTACGGTGGCCCTGGGGGGAAATATCTTGAAAGGGTATTCTCTTGGAAGTGGAACTCTGTGTATTTGGCTATGTCTGCTTCAACATCTGAGTATCAGGTTTTTCTCAGGCCTTTTCCCAACATAAATCTTCACATATCAAAACAATTTGCAAACAGCAATTTTGTTCTTGATCAGAAAAGCTAACGATAGAGTTAAGAGTGCCCAAGTGCTGTGTTACCCCATTGAGTTGGGGTATTTCCGTGGCAAGGGGAAGGTCAGTTCCTCCCTGATATTGGGTGTTTCTAGCAGCTCTGAGTTCAGCGAAGCCTCGTCTGGCTGCGTAGGAATCTACCTAAAGGAATTGTAATATTGGCTGGCTGGGCCCTTCTGAAAGTCTTTTCTTCCTCTAGGCAGTTGGAGTGTATATGCTTGTTGTTCTTTTGGAAATAACTTACTCAAGCAGCTTGTTCATTGTATTTTAACTACCTAGCTTAGCAGTTCTGCTATTTCTTATTTTCTAAGTTGAGTGATCCTTTAAATTTTTTAATTTAATCAGTATAAAAATATCTAAAGCTGTATTTTATTGAGCACTTCCATCATCTTCAATACCTTTATTATGCTGCTGCTTAGGGCTTGCTTTTCTATGCAATTATATTCCCTTGACCTCAGAAGAGCATTCCTTGCTGGTCTCCTCTGCTTCATATGACACAGGCTTTATCCTGGCGTGTCATCAAAATCATTGCTGTGGTGAGTTTTACTCCTATGAAATTAAACTCCTCCACAGTGATAGAAAACAACTGAGCCCAGTTCTTCAACTAGCAGGTGATTGATCGGGAGACAAAACAAGCAAGTTTCTTGTGCATTGGCTTTTTTTTTAATGCAATAATTTTCAATTAAAACAAGAGATGCTATTAAAATAATAATAAAAAAATGAACGCAAGAGATGACTCATCCAGAAAACGTCCAACAGGAGTTTTTTTTGAAATGAGAACTCTTTTAATGAACAAAGAATAATTCCCTCAATTATCACCCAAACTGTGCATGTTCTTCTATTCTTCTGTTAGAAGATATTGGATGTGCATTGAATGACAGTCATGTGTGTTCTAGGAGGCTTTCTTTAGAGCCTCTCTAGAGGCTTTCTTAGATGCTTTCATTGAAATCTGAACTTTGAAGAGGGTGCCCTGTATTCATTTATTGCTGTCATAAAGGGCTTTTTTGGGCAGTTAGAAATGACAGAGGTGAGTTGGTCTTAAGTCCCATGACTGTAATATGCAGCCCATAGAGTATGGCTAGCAGGTCTTCCATAGTTTCCAAACCTCATGCTAACCTGGATTTGAAGGATTCTTTGGTAAGCCAGCATTTCAGGAGACCGAAAGATCAAATAGCTAAGATGAACTTGTGGAGAAAACTTAAATTCTTAGATCTTTTAAAACAATGTTAATAACTTAGGGGACTTCACAGCGAGGTTTCTTCTTGCTAGTGTATTTGTGTTGCTGTAGAGTTGATTTCAGCTCCTCAGATTTGCCAGCAGTCTTTATTTCTATGGACCGATGCAGAATTTAGTGCTGGGTGCTGTACGGTACCTGGGCTTGTTCCCCACGTGGAGTGCTGGGACCGCATTCGTTAGCCTGAGCCTGCGACATCCAACCCCAAACCTTAGTTCTGTTTTATAAAATCATTGTCTAAGCAAACAGAGCAGCCTGAGCTATTTGCAGTAGGCTTAAGGACTGATGTTTACCTAAACTGTAACATATTCAAACCTCGTATTTTTTGGTTGGCTCTAAGTTGCATCAAGCTAGAACTGGCCTTTGGAGTTCAGTTCAGGATATGAAAACTCCCTGCAAAGCTTTGTGTGGTTTCAGCCTGAAAAATCCCAGGATCACAAGCTCATTCCTGGGATGGCTGTAGGTGAAAGGGTCTGATCTGATGCTGGGTGAGAGGCAACAAAATGTGGTCATCTACGGCTTATCTCCCTGTGCTGCTGAGAGTGCTGTCCAGACCCTAGCTATTTAGCGGGATATGGAATAGTGGGATAGTGTTTTTACTTTTCCAGCAGAATTCAGGTTACTGGTGTTTACAAACAAGTGAAATGACTCGAGCAGCTTGATTTTCATTGCAATCATATCAAAATTATTAAGCTTTGGACTTTTCAGATCTGTGGAAGGCTGGAAAGTAAAGCTCAGTTCTTCGTTAGTGTGGAATAAGCTCTCATTGCCAGATCTTAATAGGTTTGTTGAAATATTTTCTGATTATGAAAATTATATTTAAAGCTTTGGCCCCAAGCTTAATGCAGTAGTGGTTCTACTGTGTTTGAAAGTTTTCTTCTCTGCAAAAATTTCTTCTAACTGCTTCTATCCTACAAAATAAACAGCCACCCTTTGCTTGGTGCTCAGAGCCTATTATGAACCCTCTGATTTCAGAATCTTGAGTTCCCACTGTTTCAATTCCCAGGTTCCAGGTCGTATTAAAATACTATGATGGTAATTTCTATTTGTCTTTCCCTCTTTAACTGTCTCCTTTTTTTTGGCTTTCTCATTGAAAACTATAACTGCTTGTATGAGGAAGTGGCACAAATAGAGACCTTGCAGAAGCCTTGAAGCATAAAAGCTGTAATCTGCTGCATGATGAAAAGGGGACATGCAGTAAGGCTGGTCCAATACGCTCTGTTTGTCACCAAAGGATGCAGTGTTGAGAAGCACAAAAATAGGAAGGCTGCAAAGAAATATTCTTTGGTGACTGCCTAATGATCCAGACATACACGGCTTGCTGGAGCTGAAGATACTGCATTACAACCTCTTGTGTTCACCATGTCAACAGGGGGCATGACGAGTTCTCTTGGTCCGAATAGGAATGCGTTAAGTTATTTCAACAGATTTCACTGCAGTAATTCTCCTTACTGTGAAGTGTTTCTGGTTAGTTTCTAACTAGATACCTATAATCAAACCACAGCTTTCAGAAAGAATTGGAATTTGTGTATTGCATACAGATGCACCAAGAACCAGAAATTTGCAGCAAATTGTCATGTAATACTCCTGTTAAGATACAGCTGGAAAGTTTGGATTTATCTTCTCGCCCAGTAACAATCCTGAAATGTGATTAATTGCTTAGTAGACATGATTCCTATCTCTATTTATGGTGGTATAAAAAGTAACTTATGGTGTTGCACAAAGATAGGGCAATTCTAGTGAGCATATAAAGATAAAAAATATTGTTTATTGTTGCAAAATAAAAAAACTCTTGCTATTATCCTAAGTGGATTTTAAAGTCTAGGCTCTTGGAAAGCAGATGGAGGCTTCAGACATCACCATTGAAGAATGAGTGAAAAACCAACGCTGTCCCCTCAGCAGATGATATCAAACCTATAGGTTCCTTGTAGCCCTCTAAAAATGGGGAGTAAGTTACTGTTCTACCTGTGGGGCTTGTTTAACCAGACTTTTCACCTATTAACATACTGAAATTCCAATAATAACAAAACTTTTCAGCTATCATATGCTGTTAGTCTCCTTTCTGACCTTAGCATAATAAAGCAGATATTTCATTTATTTTTTTTCCAACCTGAGGCACCTGCTTGGTCAGAGAACATGCTCATCGAGCCATGTAGCTTGCTGGCTATGCAAACTCTAGAAATAATCCAGGTTTTGATTATTAATTAATATTAATAACCTTAGTTAGGTTAACTAACAGGCCTTAACTCTGTCATGATTTGCATAGAAATACAGCCCTAAATTAAGTCTCTATTTGTATATTGCCGATTGGATCCTCTGCCTGAAAAAGGGGACTAACTTAGAATAGGCCTAAGTTTAGTTTATTTGCAGACTGGGGCATTATTAATCTATGAATGAAGAAAAACAGCAACTTCTGTTGGGCACTGGTGAATAACAAAATTTCTGGTCTGTTCCACTAAGACAGCCAGAAGGCTTCAGCTCCAGTGACAAGGGGCCATATTTCATTCCATTGAAACAGCAGAGTTGCAAACTCCTAGAAAGCTGGAACAGCTCTGCCAGCAGTTACTCAAATAAGGATTACTAGAGCCCTGTGCTTGAGTGTTTATTGTAAGTATGGGAAATCCTTTCTGTTCCTTACTGGTAGAACTGAGCAAGACTTGCAGAGACATCCTTGCTGATGCTACTAAATAGTTAACAAATAGTTAAAAGTGCAATCTAGAGTAAGATGCTAAAATAAGGAGGAAGTAACACCTCTCTTTGCTAACAAATTGTCATCTGATCTCATACCAGTTGTATACCAGGAATGTCACGTACTCAAATGTAAGGTCCAGTCCTGACTTAGGCAAACTCGAGGTGTCCTCTAATATCTGTGAAGCTGGGCAGTGGGCTTGGAAAAGTGAATTTTGTTGTAGCAAGAGCATTAGAAAGATTGTCACATCGTGGGCAGTGTTGGTGCTAGGGAGGCAGTGAAGAGGAGGAGGACATTGTATTTCACCCACATCCGCCTATTGAGAGGGAAATTATTTACTAGTGCTTTTACTTCTGTTCTCTGTAAACTGAGGCTTGCTTTGGATTCTTAATCGCCTTACGTTTGGACCAATATAGTGTGCATTAAATGTATTTAGCACCTCCTGTTAATCTACTGTTTCTCTTAGAGTAGCAAAGCTATATCATAATCCAGGTTGGTGCCTGCATACTTGAGGTTAACTCCCTCTAAAGGCTGTTGAAACTACATCTAAGTCTTGAGGAAAAATTAGCATTCCTAGTTAAAACACTAGTACAACTGAGGCCAAATATAGTAAAATGGGAAAAAGCTCATTTTCCAGAAAACCTTGAGATTAGGTTAGTAACACTTAAATAACATCATGGTGAAAGCTCATTCTTTTATGGTAAGTCCTAGCCTCTTAGGGGACTAGCAGCTTGACAGAATGAATCCCTGAATATCTAAAATGAGATGGGCCAGCTGTGATTCATGTGTAACTAGTAGTCTATGGTGGTTCATCTGTTATAAAGGGGATTAGAGAAGAATCCATTAATCTTCAGGCAACTGTGCTTTGCTGCTTTTTTCAGGGACTTGCAGAACCTTCAGAAACAATTCTTTTTCATCTTGCCAGTTAAAATTAAGATATGAAGCATTTGGCTGTTCTGTGCTGTAGCATCTTCCTTTTCTGATGCTTTCTTTTCTGCAAGAAACTGAACTTTTATTGTTCTGAAATTGGAAAAGGGGATGAGAGACTGCAAGCGAAAGGGCAGACTTGCATTTCAAAATGATCCAGAAAGTCTGAGATGGCACCTAAAAAAAAGGAGGAGATACAGGACTCAAATGAAAATTCATGTAGTCAGGGAAAAATAAATATTACAATTTCATAGACATAGCCAAGTGTAGAAGAATTCATTACTTTTCTCCTTAGAACTACTCTACTTTGATGAATAACACATTAGCACGGTCACCTGAGGGAATGTGCTAAGCTGGGGCTGTGAGTTTGAGAGAGGAGCCAGCCATGTAGGCACTAAGCTGCTGCTCTGAGAAGTGCTCCAGGTAGGAAGATTTCTAAGATGATCTGAGCGCTGTAATGTCCTATATCTACATGAACATGTAGTCTTGTTTCTGATCAGCAAAGAAGTCGCTTAATCAGTGCAATCACCAGTGCTGCTGTTTAAGAGTGTAACCTGAGCAGATGTTTGCTTCTCCTGACTAAAGGCTGAAATTGTGGAATTTTGCTTTACACTTGGCTGTTGCTGGCTGGGACTTGGATATTTCTCCTATGGCTTTAATAATGTTTTTGAAAAACTTCAGGAGTCTTAAAAGAATACAGAATTTCATATGGCTGTTTTTCCAAGTTTTTGTGGTTATAATAAAGCAGTGTTGCAAAAATCTGTGTTAAAAATCAATGGCAGAAAAGAAAAACATGGCAAGGAATAGTGAAGAGTGGGTAATGGCAAAAAAAAAAAAAAAGAAAAAAAAAGAAAAAAAAAGTTGGGGGAAAAATGTATTTTTCATGTATTTTTAGAGATAGTCTAAACTCATTAGGGCCACAGGAAATTCTTGGATGTGGAGACTGCAGATGAGGGCTATGGATGCATCATGGCAGTGGTTATAAACTGGGATAGAACAGTGACTGGGTGGGGAAGGACAGGATATTTTTGCATTTTCATGCAGAATTTGTCCCATACTAGCCCAGTCATTGATTTGTATCCTGTCCTAAGCCATGGGATCTGGTAATAGGCTTCAGGAAAACTTGTCTGTCTCAGGGTTTCTCTGAGGAAAAGGGAGTCTGGTGTCTCTATGTGAAGGATTAGAACTGGAATAGAATAGGGGGTGACTAAAACGGAGCAGCTATTTGGGAGGTACTGTTTTGAATTATAAGATTAATCAGATCTTAACTGTACTGTTTTGAATTATAAGATTAATCAGATCTTAACTGCAAACAATAATATGACAAATTGTTTTTAGAGGCTGTTTTGGAGACATTTGTTTTTAGCACAGTGGTTTTTTATGGCACCTCACGTTATGCCATAAGCCTTTCTCAACACACTGCCAAACATGAAGGGGGCTCCGCTCTGTGTGAAGAGCGAGCGGCAGAATTGATCCGTGTGCTTCGTCAACGCAGGGCTTGGAGGGGGTTATCATGATTTGCACAAAAGTGCTGTACTTTTGTTCCATTTGATTCAAACAGTCTTCCTGAAACATTTTTTTTTTTTTTTTACCCCTTTTGTCCTGACATGACCTAGGGGTCTGAATATGTGAGATTTCCTCTGCACCGTATGTGTGGGGACGGAGGCGGGAATACCCCAGCTAACACTTTTACATCATCTCATTGACTTCAGTGGTTTTATGCTTTTCTTGCACTATAAGTGAGAAAGACTCACTCCATTAACATTTAAATTGGAGATGCAGATTCCTGATGTAAACTATTTGCAATGACATTAATAGTGGGCACAGCCCATTAGTGTGAGCTTGTGTTAGCAACATCTTAATAATCATGACAGAGCTTTTTTTTAAAGTTATGGGAATTTCACTGTAGCATATAATTAAATGTGTATGGAAATTTTATTGGTTATAATTAAGATGCATGATCTTTGTTTATTATAGTATTAGAAAATACTGTAATCGCTCTGAAAAGCACTACTTGTTATGTGGTATTGCTTAATTATGGAAAAATACTATAAGATTTCAGGTTGGGCTGATTAAAGCAATTAACACAATTATAATCAGATACTATTAAAGTATATAAAAATATTTACTAGCCTTTTCATGATGATGAGAATTGGGCTTTAAACATTGCTGTTTAAGGAGATTATGCAATTTATATTTTTCACTGTTGCTATATAGGAAAAGAAAACATGAATCTATTCACCACTTGCTGGGTAATAACAAGGAACTCGTGTGTGTGTGTGTATCTATTGCTCTTGATTGTCCTGTTATCCACAGAGGTCTGCCCACTTAGATATCTGAGATTCAGTCATTAGGACAATGATTTGCTACTGTTAGTATTTGTTATGAGGGTTTGGATTCTGCACGAATCTTGGAGAAAACCATCACTTGGGAACCAGCTGGAACTAGCAACATCACCAGCTAAAATGCAGAAATCAAATGGGTGTGGGGAAGCCCTTTTCTAATTATGATTGTTCCATTGTCTTCTGGGTTTTTAATATTTCAAGTGCACGTAAGTAATATTTTTCTCTGCAGCTATATGGGATCAGACCTGAAGTATTTTAAAATCACAAGTGTGATGAAAGGATGTGCCTCAGAAGTGAGGCCTAGGCAGCATCGCCGCTTGCCCGTGAGCACGGGTAGTGCTGGGAGTGATGCTGTTCTGTTTGGAAAGGGGCCCTGGCTGCTTGCAGAGGATTCTCTTCGTCTCCTTGCATCTCCCACGCTGGGCGAGGAGGGAGACGTGATGATGCGAATAGAGCTCTATAAGTAGCGAGTAGCAGGGAGACGTTAGCTGGTGTCTTGCCTTGCTGCTCCTCTGTTCTCAAGGAGTAGGTGGAACTGGAGCCTCCTCTTCATAGGATGTCAGGGGAATGTTGTCATCTAGAAATAGATTAACTTGGAGGTCTAGAGAGTACTAGATAAGAATGTTAGTAATGGATGGGAAAAATAAAATGGTATTTTTAGTCCCCAAACTCTCCCCATGGTGCACGTTATACGTTTAAAATCCTTCAGGTTTGTTCTTCCCAAAGTAAATGCTGATAAATTCCTGCCTTATATTTGCCCCTGTAATAAGAGGGGAGTCCCCTTACTTCAGCTGGGAGTTTTCTCATTTGTAGTGGTTAAGTTAGTGTTTTTTCTCTGTCTCTCACCAAGCTCAGCTATTTATGTAAGTGAGAGATGATAACCCTTATGCAACTCGATAGGCCAGGTGTTGTGTGAAGCTGTGGAAAGATGTGCTGTGCATTTCTTCTAATGCTACATGTCTGCTTACTACGAAATCCAGAGTTTTATCTACCACATTTCTGTTCTTCCTCCAAAACTGTGTTGTCTGAGTTTCCATGATAAGCAGATGCCAACCCTTTCTGTATACCATACAAATAACTTCATCTGTATGCAGTTCAGCTGTTCTAGTGAATTTTTGAAGACATTAAAAAAATACAAGGCAAAAGATCCTAAATCTAAATTCTTTCTTTGCCTGAACATAGCATGGGAACTTGCAGGATATGTAGACACCAGCAGCTGAAACGTCTGGTGCAAATATGTAGCGCGCGTCTGGTGCCAGTTATAGCATTTTTGCTTTTCAATTAAAAGGTAAAAACTGGTCTAAATTGGAGTCTTGTCTGCTTTGTGTTGGCTTCTTACCTTCGTTGATAGCCCATGTTAAAGGATCTGTGAGATATTATTATACTGATCCTTCCCCAGAGGAAAGAAGCTGCTATTAATAGAGCAATTTTTGGCACAAATTGACTTAGGTGTTGTGGAAGTGGAACTGAGAGTCTGCCAGTAACCTGAACTTGGAATGTACAGATCACAGGCTTTTTGTAAATCAAATAAAAGGCATGTTTGTTTACCTCTGCAGGTAAATGCAGGTGAACGCTGTTGAGTCGGTCACTCTGCTTCGGTGTTCCCCAGTCTTCCCATTACACGGACGCTGGAGTCAGGGGAGTCCCAATTGTGTGTCCTATTTCAACAGCCTCTCAAAATGAGGAGTTCATGTGGTAAAACGGAAGGAAGATCCAGGTACAGTAGGAATGGATGTGATGGACAGTAGGTTGTATGAGTAGTGAGTGAGTTGCTTTATCTTGGCATTGTGCCTCCTTAGATGGAAAGGGGCTGGTAATAAAAACTTGGAGGCAGAGCTGCTCTGAATGATATTTGATGGTTTGGAAAGGTTGCTGTGAAAGGGTGCCTCCTTAGGGCTCCCGCTGATGCACTGGCTGATGCATTGGCTCGCGGGCGTGCACTGACGGTGATGGGTGTTGGGTATCACACAGTAATGTGGGGTGGGCAGCAAAGGAGAGGAGAGGGAAGGCTGCTGGGAATTGAAGGAGATAAGAACAGCTGTGCTACAGAAATGGTAGCTTATGTTAAGAATTTAAATTCAGCTGGATATTAAGGACAACAAGTGCCTTTGGCATGGGAAATGCTTGGGAAAAAATATAGCCCAAAAGTCTGATTGCAGATAAATGGACTTGGTCGCTTCTCCTCATGAAGTGTTCCATCGAGAGGCAAATCTCAGAAAGGAAACAAACTGTGTAGGCCCACCCAAAGTACTGCTGCTTGTTTTTTCTTTTTTAATTACGTTTAACATTTGTCTTGAGCAGTATTTTGATATGCAGAAGGTACACAAAATCAAACTGTAAGTGACCTTGCCATGTATTCCCATGAGTATCTACTGAGCAGGAGTAGGGCGAGGGTAAAGAGTGATTTGGAGATCTT
>NW_010589024.1:12509-26479 GCF_000705375.1 Tinamus guttatus | reverse complement strand
GGGGACGCGCACAAACTTTGCCGTGTTAGGGTAGAACTTTGTGTCGCCGTCACCGTCCTCCTCTGCCCTTCTGTTCACCCGCACGTCGGCGCCAGCCAAGCGCGGGTGCTCCAGGAGCCCAAATGAGATGGGATCGGGATCCGGGAGGGAGCAAACATCCATCCGACTGCATCGGCCGGGGACATCGGCCCTGCCGTGTGGCCAGGACCCTTGGGAATGACCCTTGGTGCGCGGCTGCCACCACGACCCCGGGGTGGGCGATTCCCAATGGGAGAAGGAGGATTTCTGCCTTTCCTCGCAGCCCTTCCTGCTCTCGCCTCCTTCCCCAGCACCGTCCTTCTCTCCCGCGCTCCTCCTGCTCGGGGACGCTCCGAGCTTGGCGAGGCCGCCGCGTCCGAGCGCGCCAAGAGGGAGCCGCTTCCTAACCCCCCTCCCTGCTCGAAGGAGACACCAACACCTTGGGCCCTAAAAAATCAGATAAATACAAGAAAAGCAATGCAGGGTGACAGGGACAGGAGGGTTGGGGTGTTCGCCCTGCCCTGCTCCGGATCAGGGCGCTCCGGCTGGGTGCAACCCCATCCCATTTTGCTGTGAAGGCTGCGGAAAGGGCGATGGCCGGGAGACCCTGGATAGTGTCTCCTATGGGAGACCCCAAAATTGTGCAGCCCGGAGCAAGAGGAGGGACGAGCTGCAGAGGTGACCACAGCAGAGCGTCGCTGCGGGAGCAGCGTCGGGAGCAGCGTGGGAGCCCTCGGTGCTCCACAAGGATCCGGCTCCGAGCTGCAAGGGAGCGGAGCCCAAGGAGCAACGGAGCCGCCGGCAGAGCCGGCTCGGAGCCGAGCGCACCCCGCACGTGGGAGCAGATGGGACCGACGTTGCTCCGAGATCCGTCTCTCCTCTCCCTTCTTCGCTCGGATTTGCATCTCTCCTTAGAGCAGCTCCTATTCCAGCACAGAAGGGCTCTCTGTTCAGGTCTTCCCCCCGCCTCTTCGCCAGCGATTGTTATGTTAAAATCCCCAGGACATGTTTCTGCAAAGAATTAAAAGAGGGTGAGGAAGAGATTGTTTTCGTTAGTGTCTCACTAAGTCTCTGACCTTGAGCGTGAATAGAAAACAAGAAAAAAGGGACTTTATGCTAATATCACTCACTAAGCACAAGGGGGAAAAATAATAACGGCAAATGAAGATTATGAATGCAAATCAACTTAATAAAGAGACAGGGTCTGTGCAGGAGTCTTGTTTTGCTCCTGTGCTGAAGACTCACATTGTCTGGCTCTGCTGCACCCTAGGTCTAATCATTACAAATTATATCAAGATAGGAGAAGAAAAGACCAGGAAAGGTTTAATTTTCTAATTATGACATTGTTCATCTCCCCTGATTGCATCTGCTCTTTTGGAGAGGCCCCTCGCACTGGCTCCAAACTCGCTTTGCTCCAGTTAACTTCCAGCATTCCCAAACTTGCGGTACTGGGACCCCGCTCCGGCCTCGGAGGGGACCCGTGCGGAGCACCCGGCGCACCGAGCCCGGAGCCGGGCAGGAGGCTCCGGGGCGCTCGGATCCCATCACCGGGAAGCAGCCACCGCCGTCCGGACAAGGAGCAGGCCGCGCGAGCTCGCTCCAAGCTCGCTCCCGATGGGATGAAGAGCGGCAGGGAGGCCCTTCCGAGCGCGCGTTTGCTCACACACAGGGATGCTGCGACGCGAACGGCCTCGGCGTCGCATGCCCGGAGTTGCTTGGGTCTAAACAGCTGCTTTTACTGACATGAACGCACCTGCTCTGGGGTGAAAATGCTCCGTTTTGTGCTGCTGAGAACCGGAGGCGCTCGGAAGATCCCGGCCTCGCTGGGGATGCGGGAAGGCAGCTCTGCTCGAGGGGCGACGCAGCCGCTGCGTTTGCGCCTGTGAAACCAACACCCCGGAACGGCATTTGTGGCACAGAGGGTGCTGCATTATTGGAAGCGAGGAACAATATTCCTCACTTACACAAAAGAAAGAAAGAAAAAATCAAGGTCAATTCTATTTAAATGAGCCCTGCACTGGCCTGGGAGAGGAATCAGGCCCCAATCCAATTTAAAACTGATGCCCTGCTCAATAAAACCCCGCTACGCTATCTGATGCTCGGGCAGAATTAACTCACGACCTGCAAAGCCCCCGGCACCGGCCCCGCTCCGCCCTGGGCAGCGGGAACATTGTGGATCGGAGGAGCCCGGTGCTGCCCTAGGGATGCTCCTTAAAACCTCGTGTCCACGGGCGCTAAAGGCCTTTTAGGAACACTTCAATGCAATCCCAGGCGAGCGGGGGCCTTTCCAGGCATCCCAAATCCCTCCCTGCAGCTGGAGGGCTCATCCCAAGCGCCGCAGCGGGAGCGGGAGGCACCTCCGCGCTCCAACCCCGCTCGCCCCCGCTCCCAAACCCCGTGCGCGGAGCGCGGAGCCGCGAGCGCGGCTCTTTAATCTCCAGCAGCCTTTGACAACCTGTCTCGTCCCGGCTTTTAGCTGCGTGAGAGCTGCTCGCTAATGGAGCATTAACCTTGGAGAGCTGCTGCAATTACTCCAACACTAATTCTGACAGTTTTCGGTGTATCTGTTTGTTCTTTTGACAGGCAAAAGGAATTTCTTTTTAAAAGCTGTTTGATACATTTGAGACCTTCTGTCCATATTTTCTTTTTTTCCTGCTGGAGATGGGGAGGTGGGGGAAGCACCGGCTCGTGCAGCCGCGATGGCGGCAGCACCAACACGAATGTTGCCTCCCTTCCAGCCCCGTATTAAGCGACAGAAGCGCCTGGTCTCTCCTGACCTCATTAGGGTAATCAGTGAAACCTTTTGAAGCTGGGAGAATGGCTCGGAGCTGGGGAAGGTGAGGAGAGCAAAGGGCCTTTGGAGAGCGTGGCTGGGGAAAGGGGTGGAAAACTGTCCCGGATGCATGGACACAACCTGCAGAGGCACCTCGGGATGTGCCTCAAAACGACACGTTTTAAGGGAAGAGAGGGGTGAGGAGCTGCCCCACCTCTGCAAAGGGGAAAAAAGTCCTCCCCGCCGCATGATTTTCCCTTAGGAAAAAGGTATTTTGGAGGAAGGGCCTGTTGCAGCACGTGCTCACCCAGCCGGGCTTCCCGATGGGAAATGTGACACCGTGAACGGGGCTGGAGCAGGGGGAGCACCTGGATGCAACTGGGGACAAGGATGGGGATGTTCCTGGTGCAGAAGAGGCCGGCGGAGGGAAGGGAAGCCCTGGTTAATGCCACAGCCCTCCCTCCCCCTAATAAGGCAGAAAATGCTTCCCTGCACTTACCCAAGCCAGGCGAGGAGCAAAGTGACGACCACGGATGAGCTATAATGTGGATAAATCCTCTGCTTTTAGCAGGAAAAAAAACAGCAATGTCTCAAACCTTTGCTATAGATCACAAAGGGCACAAACCTAACACCTCTCTGCATCATTCACAGACGGGGAGCTTCATGTGGGAGAAAAGAGGATTAAAATAATACTGGCAAGGAGGAGATCACGAGATACCTGGGACCGGCAGGTTCCCGGTGCTCCAAGCCGGAGCAAGGGCTCCTGCACTGAGCCTCAATTCCGGCTTTTCCCCTTTTTCCCTTTGCACGTTCCTGTTTTGCAGTGAGGTTCCCGCTCGCCTTGCTGGACCCCAGGGACTCCCGGGAAAACGCTCCGCACGGACACGCGGTGCCAGCGCTGACGCTGCCGGGCACTCGCAGGACGGGGCAGGATTTTCCCTTTGCTGACGTGGGCGGCAGCGCACGCCGAGCTCGGCTCCAGCAAGGGAACATTTCGGCTCGTTTTTCGTGAGGTTATTTTCGTTAAAGGAGCGAGAGCAATTAACCAGAAGCGCGTATTAGGAACATATCGAGAAGGCACTAAATGCTCCATCACTTAATTGTTTTAAGCGAAAGCTGGCAGCCTCTCAAAAGCCAAAAGCTACAGAAAATGCACGTTTTGCTTCAGCACAGAGAGAGGTGCCAGCCGGGGCCCCGTGAGCTGCAGGACGCGCTCACGGCCTGCGCCCTTGGGGCCCTTTGCCTTCAATTTGGTGACACAAACGAGCCCAACCCCAGGGTGCAGGAGGGACGGGCTGCCCCGTTGTCCCCCTGCCTTCCTTATGCCCAAGCCTTGGGACGCTGCGTTAATTAAAACACTGTTAATTCCCTGCAAGCAGCTCTCAGAAGCCACGAGAAACCCCAGGGAAGCAAACGCGACCCAAAGGCCGCAGAAGCGCATCCAGATGGACCCTGTTGGCCACTTCCACCAAACTGGACCAGCGTCCTTCTCCTGCAGGGATTTCATCCCATCGGGGCCTCGGAGTTGCATCCGCTCAATAGATTTCCTTGGACGTGGGCTTTAGCCAGCGCCTTTGATCTAGCAACACCAGGTAGGAAACACTGAAGTGCAACATCTGAGACATTCATCTCCCATTTCATTTTAGGGACATTTTCTCCCTGCGACGTGTGCATGGCTATTAGCATGCACCAGGAGTACAGCAGCCCCTTTAATGTTTACTCATCCTTAGATTGCAAAAATTGTTGTGTGAATTCCTTCTTCAATTAGCTCTGGTGCTCAACGAAATAAAATAAAATATTGTTCGGTGCCAGTACAGTTAAGATCATTGTTTTCCTTTCTACTTTTATTCCCCAGTGCAACTTAAAAAGAAAATACTCTTCACTCTCCCCTGCAAGGCCCCCTTTATATTAAAAAAAAAAACAAAAACAAAAAACAACCAACATTTCTAAAAGAAAGTCGTCTGTGGATGAAGTGTCACTTCCATTCACCTTTCCATCGCGTAAGGCGAAAAATAAAGATCAGAAGGAGGATTTAGACAAAAAGCCAACTAAGTAAAGGTAATTTTTTATGTGGAAGAGTTGTGGTCATTGGGCCACAGGGCTCTGTGAGTGGAACGGAGGAGACATCGGAGGAGAAGCTGCCACGGGTTCTCGGATACCCCCAACCCTCCCACACAGCGCCCTGGGGGACAAAGGGGTGATTTTGGGGGGGCACTTGGGAAACTGCCCCAAACGTCCCCGGCCAAAAGCCCCCGACCCGCCAGGGGCTGCCGAGAGCTGCTGGGGACCTGCAAGAGCAGAGCTGCCCTGAGGTGACGTTTTTATGTGGAATTTCCACTTCCATGCAGCCCTGGGCAACCTAAACGTTCCTAGAGCTGCTGGGCACCAAGGGCGCGAAGCAGCAAATGGAGCAAAACGCCCGCAGGGAGCGACGGGAACGCGCTCGATTCCCGCTCGTCCCCACGCGCTGCCTCGTGTTGCTTCCCACCGAATCCTGCCCATCGCTCCACACCCTCACTTCGGTATTTCTAACGCCTTGCAGTGTTAGAAGGAGATTCCCTCCTGAAGGAGAATCCTTGTTTCCTGCCCGCTTTACAGCAGGGAAGTCCAGAGCAGGGGCGATGTGACCCGTGGGGCTGGGGCTCCAACACTGGGATCATCCCACCCTCTTTGGGAAGCTCCTTCGTGAGCCTGGAGGGTTTTAGTGCCGGGATGGAGTGTCCTGCAGCCCAGGACTGAAGCATCCTTTATGCACAGTTAAATATTCTGCCCATTTTTCCCTCCCTGGGTTTTTGGGGGGGCTCACAGCACCTCCTCCTCCATACAGGGAATGGATAAAAACCTCCCGCACCAACTATGGTCCGTTCTTTCACCTTGGCAGATCCTGACCTTACAAGCAAACCATCAGGAAAAAAAAAAAAAAGAGAGAGAGAAAAAAATCCGCATTTCTGAGTTCCGAACAGCAAGCCAAGTGCTTTTCCGATGCCCGCAGAAAGCCGAGCAGCCGCGGCCGCCTCCCCGAGCGCCGCAGAGGTTATTTTGCACTCCGCGGAGCGCGGCTCTGACTTACAACATTTCGGCAGCAAACAGACTAGCGAAATCAAAAGCGCTTACCAGCGCTCAGCAAATGGCCTGCAGTTCCCATTTCAAGGAAAGAAATTTGCATCCAAAGCATCGGGAGCATTTTAACTTGAGTTTAAAATAAATTCAGGGCAGGCACATGCCGCCAACGTGTGTCTGTGACTGGAATCCCAGCCACGGTCAAAGAGAACGTGTCCCCAGCCGGCGAGCGGAACAAGAGCAAGGTGAGAGCTCGGCTCTCAGCGCAGCGGCCGACACGGATCAGGGCCGCGACGCGGGGAAGGGAGCGCAGCTGAGCGCGCGTTCCCGGCCCCTCAGCCTGAAGCAGGGACGAGCTTTGGGATTTCATCCCGTTTTAGGGTGCCCAAGGGCGCTGTGGGCATCGCTGCAAGTGGAAGGGAGAGATCCGGGATGGGCTTTAGCCCTGCTGGGGGGTCTGCCGAGCGCTGGAGCAGCCGGAGCAGCTCCGGTGCTGCCGAGCAGCCTTCCCTGGGCTCTGCTCCCGGCCCGCGGGCAGCTCCAATCCTGCCTGTCCCAACTCCCACAAGAAGCCCTTGCTGAGGCCGCTTCCTCCCAGCTCCCGCTCCCAGTGCAGCCCTCAGGCCCTGCTCTGCCCCAGGCACAATCCGAAGGCTCCTCGGAGGCGGCTTTGCCTTTCCCAGGCGACGGGGTGTATGCAGGGCTCCAGCAGCAGGCTCTGCAGCGCTCGCTTAGAGGCATGTTCGGTCTGTTAGTGCCATCTACAGGGTTCCCTGCTCGGAGCCGCGCCGCGCGCGCTCACCCACGTTGCACGAGCTCACCCACAGTGTGCAAGCTCACCCATGTTGTGCGGGCTCACCCACACTGTGCAAACTCACCCGCACTGTGAGAGCTCGCTCACATTGCACGAGCTCACCCACCCTGTGTGGGCTCTCCCACGTTGCGTGAGCTCACCCACACTGTGCAAGCTTACCCTTGTTGCGCGAGCTCACCCGCACTGTGCAAGCTCACCCACGTTGCACGAGCTCACCCACCCTGTGTGGGCTCTCCCACGTTGCGTGACCTCACCCACACTGTGCAAACTCACCCGCACTGTGAGAGCTCGCTCACATTGCACGAGCTCCCCCACCCTGTGTGGGCTCTCCCACGTTGCGTGACCTCACCCACACTGTGCAAACTCACCCGCACTGTGAGCTCACCCACGTTGCACGAGCTCACCCATGCTGTGTGTGCTCACCCACACCGTGCAAGCTTACCCGTGTTGCGCGAGCTCACCCGCACTGTGCAAGCTCACCCACGTTGCACAAGCTCACCGTGATGTGTGTGCTCACCTGCACTGCCCAAGCTCACCCGCACTGTGCGAGCTCACCCGTGCTGCACGCGCTCACCTGCACTGCACGCACTCACCCACACTGGATGCGCTCACCCGGGCTGTGTGTGCTCACCTGCACTGCACGAGCGCGCCCGCACTGTGTGCTCACCCACACTGCATGCACTCACCCGCATTGCATGACCTCACCTGCACTGTGTGTGCTCACCTGAGTCGCACAAGCTCACCTGCACTGTGTGTGCTCACTCGCACTGCATGCGCTCACCCACAGTAGACGCGCTCACCTGCACTGCGTGTGCTCACCCGCACTGTACGCGCTCACCCGCACTGTGTGTGCTCACCCACCCGCTCACCCACGTTGCACGAGCTCACCCACAGTGTGCAAGCTCACCCGCACTGTGAGAGCTCGCTCACATTGCACGAGCTCACCCGTGCTGTGTGTGCTCACCCACACCGTGCAAGCTTACCCGTGTTGCGTGAGCTCACCCGCACTGTGCAAGCTCACCCACGTTGCACGAGCTCACTGTGATGTGTGTGCTCACCTGCACTGCCCAAGCTCACCCACATTGTGCAAGCTCACCCGCACTGCACGTGCTCACCCGCACTGTGCAAGCTCACCCGTGCTGCACACGCTCGCCTGCGCTGTGTGTGCTCACCTGCACTGCACGCCCTCACCCACACTGGATGCGCTCACCCGTGCTGCACGCGCTCACCTGCACTGCACACACTCACCCACACTGGACGCACTCACCCGCGCTGTGTGTGCTCACCTGCACTGCACGAGCGCGCCTGCACGGCATGAGCTTACCCGCACTGCGTGCTCACCCACACTGCATGCACTCACCCGCATTGCATGACCTCACCCGCACTGTGTGTGCTCACCTGAGTTGCACAAGCTCACCTGCACTGTGTGTGCTCATCCACACTGCACACACTCACCCGCACTGGACGCGGTCACCCGCACTGGACGCGCTCCCCCGCGCTGCGCGCTGGCCTCCCTTGGCGAGCTCACCGCAAGCAGCTCAGGAGGTGCCGCTGCAGGGGAAGCTGCAAGGTTTAACACGGAGCCCGGACCCCTTCCCCTGGGCTTGGGCAGCTCCGTGGGGCCGCGAGCGGCAGGGCAGGGCCCGGGAGCGCTGCCCGTGCAACCTCCCTCCTTGGGAGCTGGCTGAGAAGCAGCTGCTCAAGCAGGGAACTCCCTTAGTTTTATTGCATTTAATTTTTTGCACCAGGGCACATCCCCTCCCGTGGGACCCTCCCTCCCAGCTGCCTCCCAACAGGATCAGCAGAACTGGAGCAATTTGTTCTGGAGAGGAGGAATCCACCCAACCCGGGCACAACCTGCTGTCCTGCAGCAGGGGAGGATCCGGGCCAAGCTGCAGCCTCCCTCTGGAATCAGGGCAGTTTAGCACCTCGTTCCTGCAGGAGACGAGGGCCACGGAAACCTCTGTCTGGGACGGGTTGGGCCGCAGGCAGGACAAGGGACACAGGAATGCACAAAAGCCCAGGAAAAAGCAACACTGGAAGCCAGCTCTGGCCACGGACAGCGTGCGGCTCCGGAAGGCTCCCGAGACGCATCCCGACCAGGAGGCAGCCCCCGGAATAACCGGAGCGCGGCTGCCAGGCACGCTGCAACGGAGCAATCCGGCAAAATGGAATGTTTTATTTTATCTGTTTGAAGATACAACGGAGGTGGATGCTGTAAACAAAAGGAAAGCAAAACAAATCAATCAATACAGGGCTGGTTGCTATTTAAAAATAAATCAAGGATTGAAGCAGGAGGGTGAAAGACCCTCTGAGCGCACAGACAACCCCACAGGGCACCCAGGTGCAGTTTGATCGACTTCTTGGCAATGTGCTCAGAGCACAAGTCCATCTTGCAGCACTTTCATCCCATTCCACACACAGGATCCGAACGGGACACACGCACGGCACTAACAGCAGAGCCGATGCTCTTATTGCTCTCCATGGCTCTCATTAACCCTGGCACATGGTCCGGTCGATTGGCCCTGTCGTTCAATGGCAACAGTGGAGGGTTTGATGCAGCCCTCCAAGATCAGAGAGGCAATTACGTAAACTTTTAAGGTTAGGCTTTGGCTTAAACAACAGCGATGGCTGCAGCACGCTGGGGACGGTCACGGGGACTCGCACACCCCTGTCTCGGTCCTCGCGTGTCCCCAGGGGCGTTTGGCCACGTGTGGAATGTGCAAGGCCAGGCAGGAGGCGAGTGGCAACCGGCAGAGCCCGGTGCCTCCTCCGGACACCCCGATTCATTCCGGGGAATCCAAGCGCAGCAGCGGGACACGGGGCCGACACCGGCCCCGCAGAGCAGAGAGGCATCGGGGCAGATCTGCCACTTCTGCCTGTGCATCTGCGTGCTCCAACACACTGAAAAACCACTAAAAATGTTCTGTGCAGAACAGACCTACCAGGCTATGAACATGGAAACCAAGTACGCGTAAAGGAACAAAAACAGCCACTGGAATTCCCTGCCACCGGAGCAGTTCAGTGGGATAATGGGATGCAAGGCTGGAAAAGCGGCTGTTGTCAGCGAGCTCCCCCACAAACCCGGCCCCACGGGCGCCGTGCTCCACCTCTGCTGCAGCTCCCATCTACGTGTTCCTTTCAGGAGAAATGAGATCAGGAAAAGGTGCACTGAGCAACGGATTTGTACTTGAAGGAGGCTCAGATCTGTTATTAGCATTTTTTGTTTTCTCCTCGCACGAAATGCATTAACAATGATTTAGAACAAGCAGAAGTCCAACGGAGAAGGACTGTCAAGGTTTGGTCTACAAAGAGCTAACGCAGACTACAAATTCCTTCCAATATGCAGGATGGTTCAGAGCAAAAGGAAACAGCCACACGGGGCCATTGACTATGGCTCAAACCTGTCTCTAGCCACAACGAGGTCAGATTAAAGTGGCCACAGTTCTACATTACAGCCCCAAAATCATCATTTTATTCCCCAAAGGACGAAATTCGCTCCTTTAAACAGGTATGTGCTGCACAGCTATTGGGCTGGCACACTCTGGGGTAATCCAAGCCCTGCAAATTAATTAGCTTTTGCTTACTTAGTATTGGAATAGGGGGCTCATTACGAGTCCTAGCTATATCCGCATCTTTCCCTCCTCAAATTCTAAGCACCTACTACAGCAAAATCAAGTTCCATCTAAATTATTTTGTGACAAGAGCTACAGCTGGATGTCCCCTCTTTGAGCAAAATCATTCGACTGTTAATATTAAAAAACGTTCTTGGAATCACTCATTCCTGCAAGGTGAGGAAACTTAAAGATTGCAAAACCCAACCGTCCAATGGAGAGAAATGCCTAAAGAATAATAAAATAGATCAGCTCAGCTAAAGAAAAGCCAGTGAACCCGGTGGTCGAAATGCTGAGCCAGGGCACGTCAGTGGACTGAAATACAGTTACTTACCTGGCTTGTGTATGATGCTTTAAAGAAACTGGTTTGCAAAGGGAGTAGAAGAGCTAAGAAAAGGATCAGCACGTGCACGACCCGCACCTGCGAGGAGGCTGAATCACATAAACCAGCTCTCTGATCACCCCAAGGGCAGCAAAAGCCGGATTTAGCCACTGCTGCCGTCCTCACAGAGGAATGCAGCAAGCCTTTTCATCTCTGCATCAGCTAAACAAGCAGAAAGCATCTAGAGTAGGCATGAAAGGATGAAAATTATGTGAAATTAGGGCACGTTCAAGTGGTGTGTTCACATGACAACATTACTAAAAATATATATTTCCCAAAAAAAAAAAAATCTGCATGTGCACAAACCAAAGAGCTCACAGGACCTGGGGTGACATTTCTCCAGGAAACTCAGCAATGCTGCCCCTTGCAGGCATGAGCACCAGGAATGCAGCCCTGGGATTCCTGCCTCGGAGGGGTGAGGGATTTGGGAGCAGCAGCTACACCCTGGGCTCACAGAGGACCTGCTGTGAGCCCATTTGGAACACCCCTTCCACCTCGTGCTCTTTTGTTAAGCACCTGTTTTGTCCCCTTACCTAGAGAGGGTTAGTTAACAAAAACAAAAAAAAAGCAAAAAAGGAACCATCACTGCCAAATATGCCCAACCTTCACGTTAAAGAAGAGCAGCACAGCCTCCAAGCTGCACCTCTTCAGCAGGGAACTTCCTGGCCTGCAGGGAAACTTCCCTGGGGCTCCGTAACAAAGGCACGAGCTGGGGCTCGGGATGCAGGTCTGCAGCGCCCGCAGCTTCCCGGGAAGGGCTCTTCCATGGCTGGGATGTGCTGCAAACAGGAGCACTTTGCAAGATGTTTCTACCACCTTAGCAGTAGGTCCTAACAAGGACATTAGGAAAGAGATTTTCTGCACTCATTCACATTTGCTCCTACATTGTAAGAACCCAACTATCAACCCAAACCTCCAGCTACGGAACCTCCCACCTTGCTGGGCTGACACGAGACGCAATCCAAATACCAGCAGACAGAGCGAAACCCCGAGCCCCTTTTTGAAGAGATTATTTCTGAGCCAGGGATGTCTCAGTTTAAGAACCACAGCCCCTAAAGGTCTGGCAGCAAACCTTTCTCTGCTCCTCCTTTTCCAGATGACAGTTATTCACAGACAAGTCATTTGTCACAGCAGCAGCAGAGCTGGCCCGCTCGGAGCGCCGCAGCAGCCTGGCTTTTCCTGGGGTGACCTGGGACAGAGGCAGCAGCTCCGAAACCAGGTACAGGAGGCACCTCTCCAGCAAAGGGGCCACTGCAGCCACCCAGGGAAGAGCAGCCCCAACGCTCACAGCCCCAGGCTATGCAAACCCACACTCCCTCCAAGAAGGGGTCCCGTGGCCCACTGGCACCTTGCGCTTGTAAACATTTTTTTGGCTCTCCCAACCCACCTAGTGACCTGTATTATCATCGTGTGTAACTATTAGCCCTGTAACTACAAGAACTGGGACACATTTAACTCGCTGCTCCTTCCCCAAGCTGCTGTGTCTGCCTGAGCTAAGGCAGCACTACCCACAGCCCCTGCCAGGGTGACAGATACCAAGAGCCCTCCTCGCTCAACAGATGAGGAGGTGATTACAGAGACATTTACTAACGAGGTAACCTGATGCTGCACGAAGGAAACGGGATCTGCCTCCAGAAGGAATCCACTCGCCTGATACCTGAAGCTGACTGCAGCAGTCAGCAGAGAGGGAGATGAGCACATATAAAACACTGCTAGGATTCATGGGCCAGCAGACATAGCTGCAATACTTGAGTCCAGAGCCAGAAGTTTTGAAATGCTGAGTACTCGTCCAGGAGTGACGCTTCCATTAGCAAGCACCTCCCTGTGCAGTTACAACACTCAGCACAGCATCATTTACTTGCAACTCCACCTGCCCCAACAAAAGGTGCGAAGGAAATAGGTTTGGTCCCCTTCCCCCTGCCCCAGCTACAGAAGGTTTTGTGCTGTTTAGTAGTACCCATTATAAGCAATTAGAACAAATAAAACCCGAGGATCGGATCCGTAAGGTGATTCCCACTGGTGGACTTGCACCTCTTGGTCAGTCTATGCAGTTGAAGCCACCGGTTGACCCCAAATCATCTGGAAAACAGAAAAAAACAGAACACCATAATAAGCAGGGACAACCTGACGGGTCCTTGCAACTCGAATCCGCTGGGGGAGCTGAGAGGCCGGGCAGGGAGCTCTGCCCAGGGACATCTCTCTCCTTGGCCCTTAAAAAAAGACACCCCCAAAATTCAAACTTGTGTGACCCCCAGACTGACAGCACGTCACTGTGACAAATGCCAGTGTTTGCTCCAATGGAATCACAAGCTCCAGCTGCGATTCGACATGGGAGTTAATCCCCCACTCGATACACAGAAAAGTTTAGTTTTCCTCCCTATGGCGGAGAGCGAAGGAGGAAGAGGAAAGGGAGGGAGAGCCCCTTGGGATACGAGGGCTCCCTGTCTCTCCTGCCAACGTGTTAAACACCAGTAGCCTGTAACGTTGGGCATGTCCCTTTCCACGTGCTTGGTCAGAAACCAAAGGGAAATGAGATAAATTTGTGTGCTAATGCAGAAAGACAGCACACCGAAAAGCTGAATTCATGCAGATCCAGTTGTGAGATCCGTCCCAAAGCTTCCACATCTTTGGAAACCCATAGCATTTTGATGAAAAAAATTACAAAATGTCCATTTACCGCTTCAGATTCCTTGTCTCAAAGACTGTGTCTTCATCGCTGTCAAATGAAGCCATCTCTATGTTTTCATCGTAGTTTGAAAGAAGACCGTATTTCTTCCGCTGAGGTTTCTTCAACCTGAAATTAGTTTTGAGCTCGTTTCTGGGCCGCTCTGATCTAGAACTTGGGTACACAGAGATTGCAGGTAAGCGCTCGGTCACGGCCAGCAGCCCCAGCTCGCGGGGAGACGCAGCCGCGGGGCAAAACGAGCCGAGCCAAACTGGGGCCCTTCGGGCAACGGATAACGGGGGAATTTACCGGGGCGGCTCCCCAGGAGGAGAAACCACCAGGGCCAAAGAGGGAACCTGGGCCAAGGAGGGGGATCAGGGCAGGGAGCAGCCCACGGGCTGGGACGGGGGGATCCAAACTGAGAAAATGGGAACCAGGAGGGGCAGAACTGGACCGGGGGAGCAGCCTCCGGGCCAGGGAAGTGGATGGAAGGGAACCGAGCTGGGGTGAGGGGAGAAGAGTGAGGCCTGGGGGAACCAACCCTTGGGCCGGCCAGGGAAGGGCTGGGGAAAACGGGGGAGGGAAGGGGTGGGAAAACGGCGCTGGGGGAACCATCCCGGGGCCGGGGGAAGCTGCGGGGGGGA